>CM050170.1:136791176-137098676 GCA_027410445.1 Discoglossus pictus | reverse complement strand
AATAAAAAGTCAGAGCAATCTGCTAGATGTTCTAGGATTTAGGGAAAAGGTGATCTCTCTCTCTCTCTCTCTCTCTATATATATATATATATATATAAAATAGAGTAATTACCCATTATAAATGATGGGGCATTTTCTCCTGTTTCTGCCTTTGCTCTCCTCTCTCCTTTCCTCTCGCCTCTTCCTTCTCTCTTGCTCTCTCTTCTCTCTCTCACTTCTGTCTTTACTCTCCTTCTATGTCTTTTTCTCTCTCCTCTCCCTTCACTCTCTCTCTTTTCTGTATTTGCTTTCCTTCTCACTTGCCCTTTCTGTCTTTGATCTCTTTCTTGCTTTCCTTTTCTCTCTCCTCACCCTTCATCTCCTTTCTGTCTTTGCTCTCCTTCTTTCTTTCGCTCTCTCTCTCCTTTTCTCTCTCCTCTCCCTTTTCTCTCTTTTCTGTATTTGCTCTCCTTGTCTTTCTCCTCTCCCTTTCCATCTTTGATATCTCTTTTCTCTCTCTCCTCTCCCTTCTCTCTCTCCTTTTCTATCTTTGCTCTCCTTTCTCTCTTCTCTACCTCTCACTCTGTTCCCCAACTGGCATGGTGGAGGCGAGGCTATGATGTGATGGGTCATGGCTACAGAGTTTTAAGCATTGTGGTGGGGGGCTATGCCATAGTGGGGGCGGGGCTGCAAAGCATTACAGAAACGGGACAGCAGAGCATGGCTGGGACACGCCAGTAAGATCAACTCTAGTGCTGTCATGGTGCATGTGCATAGCAATGTTGTCATGCGTGACAGAAACTGTATTTTATGTTATAAGATTTTTTTTATATTAAAAACTATTTTAATGTGTGGAAATCGCGTCTCCATTAGAATTCAGTTCATACCATTGAGAAAGCCCCTTAAAGGGGTGAAACGCGTCTGGTTTTATTTTTGAGTTGTTTTCTTCACATGTACTTTTATTCAACACTTTCATGCAACTTATTGTAAGAATTATTTTTTTAGCTTTAACCTATACTCGTATGAGCCATATTGTGGTGCTTAATCTGGCATAATACCCGGGTATGTGAGCCTTTTGATCTTTTATATATCCCCAATTCCTTGGACTTGTCTCACATTTGTAAGGAGTGGACTGCCATTGCTTGGTAGTAATCCTATATTGTGGACCTACAAACCAAGCAACATGGATTGCATTTGAGGGACTGGTGTACACCACATGTGGTGGCTAGGAGGGCATGGAGAGGGGTGGCTAGCATGGCATGGAGAGGGGTGGCTAGCAGTGCGCAGAGGCTTCGGCAAGTATGGCATGCAGAGGGACTGGATATCAGGGCATGGAGTGGGTCTGTTAGCAGGGCATGGTTGTGATCTGATAATATGCCTAAAAAAAATAGGGGCCGTCTTATACATGGGGCTGTCTTATAGACGGAAATATATATATATATATATATATATATATATATATATATATATATATATATATATATATATATCACATTTAAGTATAATTGCATATAATAATTAAATACATTTTTTACTAAAACATTTGCAATTTATTAAGTCTAGTTCTTCAAAAGAGTGTATAATAAATCAGAGACTACAATCTCACTTCAATCACATTCTTCTTCCACTCAGCACAGACTATAATATCATGTAATTTCCCCCAAACATCTGTGAGATCTCCGATCCTGTAGATAAATCATGTCATGTGTATCAATGTTTAATCCGTCTCAGACCATCCGAAAAAAAACACTTTAAGATGTTCCCTGAGTCTTTCAGCAAGAAATCATATTTTACAGCCTGAGACATTCTCTCATCACTAATGGGTCACACAGTAATTAGTTTCCGCTTAATAAATAACTTGCACCATGTGCATCTATTTTAGGGGAAGACTCACACATTGATGTTTGGGTTTTCAATTCATTTGCCATGACATAAGGGGATCGGCTGATGCCTTAATGGTCCAGAGGGTGCCAAGCACAATTTAATTGAGGATTCACCAGAAATGAAACTAAATGATTCATCTGGATCTGGAAGTGTTAAAACAGCCCACGATATTTTACTTATTCAAACACATAACAACGGAACATACAGTACACAGCCTTGTACTGAGAAGCTTACAATCTAATTCAAATGAGGGAAACTAAAATGGTTTAGAGGCAGATAAGTATAACTCATACATCTATATTACTGCTCATTGGCTGCCAGGGGAGCTCCCCGGAGGAATTAATCATTTAAATCAGGTTATTGACAGATAAGCATGACCTATACATTGATATTACTGCTCATTGGCTGACAGGGCCAAGTGCCCATAGCAAATAAACATTTCAATCAGGTTATTGTGCTCAGAGAGTACTATTTGCAAAAAAAAACACCCCATCAAATGTAGCAAAAGAGTTAACAAAGCATAGGAGAAAAGTATCTTCCAGAAAAAGAAGAATGTAAAGTAACAAGAGGTCATGAAGTAGGGAGGTAGAATATATAAGAGAAGAATGTACTCCAATATGGAAAGGGTAGTAGATAAATGGAAAGGATAGGGCCAAATATGGTACCTAATTCTGAGATAGGAATGAGGCTGCCCTGAGGATTTATTAAGCCAAATAAGGTAGATACAATGGGCAGACTAGTCTTATTTGGTGTGGGAAGTACATGTTAAAGTGAACCTGTGGGCTCCTTTTAAATATCAATACCAATGGGCTATACCTTGAAACTGCAATTTGTTTAAAAATATTTTTAAATACATACTTTTGCTCTACGTGCTAATTAGTGACACCATATTCCTACCCATGTCCTGTACACCCATCTAATCATGCACTGATTATCCCCTGGCACCAGAGACTGTGATGTATAGCTCAAGATTTATTTAGTTTATAACTAATGCCGAAAACGATATATAGCCAATTATTTAAACTTTGTTCAAACTTGAAAGCATTGGCTTCACTTTGTAACCACATTGTTTATGACTATCCGCTTTCCTATAAATGGACTCAATAATGCCTATTTTCTTCCATGTAATAAGTAAAAACATTTACTTTTATTTTATTTACTAAACTTCCCTTCTCGGCTAATTACATTATTATTGTGCAAAAAAAAAAAAACATCCCAGGATGCCGCCTGTGAATGGCTAAGAAACCCACACAAGATTCTCACTGTAATGTAGAACTTTCAGGGGGTGGAGTCTGCACCTCGGACTGAATTTGTTGTGATGGTGCGAAACACCTTTACCAGAAGCTTATAACACCTTAAAATGTATTATCTTTGTCTTATCACACTAAATCCTCTATGCTTTTGTGGATTACAGAGCTGCTTTAGGAGGCTTGGCACCCTATGTATAGATTTTGATCTCTATATGTTTTGGTAAGTACAAGGTGTAATTAAATCTATTGTTATGCAACATGTAATTTATCATTTATCCTAATATATATATCATAATCCAGTTTTATTACAAGATCCTGGCATTTTCCAGAACTGCCTTTGCTCAAATTCTTAATATATACTGCATTTTAATCCTGAAACAACCCTTGTTTATTCATGTCCTCTCAAATCAAAAAAAGGAAAAAATGGGTGTTCTATCATTAACAGGACCAGAACATCTATTATTTAATATAATTTGTCAGCATGTTATAATTTTGACAAACTGAGAATATTTTAGCAAACAGATGAATAAGATTAAAATTCTTCATTATTTAAAGGGCCAATGTAACCTCCAGATGAATGGCTGTTTGTTTATAAAGTTAACCTGAGTCTGAGGTGCTGGGTCTGTCAACTATATCAACTATTTCCTTGTACACTAAGGGCCTCATTCAATTGAGCAGTTTTAAGTTACTGGAGCCTGTAAGCTAATTTGCTATTCAATTGGTGTTTTTTTTGCTAGCCGCAAACGATCTACGTGTTCCAGGCTTGAAATCCTTGCGGTTGTTAAAACCAGAACTTGCAGCCCATCTAAGCCTTTGATCTTTCACATCCGCAAGAGTTACGATCGCTAAAACCGCAAATCGCTATTCAATTGCTACAACTCACCAAGCCCACAAATGTTTTCACACCCGTAACTGGCAAATGTAGAAGAAAATCCTACGTGCACCAAATTGGACCCGCAAAGGGGTTAAAGACATGTCTGCACCACTGTAAATGCAGATAAAAAAATCAATACTGCACTGTAAATAACAGGAAAAGCGATGACAGACATTATAATTAATTGCACAACAGTCTCAAGCTCGCAAATCTGCAATAATTTTTTTAAATTATTTTTATGTTTCATTTTGGGGTTATATTGATACATATTAGGCCACCCGCATGGACTAGAACAGTAATGGCATTAATTTTTATTATTTTGTATTTTGTGGGTTTGCGAGTATGATCGCATATCGGACCCCCAAAAGCTAATTGATTGACATGCAACCTCCATGTTTTACTGCCGCAATGATGGCAGTCTCATTTACTATTGGCTGTTTCAAATGACGTTCCTTAATTGATCATGTTCCCGCCCTGAACTGCTACGTACGCTTGCATGGTTTACGGTTTCAAGCCCGCAGCACGACCGCAGACATACGGCCTGTATACTGTGAGATGCGGGCTTCTAATTGAATCGGGCTCACAATAAGTAATTCTTCCCAGATTCACTAATCTTTCCAAAAGCTGTGATGGCAGTTTTCTAATGGGACACTTCCTACTACACGTCTTAGTGAAGCTCTTCTCAGCCATGCAAAGCGTGTTTAATATAATATTCTGACACAAACCAAATTAAGAAATGCACATTACACAAAGAAATACTTTATTTCACTTGATTCCTTAATGATTATGAGGAAAAAAATGTTTTTTTTACACTTACATTTACAGGTAGTGGCATGATAATATAAAATACAAGTGCCTCCGCTTTCAGGCCTAGATTCACTAAAAATGACTTTAGATTTAAAGCTCACAAGAGCAGGGGCATCAACTAATTCTGAATCAACAAGCCAATCATTACACTGAAAATTGTTTATTTTCTCCAGAGCTACTCCCATCTTTTTTCAAGCTGTAGCACAAAGTGCAGCACATGTTCCCCATGTTCTGGTGGTAAAGCTGTGCAGTTGTTAGGTAGCTGCAGAGTGGTCTGCCGCAAATGTTGCCACAGTTTGAAAAAGACTGAAGGAACTCAAGCCTACAGGCACAGTAAGACATAGTAGCAAGTATTTGTAAGTGATTACTCTTAATGAGAGTTGTAGTTGAAGTGCTTGAGTCCTGCAAAACCTGTTTATATTATAATAATCAGGTTTAAAGGATAACGAGGGTGGGGGGTATTATGTGATGCTCACTCATATTGAATCTTATGAATCTAGGGGTGGGGGGTGTTATGCGATGCTCACTCATATTGCATCTTATGAATCGAGGGGTGGGGGGTATTATGCGATGCTCACTCATATTGCATCTTATGAATCTAGGGGTGGGGGGTATTATGCGATGCTCACTCATATTGCATCTTATGAATCTAGGGGTGGGGGGTATTATGCGATGCTCACTCATATTGCATCTTATGAATCTAGGGGTGGGGGGTATTATGTGATGCTCACTCATATTGCATCTTATGAATCTAGGGGTGGGGGGTATTATGCGATGCTCACTCATATTGCATCTTATGAATCTAGGGGTGGGGGGTATTATGCGATGCTCACTCATATTGCATCTTATGAATCTAGGGGTGGGGGGTGTTATGCGATGCTCACTCATATTGCATCTTATGAATCTAGGGGTGGGGGGTATTATGTGATGCTCACTCATATTGCATCTTATGAATCTAGGGGTGGGGGTATTATGCGATGCTCACTCATATTGCCTCTTATGAATCTAGGGGTGGGGGGTGTTATGCGATGCTCACTCATATTGCATCTTATGAATCTAGGGGTGGGGGGTATTATGTGATGCTCACTCATATTGCATCTTATGAATCTAGGGGTGGGGGGTATTATGCGATGCTCACTCATATTGCATCTTATGAATCTAGGGGTGGGGGTATTATGCGATGCTCACTCATATTGCCTCTTATGAATCTAGGGGTGGGGGTATTATGCGATGCTCACTCATATTGCATCTTATGAATCTAGGGGTGGGGGGTATTATGCGATGCTCACTCATATTGCATCTTATGAATCTAGGGGGGGGGTATTATGCGATGCTCACTCATATTGCATCTTATGAATCTAGGGGGGGGTGTATTATGCGATGCTCACTCATATTGCATCTTATGAATCTAGGTGTGGGGGGTATTATGCGATGCTCACTCATATAGCATCTTATGAATCTAGGGGTGGGGGGTATTATGTGATGCTCACTCATATTGCATCTTATGAATCTAGGGGTGGGGGTATTATGCGATGCTCACTCATATTGCCTCTTATGAATCTAGGGGTGGGGGGTGTTATGCGATGCTCACTCATATTGCATCTTATGAATCTAGGGGTGGGGGGTATTATGTGATGCTCACTCATATTGCATCTTATGAATCTAGGGGTGGGGGGTATTATGCGATGCTCACTCATATTGCATCTTATGAATCTAGGGGTGGGGGTATTATGCGATGCTCACTCATATTGCCTCTTATGAATCTAGGGGTGGGGGTATTATGCGATGCTCACTCATATTGCATCTTATGAATCTAGGGGTGGGGGGTATTATGCGATGCTCACTCATATTGCATCTTATGAATCTAGGGGGGGGGTATTATGCGATGCTCACTCATATTGTATCTTATGAATCTAGGGGGGGGTGTATTATGCGATGCTCACTCATATTGCATCTTATGAATCTAGGGGGGGGGGTGTATTATGCGATGCTCACTCATATTGCTTCTTATGAATCTAGGGGTGGGGGGTATTATGCAATGCTCACTCATATTGCATCTTATTAATCTAGGGGTGGGGGGTATTATGCGATGCTCACTCATATTGCATCTTATGAATCTAGGGGTGGGGGGTATTATGCAATGCTCACTCATATTGCCTCTTATGAATCTAGGGGTGGGGGGTATTATGCGATGCTCACTCATATTGCATCTTATGAATCTAGGGGTGGGGGGTATTATGCGATGCTCACTCATATTGCATCTTATGAATCTAGGGTGGGGGGTATTATGCGATGCTCACTTATATTGCATCTTATGAATCTAGGGGTGGGGGGTATTATGCGATGCTCACTCATATTGCATCTTATGAATCTAGGGGTGGGGGGTTTTATGTGATGCTCACTCATATTGCATCTTATGAATCTACGGGTGGGGGGTATTATGCGATGCTCACTCATATTGCATCTTATGAATCTAGGGGTGGGGGGTATTATGCGATGCTCACTCATATTGCATCTTATGAATCTACGGGTGGGGTGTATTATGCGATGCTCACTCATATTGCATCTTATGAATCTAGGGGTGGGGGTTTTTATGTGATGCTCACTCATATTGCATCTTATGAATCTAGGGGGGGGGGGTGTATTATGCGATGCTCACTCATATTGCATCTTATGAATCTAGGGGTGGGGGGTATTATGCGATGCTCACTCATATTGCATCTTATGAATCTAGGGGTGGGGGGTATTATGCGATGCTCACTCATATTGCATCTTATGAATCTACGGGTGGGGGGTATTATGCGATGCTCACTCATATTGCATCTTATGAATCTAGGGGTGGGGGGTATTATGCGATGCTCACTCATATTGCATCTTATGAATCTAGGGGTGGGGGGTATTATGCGATGCTCACTCATATTGCATCTTATGAATCTAGGGGTGGGGGGTATTATGCGATGCTCACTCATATTGCATCTTATGAATCTAGGGGTGGGGGGTATTATGCGATGCTCACTCATATTGCATCTTATGAATCTACGGGTGGGGGGTATTATGCGATGCTCACTCATATTGCATCTTATGAATCTAGGGGTGGGGGTATTATGCGATGCTCACTCATATTGCATATTATGAATCTAGGGGTGGGGGGGTATTATGCGATGCTCACTCATATTGCATCTTATGAATCTAGGGGTGGGGGGTATTATGCGATGCTCACTCATATTGCATCTTATGAATCTAGGGGTGGGGGGTTTTATGTGATGCTCACTCATATTGCATCTTATGAATCTAGGGGTGGGGGGTTTTATGTGATGCTCACTCATATTGCATCTTATGAATCTAGGGGTGGGGGTTTTATGTGATGCTCACTCATATTGCATCTTATGAATCTAGGGGTGGGGGGTATTATGCGATGCTCACTCATATTGCATCTTATTAATCTAGGGGTAGGGGGTATTATGCGATGCTCACTCATATTGCATCTTATGAATCTAGGGGTGGGGGGTGTTATGCGATGCTCACTCATATTGCATCTTATGAATCTAGGGGTGGGGGGTATTATGCGATGCTCACTCATATTGCATCTTATGAATCTAGGGGTGGGGGGTTTTATGTGATGCTCACTCATATTGCATCTTATGAATCTAGGGGTGGGGGGTTTTATGCGATGCTCACTCATATTGCATCTTATGAATCTAGGGGTGGGGGGTATTATGCGATGCTCACTCATATTGCATCTTATGAATCTAGGGGTGGGGGGTATTATGCGATGCTCACTCATATTGCATCTTATGAATCTAGGGGTGTGGGGTATTATGCGATGCTCACTCATATTGCATCTTATGAATCTAGGGGTGGGGGGTATTCTGCAATGCTCACTCATATTGCATCTTATGAATCTAGGGGTGGGGGGTATTATGCGATGCACACTCATATTGCATCTTATGAATCTAGGGGTGGGGGGTATTATGCGATGCTCACTCATATTGCATCTTATGAATCTAGGGGTGGGGGGTATTATGCGATGCTCACTCATATTGCATCTTATGAATCTAGGGGTGGGGTTATTATGCGATGCTCACTCATATTGCATCTTATGAATCTAGGGGTGGGTAGTATTATGCGAGACTCACTCATATTGCATCTTATGAATCTAGGGGTGGGGGGTATTATGCGATGCTCACTCATATTGCATCTTATGAATCTAGGGGTGGGGGGTATTATGCGATGCTCACTCATATTGCATCTTATGAATCTAGGGGTGGGGGGTATTATGCAATGCTCACTCATATTGCATCTTATGAATCTAGGGGTGGGGAGTATTATGCGATGCTCACTCATATTGCATCTTATGAATCTAGGGGTGGGGGGTATTATGCGAGACTCACTCATATTGCATCTTATGAATCTAGGGGTGGGGGGTATTATGCGATGCTCACTCATATTGCATCTTATGAATCTAGGGGTGGGGGGTTTTATGCGATGCTCACACATATTGCATCTTATGAATCTAGGGGTGGGGGGTATTATGCGATGCTCACACATATTGCATCTTATGATTCTAGGGGTGGGGGGTATTATGCGAGACTCACTCATATTGCATCTTATGAATCTAGGGGTGGGGGGTATTATGCGATGCTCACTCATATTGCATCTTATGAATCTAGGGGTGGGGGGTATTATGCGATGCTCACTCATATTGCATCTTATGAATCTAGGGGTGTGGGGTATTATGCGATGCTCACTCATATTGCATCTTATGAATCTAGGGGTGGGGGGTATTATGCAATGCTCACTCATATTGCATCTTATGAATCTAGGGGTGGGGGGTATTATGCGATGCTCACTCATATTGCATCTTATGAATCTAGGGGTGTGGGGTATTATGCGATGCTCACTCATATTGCATCTTATGAATCTAGGGGTGGGGGGTATTCTGCAATGCTCACTCATATTGCATCTTATGAATCTAGGGGTGGGGGGTATTATGCGATGCTCACTCATATTGCATCTTATGAATCTAGGGGTGGGGGGGTATTATGTGATGCTCTCTCATATTGCATCTTATGAATCTAGGGGTGGGGGGTATTATGCGATGCTCACTCATATTGCATCTTATGAATCTAGGGGTGTGGGGTATTATGCGATGCTCACTCATATTGCATCTTATGAATCTAGGGGTGGGGGGTATTCTGCAATGCTCACTCATATTGCATCTTATGAATCTAGGCCTTATATTCTATTGATACATCTTTGTTGGAGCCACACAGTCAATCCGAATGAAATTGTTTGGGCTTTAATAAAATTCTTCTTGCTTTAAAGACATTTATACTGGCATTTTCTTCAAGTATTAATTTAGTCCAAAGGTAGCATAACAATGTTAGATTTAATATGGAAATGGAGACACAGCAATATAAACAATAAATGCAGTCTGATATTCAATGGTCCTATCAACACTGTAGGATAAAGCCTTCACTTTCATTCGATAAGTCTCTGGGTGTCTGAGTGGCCTAGTGGTGGAGACAACACCCTTCAAGTTTTCTTCTCTTATTGAAAAAGGAAGAGATGGATCTTCATCAATTATGAGGAATGTTGTTCTCGGATGTAATATGCCATCTTGTGTGTATGCAACTAAGCGAATTAAGTCTTGATTGGCAGGAATCCCAAATGGAAGAGAGACTAGCTTGTACTGTAAGGCGTAAGGGCTCAGGGCACACTCCAAGTCATTTGCTGCACAGTTCTTCAGACAGTACCTAGTGGTGGGAAATATGAAACAGTGATGTAGAACGACATCTATTCATTGTAGAAATGGTAAACCATTATATATTGAACCAAAGACACTCTAATGTAAGGTGATCATTGGATCACCAAACATCAATCATGGCAGGTCATAGTGGTGGGAAATATGAAACAGTACTGTAGAATTACATCTACTCAATGGTAACCGGTCAGATAATACACCATTTTGAAATTCCAAACACACCGCCAGTCTACCGAACTATGCAGTAATTGATCAGGGTAAAGTCTTAGGAAATTAAATTGTAAGGGTCGTAGTATAGCTAAGAAATTGGAGGCAGCAACGGTGCACAAATGGACATCCCACGGCTGCATCTGATCATTCCACTGCAGTGGCACCAAATCTGTTGAGATAGAGTCCCTTGTATGGCTGGTGGGATGGTGTCTGATGGAGAGGCCTGAAATGTATTGTCTGTGGAGATGCTAGGGGACGTTGGCTAATCAACTTTAAATGTCATCCTACATGGATAGTACACTGCACAACAGGAAATGGGGAAGGCTCATTTCACATGTCTCGGAATTACATTTCTTCAATTTGCTAACCACTTTCTATCAGTATTATAAATGGTGCAATCCGTGTAACATATTTTCTTCTGGTAAGTCATGTTCCAAATGTCCTCTACACAGATCCGTCTTCTGGGTTCCCTTCCCTGCGAGCGTAGGAGGCGACGCAGGGGGATGGAACAAGGCGGTCTGCTGCGTCAGCACCCCTGAGTGCACCGCTTTAACACTCGGGGGAACTGACACGACCAGACCCCCAGGGAGGTTAAAGGGCATGTTAAATCTTCCATATGGGTTCCATGATGATCCAGTAGATAGCATTCAGTGCTTTCACTGATGTGACCTGGGTTTGATTCTAGTCAGGGAACCAAGAGGTCACACCACCATGAAACCATGCAGGTTTGGGCCTGGTCAGTACTTGGATGGGAGACCACCTAGGAATACCAGGAGCTGTATTATGTGGTCCACTGGCAAATCACTTCATTATCACTGCCATAAATACCAAGTGGATCAGCATGACCATGGACATAAGATGTGCCTGGTGTGTTACAGTCCATGAGGTCACAAAGAGTAAAAAATGACTGAACGATGCAAATAAATAAATAATAATAATCTTCCATACATCATAGAATGAGGTACACTACACATTCAGCTACCCAGAATTTTTTTTAAAGGACCACAAAAAGTCACCATATGGGTTGCACACCATCAGTTAGAGGGTGGACAATCACGTGGAAGATCAAACAGGAAAGGAGGGGAAGGTTACAGAAGGTGGGAGTGTCTTAGAAGAAAGCAGATTGTAAATTAATTTTATCTCCTTCAGTGTAATTGTCGTATAAAAGACACCTAGTTAAAATATGTATCACATATATAGTTGACGTACTTACTGAAAGTTGGTCACACAATGTTAAAAGTTCCGGGCTTGCGCATGGCCTCAAAAAGGTTATCAATTTAACGGCCGACATTTTTTTCAAGCCGTAACTTGGAAGCCGTCGGAAGACCCCCAACAAGTTCCCAAGCCCAAAAATGGTTTCACACCCATAAATGCAAACAGGAGCACAGAGGAGGAGAGGGGGGGAGCCCACCAGTTAGAGGGGGGAAAGCCTCGCTTTGTGTGGCAAACAGCAATGCCAGGCTTCAAATTTTATTGCCGTCTTTTTTGACAGGCAAGTCGCTAGTATATAAATAAAAATGTATTGAAAGAATCCCATTAAATAAATCTCTCTGGTTGTGACACCACCATTTACCACCAGAAGTGAATGAAAGGCAGAAATCAGATCTTCTAAATAACAAGCACGTTTACTGAAAAGGCCAAATGATTGCCAAAGGACATAGACATAGCTGATCTTGGAATGTGTTTGTGTCACTCAGTCGTGTCCGACTCTCTGTGACCTCATAGACCGCAACACACTGCTGATCCACTTGGTATTCATGGCAGAGATACTGGAGTGGGTTGCTAATTCCTTCTAAAGTGGGCCACAACACACAGCTCCTGTTATTCCTAGATGGTCTCCCATCCAAATACTGACCAGGCCCAGCCCTGCATGGCTTCAGGGTAATGTGACCTCTTGGTTCCCTGACTGGAATCAAACCCAGGTCGCAGCAGTGAAAACACTGAATCGTAACCACTGGACCACCAGGAAACCCGATCTTGGAATAGCATGACACAAAACTCTAGAGCAACCACCTCTATTTATTTAGCATTATGACTTGGATTCCCCTCCTCTATCTTTCCATATTTGTTCTTCTTTCCCAGTAACACTGACTTTACATGTGATGAAACATTTGGTCAAAATACAATTATATGGCTGCAAAAAAACACAGAATTATTTCCAGTTTAGCTTAGTAGTGAAATACGTTACCCAGAAATGGCGTCACGCAGGTAGTTGGGTGGACACGGGGTGTCGATGCATTGGTGGCTTCCTCTCATGTTGAAGCACATTCGGTTCGTCCCACACTGAATGTTTTGCTCAAGACATTCATCAATATCTGTTGTAGGGAAATACAGTTATTGTAGGTGTAATATAGTAACTTATTCATGCCACATATAGATGGTAAATATTATATTTACTACAATGTATTCTTTGGAGTATAAGGGGTAAACAGAACTATACTCTCTACATTAAATGGTCACTGTAATGCTATAACAACAGGACGTAGATGTTTTAAATAAGAATCGTTCATTAATAATATTCAAATTCCAATTATTTAAAAGGGAATATTAAATATCAAACTTTCTCCCTGGGGGGGGGGATTTGTCCCCCTTGCCACCATGGTTCCTAAACCCGTACTTCACCCATTGATGCCCTTACCAGGGTGGGGACAATCAGTTCAACTGGAGACTGTTATTATATATATATATATATATATATATATATATATATATCTTTTTTTATATATTGTTATTTAGATTTTATTAATTACCAATACATATTTAAAACAAAGAGCACCTCATTAGGGCATTAAATCAGTCCCTTAGGACCAAAATTGAGCATGACAATACTTTGCTAAAAAGCCTGATATCATTTAGGTCTATATTGCAGGTGCTTGTACTCATGGGCAGAGTTACCACTAGTGCAGGTGGTACAGTGCACTGGGGCCCTCCTCTGGGCGGGGCCAGTGTAGTCTTTTTTAGATTTAATTTAAATTAAACACTGTATAATATATATATAAAAAAGTATAATATATTTTTAAAGAAAATCTTAAATTTAGCAAATACTGATTGAGTTATGGTTGCACCTGTCTTGGTCTACTAATTTCCTTGGAGCCAGTGGGTGAAGTGTATCCTGGGACTTGCTCTTCTTTTCACTCCTTTTGTTATTCACAATGGTAGTCATTTAATGGAGATATTATCTCAACCCGAGTTCCCTCCCATTCCTCTCAGATATCTAATCCTGTTAGTGTTCATGGCAACAGACATTTGCCTAGGTTCCTAACTTGAATATACAATTTGAATGCTATATTTATTTTTCTAAAAACAAGTCAAGTTCAGAGCATACTAAAAATATGTTGCGTCGAATTGAAGCAGCATCGTCTATATATTTCCTTTATACCTTGACATGTTTTTCCATTGCCCATAAGCTGGTACCCAGGTGGGCAAAGGCACTGGTAACTTCCCAGGGTGTTTTTACATTCATGCTGGCATACGTCGGGCTTCTCACATTCATCAACATCTATAGGAAAAACAAACCTATTATAAATATTCATTTAAGCTGTAACACATGCACTAATGTGTAATTGTGTATTGTAATCTTCCATTGAGTCCCCAGAAGTGAGAGCTTCTGTACTAGGGACGTCACCTCTCATATGCCTATGGTATACTCAGCATAATAATAAGGAAGTGGATCGTCCCACGCCAATTACAGTCATGTACAAGTCCCCTCTAATCTATACATATTAATGTCATGGAGTCCTCTCTAATCTATACATATTAATGTCATGGAGTCCTCTCTAATCTATACATATTAATGTCAGGGAGTCCCCTCTAATCTATACATATTAATGTCAGGGAGTCCCCTCTAATCTATACATATTAATGTCATGGAGTCCTCTCTAATCTATACATATTAATGTCATGGAGTCCTCTCTAATCTATACATATTAATGTCATGGAGTCCCCTCTAATCTATACATATTAATGTCATGGAGTCCTCTCTAATCTATACATATTAATGTCATGGAGTGCCCTCTAATCTATACATATTAATGTCATGGAGTCCTCTCTAATCTATACATATTAATGTCAGGGAGTCCCCTCTAATCTATACATATTAATGTCATGGAGTCCTCTCTAATCTATACATATTAATGTCATGGAGTCCTCTCTAATCGATACATATTAATGTCAGGGAGTCCCCTCTAATCTATACATATTAATGTCATGGAGTCCTCTCTAATCTATACATATTAATGTCAGGGAGTCCCCTCTAATCTATACATATTAATGTCACGGAGTCCCCTCTAATCTATACATCTTAATGTCATGGAGTCCCCCTCTAATCTATACATATTAATGTCATGGGGTCTTCTCTAATCTATACATACTAATGTCATGGAGTCCCCTCTAATCTATACATCTTAATGTCATGGAGTCCCCTCTAATCTATACATATTAATTTCACGGAGTCTCCTCTAATCTATACATATTAATGTCATGGGGTCTTCTCTAATCTATACATACTAATGTCATGGAGTCCCCTCTAATCTATACATCTTAATGTCATGGAGTCCCCTCTAATCTATACATATTAATGTCATGGGGTCTTCTCCAATCTATACATACTAATGTCATGGAGTCCCCTCTAATCTATACATCTTAATGTCATGGAGTCCCCTCTAATCTATACATCTTAATGTCAGGGAGTCTCCTATAATCTATACATAATAATGTCATGGAGTCCCCTCTAATCTATCCATATTAACGTCATGGAGTCCCCTCTAATCTATACATATTAATGTCATGGAGTCCCCTCTAATCTATACATATTAATGTCATGGGGTCTTCTCTAATCTATATATACTAATGTCATGGAGTCCCTCTAATCTATACATATTAATGTCATGGAGTCCTCTCTGATCTATACATATTAATGTCATGGAATCCCCTCTAATCTATACATATTAATGTCATGGAGTCCTCTCTAATCTATACATATTAATGTCATGGAATCCCCTCTAATCTATACATATTAATGTTGTGGAGTCCCCTCTAATCTATACATATTAATGTCATGGAGTCCTCTCTGATCTATACATATTAATGTCATGGAATCCCCTCTAATCTATACATATTAATGTCATGGAGTCCTCTCTAATCTATACATATTAATGTCATGGAATCCCCTCTAATCTATACATATTAATGTTGTGGAGTCCCCTCTAATCTATACATATTAATGTCATGGAGTCTTCTCTGATCTTTACATATTAATGCCATGGAGCCTCCTTATATGTTTTATCCTTTAGACCCTGCACCATTTTAGTCGCCTCCTTTGAATTTTCTCTAATTTATTAATATCCTTTTGGAGATCCGGTCTTAGAACTGGACACGGTATCTAGGGGGGTCTGACTGGGGGTCTACAGAGGGACATTAGTTCCTATTTATTTCTGACTGTCGCTTCTTGATCGCTACCTTGTTGTGGTGAAGGGGCTTGTATACTTCAATCAATCTGTGAGCTATACCAAGGTGGGCAGGTCATAGCAGAGGGGCCAGACAAATCTCGATCCACTGGAGAAGGAACTGTCAACCCAATCCAGTATCTTTGCCATAAAAAACGTATGGATTAGCAAAACCAGAAACAAAATGTTCCTGCTTTGCTGCTGCCCACAAAGTAACGGAGTCGGATACAACCGAACTACCCAAATTTCTGACTGGGGGCCTATAGAAGGACATTAGTACCTCTCTATTTCTGATTGGGGGTCTATAGTGTGACATTAGTACCTCTCTATTTCTAATTTGGGGTCTATAAAGTGATATTAGTCCCTCTCTATTCCTGACTGGGGGTCTATAGAGTGGCATTGTGTTGTGTGTTTGCATCGTTCAGTCGTGTCCAACTCTCCATGACCTCAGGGACAGCAACACACCATGTTGATCCAATTGGTCTTCATGGCAGATTTACTGGAGTGGGTTGTTCGTTCCTTCTCCAGTGGGCCACAGCATACAGCTAGGATGTCTATAGAGTGACATTAGTACCTCTCTATTACTGACTGGGGGTCTATAGAGTGACATTAGTACCTCTATATTATTGACTCGGGGTCTATAGAGTGACATTAGTACCTCTCTATTACTGACTGGGGGGGTCTATAGAGTGACATTAGTACCTCTCTATATCTAACTGTGGATCTATACAGTGACATTAGTACCGCTCTATATCTGACTTGGAATCTATAGAGTGACATTAGTACTGACCTTTATCTGCTGCTAATTCCTCTTTGAATATAACCAAGTGTCCAACCGGCTTTCCAGCATCTTTGTTGCATTGCTTACCTACGTTTAAATGATCTGATAAAATAATAACTCTTTCCTAAGTCACTTTCATCTTCTTGTTGCTGCCATCAAATGCCATGATAAATGACCCACCTTCACAAGGCTTCCCGCCACCTTCAGCCCTGTATCCTCGGGGGCACACACACAGGTAGCTTCCATGTGTATTTTCACAGATCTGGTTATATCTGCACTGATGGGTGCCGTCTCTACATTCATTGATATCTAACCAAAAACAAACATATATATCATTTTATTCATAACAACATTATCACTTCTGGAGACATCCATACAGACATCCTATGATTTATAGACTTTAAAACCGTATTTGTAACCAATATTGTGAAGTATATTTGTGGGGTCATAAATGTCATGGCACAGAAACTCATCTATGAAGAATTTCTTAGTTGTTTCTATGAAAGGTTTAACAAACAACAACCAAATTAGTTTTTTAACACAAAAAACATCACTGTAACTTAGGAAAATCTTCATGTTTATGAAATACTAGCGAATTGCCCGTCAAAAAATGACGGCAATGAAATTGTAAGGTAGCTAAATTAGTAAATGAATATAGTGTACCTATTTTGAAGCATTGTGATGAAGAGCTGGCAATCTGTGTTGATGTTGCTGCAGCATTAGTGGTGTGGAGCTGCTGTGTAAGCGTGCTGAATGTGTGCAGTGTAACACTGTGCGTGCGCGAGACCAAACCGTTAGCGTAGTCGTGTACTTCCGCATTGGTGTAAAATGGCGAGTAATGTGTGGTATAGGTCTGTATCGGAATATCCGTAGGTGTTTTGTGGTGTTTTGCGAGTTTAGAGTGCTGTAGCCTCGTTTTCGTTTTGTTCGGCGGCCATTTTTTCTCTCGCTTAGATTTTTTTTTAGTCTCTAAACTGTTTTATTTCGAGTAAAATCGAGGTGTAAGTTGCATTTTTGAGGTCCTGGGTGCTCCCTCTTGGTGTAGGTAATTTTTTTATGTATGTGCTGTGTGTATGTATTGTGTTTTAAATGTTTGTATGTCGGCGTGTTGCGTCCGATGTTTGCGAGGTCGTAATGTGTGGTAACGTGTTTCGTACGTTGTTTGCGTTCCTCGTAAAATTTAGCGAGTGTCGTAATTTGTGTGTCGTGTTTTTTGAGTAGCGACGTGAATTTTGCGAGGGTTTGAGGCCCTTGCCCAGTGACCTCGCCAGCAACTGAGTCCCTCGCTTCGCGAGGGGCCTCAGTTGCTGGCATGGAGCGCCTTCGGCGCTCCATGCCAGCAACTGAGGCCCTTGCCCAGTGACCTCGGCAGCAACTGAGGCCCTCGCTTCGCGAGGGGCCTCAGTTGCTGACATGGAGCGCCTTCGGCGCTCCATGCCAGCAACTGAGGCCCGTGCCCAGTGACCTCGCCAGCAACTGAGGCCCTCGCTTCGCGAGGGGCCTCAGTTGCTGGCATGGAGCGCCTTCGGCGCTCCATGCCAGCAACTGAGGCCCTTGCCCAGTGACCTCGCTTCGCGAGGGCCGCGGCTCGCTACGCGAGGGCCGCGGCTCGCTTCGCGAGCCACGGCCCTCGCTTCGCGAGGGCCGCGGGCTCGCTACGCGAGCCCGCAAGCGTGAGCAACGACCCGTACGCTCACAACTATATATGTGATGTAACAAACTAGCAATATTAGCAGTTGTATAAGCCATGGAAATAAACCATGCACTATCCATCTGTGCATAGAGGCTGACATTGCCATAATCCTTCCTGTTCAAGGTACAATGGGCCAGGTACAGGGAGAGGAACCAGGATTTGCAAGTTTAAGGTTTTAATGTACGGGTCCGTATACTAATATACAGCTCCTGTATGCTAATGTGTGTCTCAATGTGCTAATGTGTGTCTCACTATACTAATCTGTAGCTCAGTATAGTAATGTGTGGCTCACTATGGTAATGTATGGCTCGGTATGATACTGTATGTCTCAGTAAACTAATGTGCGGCTCAATGTGCTAATGTGTAGCTCAGTATGGTAATGTGCGGCTCAGTATGTTAATGTATGGCTCAGTGTGGTAATGTATGGCTCAGGTACTAATGTGCGGCTCCATGTGCTAATGTGTAGCTCAGTATGGTAATGTGTGGCTCAGTATGGTAATGTGTGGCTCAGTATGGTGATGTGTGGATCAGTATGGTGATGTGTGGCTCAGTATGGTGATGTGTGGATCAGTATGGTGATATGCGGGCCAGTATGCTAATGTGAGGCTCAGTATGCTAATGTACAGCTCAGAGTCCTTGATAAGGGTGTGAGAAGGGTCTAACTGCCACATAACATTGCAGGTCTTTATTTCGGTAACTAAAAAGGGAGACAAGGAGACTATAATCCTAATTAACACACCAAAACAGCTAATATGCCTGAACCACTAATTTGCCTATAACATGGTATTTCCCAGGATTGATTCACTTTAGGCACAAGCAAATTAAAATTATGCTGTCACGCTATTGGGTTAGAAGAACTATATATGGCACCAAAACTAAAAAGTGCACTACAGATGCTAAAATAGTCTATTTTATGCTATTGGCTTACACAGTTGCTAATGTTGTAAACTTGTTCCACACTTCTCAAACACTGGATTTTTTCCCAATCTAGAGTGGCACTTTAATACATATTAGGAAAGGATGAGAGCAAAACAATACCTGCTGGTGTAGTCAGTAAAATAATCACTATTTCATAAAATCCCTGAGGATGCCCTAACCAGACGAAACGCGTTGAATGTAAAACCCTCTCTATATCATTTATTTCATAGGACCTTTTATATATTTCAAACTCATTTTGTAAGTAGCTGTCTACCTTCTGGGGGGAAAAAAGATAGTCCTACTTACTACACCAGCAGGTCTTGTTTTGCTTTTATTTACTATATTTGCTCTACCTTTCCTCTTGATTTCCAGTCTTTTATCCTATTAAAGGTCTGGGATGCGCACATTCTTGTACAGATAAAGATTTTGTAGTAAAATAAGGACATTGTTTTGGCCTTTTACATATAGACTATAACTGATAATGTAATATATTTGCTGTTAACTACATAACACTCACCTGTACAGGATCCATTCTCTGCTCTGGCTAATCCACTTGGACATAGATCGATGCATTTATAACTCCCACGGGTGTTTTTGCACAGCTGGCCTGTTCTGCACACACTTTGCCGACATTCATTCAGATCTTTAAATAAACACCAGATATTGACTTTAATACCATCATTTGTTTCTGATAGTCAAAGATATTTATGAATTAGTGTAATCATACCGAAACATCTCCGGCCCTTTAAATAGTATCCTGGATCACACCCGCAGTGGAAGCTTCCGATGGTGTTGAAACATCTCTGATGGCACGGGCTGGACTCCTGACACTCATTTATATCTGAGGAGCCATAATAACAAATTGCGCTTACTAATGCATGTGGTCCAGTGGTATAATTCTCTCTCTCTATATATATAACTTTATCTATCTCAATATATATATATATTTATATCCATATCTATCTCTATCTATCTCAATCTATATCTATACCTATATCCATATCTATACCTATATTTATCTTTTATATATACCTATATCTCTCTCTATATCTATCTCAATCTATATCTATTTATATCAATACCTATATCTATCTCTATCTAACTTAATCTATATCTATTTATATCTATACCTATATCTATATATACACCTATATTTATCTTTATATATACCTATATCTCTCTATATATATATCTGTCTCTCTATATCTATCTATCTATCTATCTATCTATCTATCTCTATATATGCCTCTATATATGTCTCTATCTCTATATGTATATCTATCTCTCTATACCTATGACTACAGTGTCTTGCAAAAGTATTCACCCCCCTTGACTTTTACCTATTTTGTTACATTACAGTCTTAAGTTCAATGTTTTGTTAATCAGAATTTTATGTGATCAGAACACAATAGTCTAAGTTGGTGAAGTGAAATGAGAAAAATATACATACAACTATTTTTTAGAAATAGAAAAGAGAAAATTGGCATGTGCGTATATATTCACCCCCTTTGTTATGAAGTCCATAAAAAGCTCTGGTGCAACCAATTACCTTCAGAAGTCACATAATTAGTGAAATGATGTCCACCTGTGCGCAATCTAAATGTCACATGATCTGTCATTACATATACACACCTTTTTTGAAAGGCCCCAGAGGCTGCAACACCTAAGCAAGAGGCACCACTATCCAAACAGTGCCATGAAGACCAAGGAACTCTCCAAACAAGTAAGGGATGATGTTGTTGAGAAATACAAGTCCGGGTTAGGTTACAAAAAATATCCAAATAGTTTATGATCCCCAGGAGCACCATCAAATCTATCATAACCAAATGGAAAGAACATGGCACAACAGCAAACCTGCCAAGAGACGGCCGCCCACCAAAACTCATGGACCGGGCATGGAGGGCATTAATCAGAGAGGCAGCACAGAGACCTAAGGTAACCCTGGAGGAGCTGCAGAGTCCCACAGCAGAGACTGGAGTATCTGTACATAGGACGACAATAAGACGTACACTCCATAGAGTTAGGCTTTATGGCAGAGTGGCCAGAAGAAAGCCATTACTTTCAGCAAAAAGAAAAATGGCACGTTTTGAGTTTGCGATAAGGCATGTGGGAGTCTCCAAAAATGTATGAAGGAAGGTGCTCTGGTCTGATGAGTCTAAAATTGAACTTTTCGGCCATCAAAGAAAACACTATGTCTGGCGCAAACCCAACACATCACATCACCCAAAGAACACCATCCCCACAATGAAACATGGCGGTGGCTGCATCATGCTGTGGGGATGTTTTTTTAGCAGCCAGGACTAGGAAACTGGTCAGAGTTGAGGGAAAGATGGATGGTGCTAAATACAGGGATATTCTTGAGCAAAACCTGTACCACTCTGCGTGTAATTTGAGGCTAGGACGGAGGTTCACCTTCCAGCAGGACAATGACCCCAAACGCACTGCTAAAGCAACACATGAGTGGTTTAAGGGGAAACATGTAAATGTGTTGGAACACGTTATAATTGAGTTATCTTAAGTCTCTGCATTATCAGCCCCTTACATAAATAGATAAAAGTGCAGTATCAGTTTAAAAAATTAAACCACAGCTGGTCTGGCAAAATCACTAATTCGGAAACACGTTGGAACGGACGATGCCCGATAATCGATGTTGTTTCTGTATATATATATATATATATATAGATATATATATATATATATGTATATATATTTTATAATATTACTACATTCTTTTGTGGGGAAGAAAGAGCATAGAGAGAATATTCACAAAATATTTCAGATACTATAAGCCATACCTTGACAAGTCAGGTCATTGGGGGCGGCTCGGAACCCAGCACCACACTTCACCGCACATATATATGATCCAACTGTGTTTTTGCACACCTGATTTTTACGGCAGATGGAATCTTCTAAAGTGCATTCGTCAATGTCTTTAAAAAAAGAAAACAACCCAAATCAAAAACATAATCACGTCAATATTGTAAATGCCATTTGTGTAGTGTGATCAATAATATTTAAATGGATGTGACCGTTGAAATCATCAATATTTCTGGACCTGACGAGTTATGGTGATTTTGCAACTTTAATGGTTATGTTTCTTTAAACTGTGTGCACGGTGTATTCTCACAAGTACTACAATAAAACAGTATGAACCTTAAAGGGCCATTGTAATAGTCATGCAATAGAGTATCATGTGTCTGGTTAAAACTTACATATGAACATTAATAATTGAGACATCACCAGCTCTGCTTCTCTCAACCCTCTATCTGGTTTTCAGTAGTGGGAGAGGATCTGCCCAGGAGTCTTTATCTGCCTCTTTCAATTGAGGCAAACATACTGATACAGTAGAAATGTTTTGATAGCCTCCTGGGCTAAAAAATCTAGCAGCTATCTCATACTTATTACTTTAAAGCTTATATATGTTTTCAGTTTTATGCTGTAACCTAAATAAAAAAAAGTAATTTGTGAGGGTTGATTTTCTTTGTGTGTAAACTTTCATATCAAAGACAGATGCTTTTACCAAAGATCCATCTGTCTGCATGACTGGAAACGGATGTAAAATAACAATATAGCTAATATAGGGTATCCACAACTTCCTCACTCAGCCTATATATGTCACCTATATTTCAGATTCCGGGTGGACACAAGCACTCTAATACCCTTAACTAAAAAAGCTTATAAATCAATCTATTTAGCAGCTATTTCAAAAAGGAAAACACTTTTTCATTATGCTTTTCAACCCTGTATCTGATGGTGCAGAACGTATATGGTGACTTCAGTGGCCCTTCAAGTGTTATTTTTCAGATATATTTGGGTTGGAAGACCCAGCAGAGACCACTTATTTGAAACTATGAATCAGTCAATAACTGTTAAGCCTTAAGTCCCCTTATTTGGGACCATGGAGGTCAAAAGCGATTGTGGTATATTTTGTGGCACCAGGGAGATTGAAGCAACATCAATTCTTAACAACGCCTGTGGCTTGTAAGATGTAAATTTGTGGCAAACCAGCTGGAATAAGCCCATAAATATTTTTTTTCAGAGAAACGGGCATCTGAAGTCAGATACAACCCCAAAAAGCTTGTGTAGTCTGTCCATTTTATCTACCTAAATATTTGGTTAATTAAACCTGAACATGGCTTTGTGATTATGCCAGGCATGCTTAAATTCCTTAACTGTGTTTGTACCTACCAGTCTACTGAAAGGCTGTTCCACTTATCTATATCTTCTACCCTTCAAGAACAAGAGGACCTCATTTGAAGTTGCATTCTTATTTTTCTAGAAGATACTTTACTCCTAACGTTGTGTTCAGGATATGTTTGAAGGTTTCCTCCTCCTAATCTATACATATTTAGATCATGAAGTCTTTGATACTATATACCATTTTGATGGGACTCTCATTCCAATTGATTTCCTGTAACACAACAGCCATTTGTTTTTAGAAGACTCAACTGCCCACGATCTAGTAAAGTTCATCTCACCATGACAAGTTCTTCCATCTGCTGATATCATCAGTCCTCTGGGACAGGAACAGTAGTAACTCCCCATAATGTTATGGCAGGAGTGAGAGCATAGGCTGTGAGACGCACACTCATCATCATCTGGAAATAGGCAATAATCACAGATTGGACATGGAAACCATGACTGGGCAGAACAAAGAGAGACATTAAATCGAATAACAAAACTGTAAAACAACATCTTGTCTGAGCTTAGAACATCTCCTTGTACTTTCTCACCATAAAGAGTACTGCCACTGGACACAGTTTTAGAGATACTGTTGGTGCAGCAGGTGCAAGGCACCAGGGCCCACAACAGGGTAGGGGGCTCCTGCTACTGGTAAAAAATGGTAATCTGATTGGCCAAATTTGTTTTGGCTTTTCTATTGATCCCCAGTGGTGAAAAAAGAGAAGTTGTAATGGGGGCCCAAATTGTTTTATAACGGGGTCCTTCATTCACTAGCTCTGCCACTGACTGGAGATCCATTTCTTAATTGAAGGGTGGTGACTTATTCTCTTTACTAAACAGGAATAATCCAACCGTTCCAGTTTGAGATGAATTTCAGGAAAACAGAAACACCACATAAGAGGTCCCAATTATTGCAGAAATACATATTATTACACCTATTATTACAGCTAGTTAATATTAAAAAAATATGAGAGAAAGTGTTAAAGGGTCATGGAAGATTTCTGGATGTTACTAGGTATATAATATGCCAGTGTATCTATTTACTTTTATGTACTTTATTTTATTAATAAGTGCTTATAAGCTCTGATTATACTGCCTAAAATCATGGATCTGCCCTCTGCAGCTCATGAAGACACAGTACAGTTGTATTTGCTGTGCTGTGTTTCATACTAGCCAATCAGTGACTTTCTCTCAAGAATATCCCACAACAGAGGTCACTGACAGAACCAAGCAGGTACATTTCCAAAGATTTTTGGCAGGAAAAAACAGAGCTTTTAAGCAGTTCTTTAAAAACATAAAGTACATAAAAAATAGATACACAGGAATATTATATACCTAGTGAAATCCAGAGCCTTCCATATCCCTTTAAATACCTTTTTTAAAAGTTTGATGTTTTAAGCACAAACTATCTGAAAATGTCCTTTATCTAAGGTGATTAATTAGCTCTAACAGGAGATTGGGAAGAAGAGCATGCTCAGTTAATTTTATCATGATAGTCATAGAAACATTTAAATGTTAATGTTTTATCATTATCCTTATTTAAACCAAGTGGGCATTTTCTCTGTTTCTGCTTTAGTTAATAACAGTTTTTTAAGATTATGTAAATTAACCCAAAAGCTGGCCCAAAGGAAATTGAGCACGAAGTTCTATTTTAGAAAATGAGAATAGTTCTCAGCCAATAATAAATGTCTAAGAAGAAAAAAACATCCCATGCTCTGTCATTCAGATGGCATGTAAAGGAGAACTGGCAGAGGGTAGGAAATCATTTTGACTAGACATCTTTGAAGGGCAACTTTAGAATTTACATCTTAAAGGGGCTCTTTAGGCTGTATTTGTTCTTTTATATAAATGTTTTAATTAAATAAATACATTGTAACCTTTTCAATGTAAATATGATATAAAATGTGCACCTTTGTTTACTTTAAAGAAGTCCCCAAAGTAACAGATTACATTCTGGAGCCTCCTCCCTTCTTCTTGTTGTTTTTTTCCCTCATTAGAGCAGGCATGTTGAACAGCTGTGACCTATGGCCACACCTGCAGGAAAGGGCTTCACACGACAAGTGTCTCATGCTGCCAACAGAGAGTAACATGATGTGTGTCTGAGCAGCATGGGACACTGATAGAATGAAGTCCCTCCCGGTGGATGTGGCTTTAGGATTCAGCTGTGCAAGATGTCAGGGAGAACAGGAAGAACTAGAAGGTGAGAATCTGCTACTCTGGGGACTTCTTTGAAGAAAATAAAGGGTAAATTATACAGTTGTGCGCAAAAGTTTGCATACCCTGGCAGAAATTGTGAAATGTTTGCATTTATTTTGAAAATATGACTGATCATGCAAAAAATATGTATTTTATTGAAGGATAATTGAAGCCAATTATTATCACATTGTTGTTTGGCTCTTTATTAAATCATAATGATAACAGAAATCACCCAAATGGCCCTGATCAAAAGTTTACATACCCTTGAATGGTTGGCCTTGTTACAGACACACAAGGTGACACACACAGGTTAAAATTGCAAATAAAAGTTAATTTCCCATATCTGTGGCTTTTTAAATTGCAATTAGTGTCTGTGTATAAATAGTCAATGAGTTTGTTCGCTCACGTGGATGCACTGCGCAGGCTAGATACTGAGGCATGGGGGCAGAAAAGAACTGTCAAAAGACCTGCGTAACAAGGTAATGGAACTTCATAAAGATGGAGAAGGGTATAAAAAGATATCCAAAGAAACAACAAGATCTATAGTGAAAAGAATACCATCCCCACAGTGAAGCATGGTGGTGGCTCATTGGTGGGGTTTTTTATTGGGGGGGAGCTCCAAAGGCACGGGGAATCTTGTGAAAATGTATGGCAAGGTGAATGCAGCATGTTATCAGAAAATAATGGCGACAATTTGCATTCTTCTGCATGAAGGCTGCGCATGGGACGCCCTTGGACTTTCCAGCATGAGAATGAACCTAAGCACAAGGCCAAGTTGACCCTCCAGTGGTTACAGCAGAAAAAGGTGAAGGTTGTAGAGTGGTCATCACAGTCTCCTGACCTTAATATCAGAGCCACTCTGGTCTTGCATGAACCGCATTTTTTAGATATCCCCATTTTTGCATGACCTGGAGGCAGCTATAATACCTGCAACAATTATGGGCCTCATCGACAACTATTACAAAAGACTGCACATTGTCATTATTGCTAAAGGGGGTAAAACACAGTATTAAGAACTAAGGGTATGCAAACTTTTGAACAGGGTCATTTTCTTTTTTTCTTTGTTGGCATGTTTTGTTTTATGATTGTGCCATTCGATTGTAACCTACAGTTGAATATGAACCCCATAAGAAATAAAAGAAATGTGTTTTGCCTGCTCACTCAAGTTTTCTTTAAAAATATTTAATATATTACCAATTTGCCAAGGGTATGCAAACTTTTGAGCACAACTGTATATCATAATCAAATTAAAAAGGATACATTGTATTAATTAAGCAAAAAGAGTAGAGGTGCTCATCTGAAAATGAAAAATACCTCAGTGGGTTTTTTTCTATAGGTCTGGTTACATCATTTTTTGAAAATATTTATAAAACAAAAAGAAACCTAAATAGGCTTTTCCAGGATCATTTCATTTTACATTAACCAATTGTTTCCTCTATTTCAGATGCTTTTGCTGATTTATTGACATTTATTTATTGTTGAAATCAGGCTATGTGAATAAATATATAATATTTAGTCTACTTACCAGCACAATAAAGGCCTGAAACGTCAAACGTGAATCCATCTGGGCACTGGTTACTCTGATCCCCTAGGAAATAAATATTACAATTATACTATATAATTTAAAATGTATAGGTAATAACAAGTATTAAATATTCTTAAAACAATCGCTTTTTCCTACAGTAAACTAAGTTTGCCTATTTAAACTGCCAGCCTTTCGCATCCCCCTATAAACACAGATTCATATCTGTTGTTAATGAAAGATCACTGCCATTAATTACTGTTAAGCCCCCAAGGTATTGTGTTGAGTGCAGTACATTGAGCATGCATTGTAGCTCAAACTTAATGTTATTAACGGCTTACAAGAGTCATCCTGTTGGCTCTCAGAGTAGGAGATAACAAGATAAAAATGAATTTAATTTATTTTTTCAAATCCGATAAACAAAATAGAACCCCCCCAAAAAGTTTGATGAAGTTCAAACCACCCCAGTGAGAATGGCATCATTTGTATCTGTGTATAAGTTTATATCTGTGTATAACTCTGGATAGCAAGGGGGTTCCTACCTTTGGCGATGGAAGCCTGAATTCGGAAGCTCAAGGTCTCCTCCTGCTGTTCGTAGTTGGCCTCTACAGAAGACACAAACAGAGACTCCACCAAGAAAGGCATCTTCCCTTTAACTTCATCATAAGTGATGGTGTCATTCCAAGTAAATGGGATGCTGACCCCATCCAGGGAAAACATCCGCGTTGAGAAAGCATAGAGCTGCCCTGGGCCTGTCTGCAAGTAATCCTCGTTGTAATCCTGAATAAAAACACAGGAAATGTCACACTAGAACTGGAAATAACAAGTAAAGAAAAATAAGCTTCACTTAGAAACCCATTTGTATGTGTTAAAACGGTTTGTTTTCACAGCCAATGTACAAAGTGGCAGATAAATTATCTGAAATGTTTCTTTCCCCTTGAACATTTTGGGAAAATTGAAAAATGTGACAATTATTAAATATGAGGCAGCAATTCTGGTACAGATTTGTATACATTTGCTCCACTTTCACTTCTATATCTACAGGGAGTGCAGAATTATTAGGCAAATGAGTATTTTGACCACATCATCCTCTTTATGCATGTTGTCTTACTCCAAGCTGTATAGGCTCGAAAGCCTACTACCAATTAAGCATATTAGGTGATGTGCATCTCTGTAATGAGAAGGGGTGTGGTCTAATGACATCAACACCCTATATCAGGTGTGCATAATTATTAGGCAACTTCCTTTCCTTTGGCAAAATGGGTCAAAAGAAGGACTTGACAGGCTCAGAAAAGTCAAAAATAGTGAGATATCTTGCAGAGGGATGCAGCACTCTTAAAATTGCAAAGCTTCTGAAGCGTGATCATCGAACAATCAAGCGTTTCATTCAAAATAGTCAACAGGGTCGCAAGAAGCGTGTGGAAAAACCAAGGCGCAAAATAACTGCCCATGAACTGAGAAAAGTCAAGCGTGCAGCTGCCACGATGCCACTTGCCACCAGTTTGGCCATATTTCAGAGCTGCAACATCACTGGAGTGCCCAAAAGCACAAGGTGTCCAATACTCAGAGACATGGCCAAGGTAAGAAAGGCTGAAAGACGACCACCACTGAACAAGACACACAAGCTGAAACGTCAAGACTGGGCCAAGAAATATCTCAAGACTGATTTTTCTAAGGTTTTATGGACTGATGAAATGAGAGTGAGTCTTGATGGGCCAGATGGATGGGCCCGTGGCTGGATTGGTAAAGGGCAGAGAGCTCCAGTCCGACTCAGACGCCAGCAAGGTGGAGGTGGAGTACTGGTTTGGGCTGGTATCATCAAAGATGAGCTTGTGGGGGCTTTTCGGGTTGAGGATGGAGTCAAGCTCAACTCCCAGTCCTACTGCCAGTTCCTGGAAGACACCTTCTTCAAACAGTGGTACAGGAAGAAGTCTGCATCCTTCAAGAAAAACATGATTTTCATGCAGGACAATGCTCCATCACACGCGTCCAAGTACTCCACAGCGTGGCTGGCAAGAAAGGGTATACAAGAAGAAAATCTAATGACATGGCCTCCTTGTTCACTTGATCTGAACCCCATTGAGAACCTGTGGTCCATCATCAAATGTGAGATTTACAAGGAGGGAAAACAGTACACCTCTCTGAACAGTGTCTGGGAGGCTGTGGTTGCTGCTGCACGCAATGTTGATGGTGAACAGATCAAAACACTTTTGAGTGTCCTTGCAAAGAAAGGTGGCTATATTGGTCACTGATTTGTTTTTGTTTTGTTTTTGAATGTCAGAAATGTATATTTGTGAATGTTGAGATGTTATATTGGTTTCACTGGTAAAAATAAATAATTGAAATGGGTATATATTTGTTTTTTGTTAAGTTGCCTAATAATTATGCACAGTAATAGTCACCTGCACACACAGATATCCCCCTAAAATAGCTAAAACTAAAAACAAACTAAAAACTACTTCCAAAAATATTCAGCTTTGATATTAATGAGTTTTTTGGGTTCATTGAGAACATGGTTGTTGTTCAATAATAAAATTAATCCTCAAAAATACAACTTGCCTAATAATTCTGCACTCCCTGTATAAACTATTTTTTTAAATGATGAATAGGATATATAATAGGGTTTTTCAGGGAGAGTCCTCAATCTACCAAGTATGACGATGATGAAATGTATTATGTAAGACTATTTTGCATTTTTTTGTGTACAGATTCCCCATGTCAGAGCGGCAAGCAACATATTGAGGACATTATAATTTTTTTGCTGTCTTATCCCCTTTTAGGTTAGCCAATAAATATATTATATTTAGAAATCATCCAAGTACTTTTAGAAAACAAAGTATTTAATCAGTTATTTTACATACATATAATGTATTTCTGACTTGGAACTTGCCCTATAAACCAGGGGCGAAGCTACCAGTGGTGCAGGTGGTGCAATGCACTACGGCCCTAATCTGGAGGGGACCCAGTGCTGTGTAATCTTTTGTTTTAGCATTTCTTTTTTTCTGTACTGTAGATGCCCCCCAGGGACACCTTCAAAGCTCTCCCTGGGTGCTCTCTTGGCCCCCTGGGCCTCATTGGCTACCCACCCCTCCTGGACGGAAATTGGTCCATGCCAGTTTAAAAAAAGAGCATTTCTACTGAAGCTCCAAGATGTAGCAGTGTAAAGCAGTTCAGGACACTGGGATGTGTATCAGGGAAGAGGTGAGAAAGCAAGGGCTGCAAAGTACAGGGGGGTGGGTTCTGTAGAGGAGCAAAGGAGATAGAAATTGGTGCTATGTGAGGTGGGTGCTCAGGGTGGTTGAGTGCTGTGTGGGGATGGATGCTGAGAGGGGGTGACTGCTGACAAGGACTGGGTGCTATGTAGGGATTAATGCAAAGAGTAATGGGTGCTGTGTAGGGTGGATATTGAGAGCCCCTTTCCTGTAAGAGCCAAATGTGGCCTTTACCTTATAAGGATGCTCTGAGTATATGTAGGAACTTGTTGCTTCTACTTTACCTTAAGTTTGACATCAGCAGATGCCTGTAGCTGCAGAACATGCCCCTTCACCACAGTGTCCAGAAGAAGTGACCCATCAGAATCTACCCCACGTGCAGTGTGAGTGATCCACAAGATCTCTCCTGTAAAAATTAAAGTTATCCACCTGTATTTTACTCACAGAACAGATTTAGTTTGCCAGCACCAACTTGCTAACAATGCAAAATACCAATGTGGGACACCTATAGTAGCTATTAGAGATGCCTCTACAACTTAAAATATAGAGTAAAAGAAAATAATTAACTGATTCCTATGAATGAACAGATACCAAACATAAAACTAATAAAATACTCTACATTAAAAATATTCATAAAAAAATGTTTTGTACAGGGGAATTGAAGTGAAAGTGATATAATGTCAAATATAACATCAAATAAATTGTATTGTTGTTACAATATAACATCAATTAAAAACTGTTGCTACTCCTAATTGTTTAATGTACCTGACTGTAATAATATCAGTTAAAACTGTGTTACCAGAATGATAAAGACTGAATAGTTTTCAATGGATAGTGTTTATTACTGTTAAGTCACATATACATTGAGTATCATCACAGTGATGTTAGATTTAGTGTAAGAGCTCTGCTGTGGTATATATTTATACAAATCAATTTAAGTTTTCTTTCAATACAATGATATCAGCCTGGCTCCCTTGACAAATCCCCATTCAAAGTGGGGAAATGCGCGTCGGGTGGTGGTTGTTCAGCTTAAGGCCCTCATTCTAATATTCAGTATGCGTTTTATCAGCTTCCATTATCTATTAAACTAATGTCAATAAAACTTCAGCTCGTCAGATTGACGGATGCCAGTCAAACGGGAAAGCAGTAAGAGGGAGAGCAGCAAGATAGCATTATTATACTGCATAGGCAGTAAAAACAGGGCTTATAAGTACTAATTAATAAAAATAAGTACATAAAAGTAAATAGATACACAGAAATATTATATATACAGTAACATCCAGAAACCTTCCATATCCCTTTAATTCCTCTCATGGATCACAAACCTGTTGCAAATTCCACTTGTGACTCTCTTTTGAATATCCCGTCTGTGAGAGAGTTTCCGTTCACTGCCTCTCCCAGCTCTTTAGCTGTTGTCCAGTAAATAGGATTCAGAATTGAGACAAGATTCCTCATTGAGGGACCTAAAGTTGAAGAAAATACGTATTTATTTATCAAGTCCTGATAATACAAAATCATAGAGTAACAGCAACTATAACCGCCCTTTCTGAAGATGTTATTATAGGTGTTCAATTAGTACTAAAAACAATAATTTAAAAAAATACTTAATTGAACAATAAGGAAGTGCCGGAGGAGTTGTGTGCTCCATCTCTGCCACATGTGTAAACGATACAAGAAGCAAGAAAAATACGTTCCCACATCTGCTTCTTGAAAAGGATATGGAAGGTTCCTAGATTTTACTAGGTATATAATATCCCTGTGTATCTATTTACTTTCATGTACTTTATTTTATCAATGGTGCTTATAAGCTCTGTCTTTACTGCCTAAAATCAAACAAATTCTTCCTGCTTGGGTCTGCCCACTACAGCATATTCAGACTTTGCTGTACTGCGTCTCATACTAACCAATCAGTAACTATTTCTCAGCAACATGCTGCACCATGCAGCTGAGACATAGTCCCTGATAGGCTAGGACACAACACTGCACATCCAGCATTACGGAGTCTGTGTCTGCATATAGTGCAGAGGGCAGACCCTACTATTTCCTTGATTTTAGGCAGTGGAAACAGAGTTTATAAGCACCTCTTAATAAAATAAAGTACATAAAAATAAATAGATACACAGGGTTATTATACTTAGTACCATCCAGTAAACTTCCATATCATTTCAATAAGTTGGAGATAAAAAGTTTATTTTTTTACTTTACTACGTTAAAGTGTGTGTGACAAGGTGAAGCAAGTATATAATCCCATTAGACCAAAAATGGCACATACTAAGTGTTATTTTTCACATTAGTCTTGATAAAGTGTTTAACCATTTTGTATTCTATAGCAGTCTCTATAAACATGTTTAAATTGAGCAGCTCTTAGATTTACATGGGGCCCAATATATTTTAACAGGTGTTGTTAGGCTCCTAGGGCCTCATTCTATTAGCGGCCGCAGCCGTTGCGGGGCCGCAAGGACCGGCCGCAAGCTATTCTGCTATTCTATTCCCTTACGGCCGGGGATTCCGGCAGGCTTGCGGCCGGTGCCTTGCTATCTCTTGCGGCCGCTCGCGCCGGAGGAAAGCCTTTGATCTAAAACGGCCGCAAGAGTTTTGCAATTCAATTGCTCCGGGAAACCTCTCTGCAAGGCTAAAAACGAGCCGCAGCTTACTTGCAGGAAAGAGGTCTCGCTAGCACCAATTAAGCACATAAAATAGCTCAAATAAAGCCATCCTGCACTTTGAGAAGACTATAAAGGGATTTTAGGTGTTAGAAAAAATAGCACATAATTATCCTGTACTCAAATCCGTAAAATATTTTATTTTTAATATCCGTAAAATATCCATGTAAAAAGTCCAGAGTGCTTGGAGCACCTCAGACCCGCCCACGCCGCAGCCGGAAAATAAACAGTTAATTTGAACTCGGGTTTGGGCAGATGTGCAAGCTTGAGAGTGGGTTCCTTTTAATCCTCATGTCCCCCAATATGATCCCTAGCATTTACAGAGCTGTACAGTGCAGGCTTGAATTTATTTTTGTATTTCTGAGATTACGGCCGGTTCCAAGATATGCGGCCGGCCGTAAGATGAGATCCTTGCGGGGCCGTATAATAGAATCGCGAGTTAACTGAAACCCCGCAAGGAATCGCAGCCTTACGGACGATTTACGGCCGGTAATAGAATGAGGCCGCTAATGTTTTAAGACATGCCTTATTAAAGTATTGAACTCAATGAATTTTAGTTACCTACTTGATAATGAAATGAGATGAATCACCTGCTTATTCTTAGCATGTTGTCACTGATTATATTTAGCTGTAAATCATCATGTTATAAAGCCCTGAAAACAAGTCTAATTGTTATTGGGTCCTTTATAATGTGAAGCTGATGCAAAACTAATCATTAAATGTATATGGAAGTTTGTGGGACAACATATGTGTAGGTTTGTCTAATTGGGCATCTTTTATGCTAATTTAGCTTGGATTTTCAGGGGCGTTCTTTCTCAAAATCAACTGTCTGAAAACTGAAGAGATTTTGTAAACTTTAGGGCAAGGTTTATTTTGGGATTTTTTTCATGCATTACGGATTCTCCTCTATCAGATCATTCATAATCCAGGAATCTTTAATATAGCTTTAAGATTTTATGCAAAGACATCCAACAGGTAATTTCATCAGTCTAATGTGATCAACAATTACACCCTACTAATTATACTGCTGTGACTTCAATAACAAAATAAAAAATCATCAATTGCTTTCCCCAGCAGAACTTCAAGCTCTTCGTATCATTGACCTTGACTGTACTTACCCAGACTTTTAGGAATATTGGAAAATTTGGCTTGAATTATCCTTGTGTCTGTTTCAGGGTCATCAGTTATTGTACCGTTGAGGACAGCAATCCCAAACTCAAGATCGTTAATGTTCCCAAATAAATTTCCTTTGACACGCTGAGGTCCTCCTGGGATCAAAAATCAGTGAAGGGTTTTTAAAATTAATTCAGACATCAAACTCTTTCCTGACTTTAAAAGTTTTGATGAAACTGCACACCCATGGAACCATACAACTTCTTTTGAAGATTGCAATCCAGGGTCAAAAAACACTCACATGTCCCAGGACCTTATAGAAACTAACTAACTATCTATCTATCTATCTATCTATCTATCTATCTATCTATCTATCTATCTATCTATTTCATATGCATATTCAAGTAACGCCATTTTAGTACCACCTTTATGCTGATGATGCCCAATTATATTTCTCCTCTCAAGACCATCACCATGCTTACTAAGTCTTATCATGACATGGCTGTTCATTTCTCCTCTGTAAGGCCTCTAAAAAAAACCATCTCCAAGACAGTTACCTATCTAAAATATATTTTTCTGTAGACAACCCAGCAATCGCTCCAACATATAAAGTCCATTGCATTGGTGTCACTTGAACCTCTCCTTCATTCCCCATGCCTACTAAGTTGTTTGAGGACATGACATGTCTTTCCATATTCCCTCCAGGGGATAAAGAACATATCTAAGACAGAATTCCTTCACTGCTACACCTTAAATGTCTCTTTCTATACACAACACAACAATCACACCAACATATCTAGCCTGGTGGCTTGGTGTCACACTCAAACCTCTCTTACCAAAAACCTGCCATCTCCATCTTCAGAATATCTCAAAAATTCCTAATCTCCTCACACACAAAACTGCAAAGAGCCTAAGACATTCATGTCCCAACCAGGCAGTTTCAACTCCATATTAACTGGCCTTCCACTTACTCGCTATATATTTACTCTAATCTCACCCAATACTTATCATCTGCTGCTCTCCGCTGCCGGTCCCTACACTGGATCCCTAATTTATAGATAATGAAATTAAAAATTCAAAGCCCAACCTACAAAGTCCATTGGTTTGGTGTCACACTTGACTCAAACCTCTCCTTCATCCCCCACATCTTCAGAAAATCTCCCACATTTCTAATTTCCTCAAATACAAAACTGCAAAGAACCTAATAAACTCATGTCCCAACTTGACAATTTGACCCCCATCCCAACTGGCCTTCCACCTACCAGTATATATTCACTCTGATCTATCCTAAACACTCCTGTCAGGATCATCCACCTCACCCAATGCTTATCATCTGCTGCTCTCCTCTGCAAGGCCCTAAACTGACAAAGTCTGGAATATCTGGATTGTGTAGCGCTCACCTGGACATGTCTGGATATTACATCTTAGTAACTGTGTGAAATCGCCGGGGCAGGGTCGTCCGGTGGAAGACTGGACTGGGTGGCTGCAGATACGTCTGCGTATCTGCTCCCCACCTCCACACGAGGCAGAGCATCTGGTCCAAGATTCCCATGGACCCCAATTACCATTCACTACAAGAACAAAAAAAATGTATATTCATTCAATGGTATTTGTATGAAGAGATCATGGCGGTTACAGTTAATACACCACTAGTACATTACTGCCAATTTACATTTGCATATAATATAGCTGGTGTTAGGTAGATGGTGCCCGTGGACATTCAGATTTTTTTCCTTAAAGAGTGATTGTTACATTATTAAAATATTATCAGCTATGTAAGTCATGAGCATAATAACACTTTTAGAGACAATCTTTAATTTAGCGGACTCTTCAAGGGTGTGATGATGCACGATTCTTATCTTTCCAGTTCTGTTGGTGCGTACAAGAGTAGAAGTATTCTCCATTCTTTTGCTATGTGTTACTTCTTTGTTTTTGCCTTGTACTTACCGTAGCGCTACAGAATATGTTGGTATGTTAATAATAAATGCTAAATAATAATAATTATAATAATAAAGTGAGTATAGTATAGTAAAATGTATTCATTTTATAGTTAGAGTCTCTTCTTCTGAGTATATGCATGGAAGGAGTGGAAGTGTCACATTTTAAAAGTTCAACCCACTCTCCAATAAGGCCACATTCCTCCCCTTCCATTGCTGAATAGCAAACAAATGAAGGCATCTCACCACTTGCTTCTGGATTTTATTTTCTATCAACCAATTGCAAATGTTCTTGTTTATAGATAACATTTAAGTTGCCATGTCCCTTTAAGTGCCTGTATTGTGATTTTAGCCAATGATTTCTTTTAAACTCAAATGAAATCCTGAATTATAGTCATACTAATTCTTAACGTTAGTCTCCAAATTATCTATGGATGACAGAAAACCTTTAAAGGGACATGGAAGGTTTCTGGATTTCATTAGGAGTATAATATACATGTGCACTCTGCAGCTTATGAATACACAGACTGCAAAGTGCAGTGTTTCAAACTAGTATATCAGTGACCTCTCTCAGTAGCATGTTGGTTGCCACTGATTGGTTACTATGAGACTGTACTGGACATTCATCTATTTATAAAACCACAAACCATGGAGAAAAGAGAAAGAGAGAGAATCCCCACCAGGGCACAGCTCCATGTTACACCGCTGTATCTCGGAGTCAGTGCCGGAGCAGTCTCTTCCTTGGTGTGAGGGCGCAGGGTTATCACACGATCGATGTCTCTTCATCTGACCCCCATTACACGTCCGGCTGCAGGACCCCCAGGAACTCCACTGGCCCCAGTTACCATGAACTACAAAGCAATACAAAGCACAGCAACCATATGGTATGAATAAAGCTAATGGGGTATTTATGGGATTTTCAAATTATGTTAAAAATAATGGAATTAATCTAACAGAGCACTAACAAATACTTTTTGAATCCTAAGATTGATTCATTTTTAACAGTTTTTGAAGATTTTTTTTATATAAGTCGGTTATTGACTCAGCAGGACCAGAAATATTCTTACAAATGATATGCAACAAAATTTGTCAGTTTTTTCTATGGTTTATCCAGAAATAACCCTAAAGGAAAAATTCCAGCATATATTATTGATATGAAGGGTCTGTAAATTACAATCTCCCTCTAAATGCTTATATGTTCTGCAATATTACTTTTCAGCTTTGTGATTAGTATATCTGTATAAAACCAAAGGAGAAAGTGACAATTTTTATGGCAGCAAACACTGAGAACAGTTGAAGGACTAACTGATAAAATAGTGACATATACATCAATTAGAAAACAAAAAAATAGTATCTCCGTGTTGATGTAACATGGACTCCCTTTGGTGCAAACCAACATTTATGGGTGCCACATTGATGTGGAGTTGATTTATTCTTACTTGGAGATATAGGCTTGGAATATGGCAGATGCTATCATTAATGTGTAAATGCACTGTATAGTATTTAGAGGGTAGCTGCACGCCACTTACTTGGACAGAGATCGCTGTTGCAAATCTCATTTTCCAGCTCATCGCCTTCACATTTGTAGCCGCCATGTTGTGGCGCTGGATTAGAGCACTTACGAGTTCTCTGACGAACACCCCCACCACAAGACAGACTGCAGGATGTCCAGCTGCCCCAAGATGACCACTTCCCATCAACTGGATAAATGGAAAGAAACGTGCCATCATTAGTAACGGTGCCATAGCCTAAAATATATTAACAGTTGTATTATGATGCCACTGTTAAAAAAATGTTTTGGGATGGGTAGGGAAAATAGAGGAGTAGAAGGGAGAGTGAAGCGAAGAGCAAAGGAGATAGGAAATTGGACCCAAATTCCAAAAAGACTGGGAGGATAGTCAGATAACACACAGGGATACAGGAAATAAGCCCCTTAGATATTGAGCCCCATGCAAATTACAAGTAAATGGAAAACCTGCTTAGGTTGCTTGGAAGAATATCTAGAATTTTATTGATTAAAGTCATGGTTAGGTGATCTACTATCTCTTATACCCTGAAGGTAGAAGGGAAAACAGGAGGGCTATAGAGGCTCTAATCCCACATTTTTACATGAAAAAGTATTAATAACACTACACAAGGAAGATCTCATCTCTTATGACAGGAGGTTCCAGAACCAGATATAAGGATCGGATTGTGAGGGGGACTTCCCGTGAGGTGGATTACATACTTCTTGAGATGATGGATATAAATGTGAGTATGCAATTTATTATTCTTTTTTATTAGTTTATTATTCTTTTTGCCGCTAAAGGGTTTATGTCTTATCTGCACTAGGAGGTGGTGTGTTTCTCTCCCCTCCCTTTTTTGTCTCTTAACAAGGTTATGTTTTGTTTTAACAAGTAAGAATACTGAGATACTATAATCATAAGAATATTAGTACTGTGATACGCTATATATCAGTAACATAATCGGAAGCAAAGGTAAGCTGTAAAGGAGGGGTCGTCAGTAAGTGGATCTAACCGAATCAGCCTCCAGCCCATCTTTCCGACATGTTAAAATTGTAATATATATTCAAATAGGTTAAGTGAGTTAACTAGTTTAAAAGGGAACTTTGAATGTGTTTAAGTTTGTGATGCAATTCCCAGCTCACCCTGTGATGGGATTAACTCCCGCACGCCCAGATTGGTCAGTGAGGTATAACAGAGGCCTGATTAAGTTAACTGGTTTAGGGCAGGTAATATATTCATGTTTGTGAGTTGAAACAATATTGTGTTCTGTTTGTCTATAAAAGTTCCAACTTTTCCAAGACTCTTCTAGGTAACATAATCATGGTGTCTGACTTTTATTTAGAGTTTATAACCTTGGATTTTTGTTTTTAACTCACTCGTCCCCATTCTGCATCCTGGTGGTCCTGGAATAGAAGCCCATCTACTCCACGGTTCAAGGGAGGATTCCTGTAGCCAAGTCAGGAGGATGCTGGAGCTGAATACGACCCCTCACCTGGGTCTCAACTGAAGCCTCCAAATGCATAACTAACCTAGTTACTTTCTGTTCTTTTCATAAGTCCTATTGAGTATGTAAAGATCAATTTTGTGCTCTTCAGAATGCCATTATATTAAAATATGTATATTCATAAAAAACATGGCTTTTGGACCTTGACTTCATTTTCATGAAGACCTTGGTGAATGATGGAAAAAATAATTGACTACCCCTGCTGTAAAGTAAAGTTAAAATAGGAGCAAAGTCATTATGTTATTAGGCTTTTTTTCATGTCCTCTTATTTGCAAAGTCACATACTAATTCTCTAGCATCAGTTTAGCCTGAGGCACAAGTTCCGTTTTTAACGCTCTTGATGACACCCCTTTGTAAATTATACACTGAGCAGCCCCCACTTCACCCATAGGGTACACCCTGCCCTGTACATATGGGATTTCAGCGTTCCTTCATATTTATATCATAGCACAGAAAAAAACTAGGACACAGCAAATAATAATTATTAATGACCTGGACAGGGTTTGTCGCTGCAGATTTGCATTTGTGAGTCTTTTCCATTACACGGTGACCCATCAAATGATGGAGGAGGGTTATTGCACAGTCTGACACGTGTCTGGGTCCCTTTTCCACAGGATTTGCTGCACGGACCCCAAGCTTGCCAAGGACTCCACGCACCATCAACTAGAAATAAAAAAAAACTCATCAAAGCAGAATTCCCAGAATTCCTAAAATATTGTGCAAGTTGAAAAATGTAATAAAGTATAGCTAATGAAAGTATGTGTATTAGTTGAATAGTATTAAAAAAAATAATCTCACAGTAAATTTACATTTAATTTGCAATTTATCCCTGATCCATACTCCAAACATAATTTGATATCTTATTTTGGTAGGTGATTATTGACAATTACCACCTGGGGTTCAGGCTGTCTAATTGCCAGTACTGAAAAAACTGAGCATGTGCAGTCACCAGGAAATAACTTTGCACTCAAAGCAGACCCTTTGTTCCCTTTCTTCTGAACGCCATCGCCCTCTGTATAACTACATATACTATCTATCATTTTAGATAATTCCCAAATCTCGTGGCATCTACAACTGTATACACCCTGTTTTTTCCAAATTGCATTGTATTAAAACATTTGAATGTGATCTCTACAAAATACACTGGAACTTGGCTTTATTTTCACCATCAGAATTGAACCTTGATGAATATTGTAAAAACGCATTTAAATCCCTCTAATACATCTTTCCTCTTATGGATTGCTACCTTGTCCTGGCAAGGGGCTTGTGTACCTCCTTTACCTGGGCACAGTGCTGTGTTACACATTGCCACATCGACAGCCCTTCCATCACAAGATTTTCCTCCCTCTTGGGCCGGGGGATTATTGCAGGTTCTTATCCTTGATCTCTTGCCACTTCCGCATGTTCTTGAGCAATCTTCCCATGTACTCCATTCTGACCAGTTCCCATCCACTAGAAAGGAAATTGTGTATGGATATATGGACAATATAATCATCATACAGGTCATAGACAGAGCATTCTCAATGTTGATTTACAGTAGAACCGCTCAAAGGAAATCTAGGTCTACCAGTAATGGTGACAGATATATCTAACTCATTACATTCCACAGCAAATACTGTAACTCACTCCTTGTTGTCCTCTCCATAAAACATCTGTCTCTACTTCAATCCATAATAAATGACTCCACTAGACCTTACTCTATAGCACCTCTCTTTCAGCCACTCCACTGGCTTCTGATAGCATCTAGAACAGTGGCAGAGCTACTGCTGGTGCAGCATGTGCAAAGCACTGGGGGCCCATGACAGTGTGGGGGGCCTCTGTTATTTGGAGTAAGTCAGGTCTCTTAATTTATTTGGTTAACTAATTTTATAGAAAGGTGATCTGATCACCCTAGGGATGATGTAACCACCTACATCTATTTTTGTCTTCTTTTAAGACATAAGCACCTAAGTTATACAGAGAAAATGCAAAGGGGCTCCAAAATTATTTTGCACTGTGGTCCTTCATTCACTAGCTCCAACACTGCTCTTGAATAACATCTTGAAATCCATTGCACCCCCTTTAATGTCTGCCCTTGTGCCAAACACTCCCCAGAGCACCCTTCACTCTTTAGCAACCTACATCCTTCCTCCTCTCACTTCATTAGCACCTATCTGGTGGAACTCCTTGCCTCGCTCTGTCATACTTTCTCCTTGCTTCAAAAGTTAAGAAAAGATGCATGTTTAAGGAAGCTAACTATCTAGAGCTGTAACATGCACAACCTGAACACTCCATTGCATCCAACTGGCTTTTATAATAGAGCCTATAACAAGCAGTCACCTCCATTGGTCTCAATCAGTTTGAATCTCTCACAGAAGAAAGAACAAAATCCACATTGGCTGAGGAGAGAAGTGGGATTCATACAAATGTTGTACATGCTTTAATGTGACTGTAGGGGACAGCTGACATTGTGCTTGTATTGTAGTAGATCTTGTTGAGTAGACATTTTTTCAAAAACCCTTTTCTTTATTTTGAAAAATTAATGTAAATAATTTGCTAAGGAAATTTTAAGTTACCTTTATTGGTGAAAACCCCTATGGATTTGCTCCATTCTTACCGCTAAACTGTCCTATTTAATTTGTGAATAAGATTTCAACAAGGGTTCTTCATGTAGGGTCCTCAGACATATGCCTCAGGCTCCTTTTACCCTTTCACTGGAAGAGGGGCCAGCAATGCATTGCACTGTACACTGGAGTATTCTGCCAAGGGTTGTGTTCTGCCATTATATATGTTAGTGTTTTAATATACATAGCAGTGACACACCCTTCTGTCTAGTCTGAAAATAACTATTCCCAAATATGCATTTAGACAAATTAGGAATTACCTAATAATGGCAGTTGGGGTTAACTGATTGTTGCAGCATTCCTAAGTTCAGAGAAAATGTATAAATCTTTGTGTTCATGGTGCCTTCACCCCATAGTGTCTTGGCATATGTTATTAATCATGCAACTGTCAGTGTGTTTGTAAACAGACATAGACCTAAGACCTTTGATTTTTTAGGTGTTATTAGTGCAATTTAGAAAAAGAAAAATAGATAATTTTAACATACAATCTTGCGGTCTTTCACACCATGAAGAGCACATACAGTAAGGTATATGGCTCTTTAAGGCTTCCTCATGGAGATTTGCTGATGGATTTTAAATAACAAAATTATGTAAACATTATGCGACAGAACATCTATGTAAATTGAATCTAATAATTTATGTTAAATTGATATAATCTGATTGGATATAGTTCAAACTTTATTTATGTCGGTCATAACAGATTTTGGATAAATTGTTAATTTTTGCATTATTTTTGAGAGGGGGGGTTTGATGTTTTTTATTTATTTCAAAATGTATTAATCTATAAATTGGTAATTTTCATTTGTGATTTGTTTTCTGTATTCTTTCTGAGATTCATTCAATATAAAAAATGTAAAAAAATAAATAAATGAAATTATACCTCAGATATAGTCCCTCGCCAAAAATGAATAAAGAGCTAACAAGAGCCTGTGCCTAAGGAGGTCATATCCAGTTCTGACTGTCCACAACGTGTTACCTGGACATGGCTTATTCTGGCAGCTCCGGGTCTCTGACTCGGATCCTCGGCAGTAGCTTCCACCATTAGCCGGCATGGGATTGTCACACACCCGGATCCTTCTCTGAATTCCCTGACCACAAGTCACACTGCAGGATTGCCAAGGGAGCCAATCTGAGAAGCCCCCATGCACTGAAATAAAATGACCAACATGTAATATTATGATGGCAAACCATTACTGGATCCCATGCGCCAAGATTCATTCATCTCTGATTACTGGTACGACATAAGTACAGGTTAAATAGACTTTGAAAGCATAATACATTTCTTATTAACTTAATAATGAGCACATACACACACATAGTTCCTGCACTATGCTAAGCCTGCAAACCTGTGTAAGTGCAATATAGTCTGTAGATTATGGCTTAGATCTAGCCTTTTATTGTTTAACATGAGACCCTACATTTTCTACATGCTACTTTTACTATCTTTAGAGTGTATATATATATATATATATATATATATATATATATATATATATATACACGCTATCTCAAAGTAGTATGTAGGAAGTGTAGGGTCTCGCATAAAGAACAATCAAGATAAAGGGCAATCCAGACCATAATCTATAGACTATACTGCACTTATAAAGGTTTAGCATAGTGCAGGAACGTATCACTACTCCCAAACTATTTGCCCTATCTCGAACCAGCAAACTTCACCTTAGCTGAAAGTTACACAGTTATTGCAGAAATGTCCAGTTTGACTATGAATAAATAGATTGCCAGATAATTTAGATTTAACATTAGATACAGTTAGCAAAAATTATATGAAATGTTCCACTTTCTCTTCCTATTACTTTATGTGATTAATTATCTTTCACAATGTCACAATGGGGGGAGATAAGCCATAATAGCATGCCAAGTTGGATAAATAGGCACAGACACTTTTAAATGATAACATCCTATAAATATTCTAATGTAAACCAAATTGGCATGCTCTTCATATTTATCACCCTCACTAAGAAGTATACTTAATCATGTGGAAAAGAATCAAAAGGAGAGAGGAGGATTTTTATGTTTTAATTTAGACTTAAATAACTGATTGTGAAAGTCAAGCATTTTTTTATTTGTCTACTTTTCAAGGCAATAATTGGGTCATTTGCTGTGTAACTTTAATGTCTTATTACATTTATACCTGTGCATCCTAGATCTCTAGATATACACAAAGAGTGCTAATTCTTCCATACATTATGTGACCGTGCACGTCCTTCACAAGCTATGGACAACCAGGTTGTGTCAGTACCTTGGACAGTGACCATGACATTGGCCCCTGCAGATCCCATTATATTAGTGGCTTTGCATTCGTACATTGCCGTGTCCTCTTTCTGAACAGCTACAATCTGCAGAGAGTTGTTTGGCAGGACAATATGGCGGGTATCACTAATAACAGGAAGGTTCTGACGAGTCCATGCAATGCGCGGTGCCGGCTCGCCTTCTGCTTGGCAGTTTAGAACCACAGTGGCTCCAGCATTAACAGTTGTGTCAAGTGGTGGGATCGTTATAACCGGTACTCCTGTTAGAAGCAACACAGATTCATAGATAAGATATAGACTGGGCCATTTATATGAGTATCTCTTCACAATGGGAGAAACCAAAGCCATTCTTCTGTGGACAAATAGCATAACACTAAAACATATGTAAAGATAGTGTAGGGATACATATTATGTTAAAGAACTTGGGGAGATCTAATGTGATGGGAATTAAATTTGTGTGTTCATTGGCATATCTAAAAGTTAATAAACTTCTTCAGTCAAGATTATTACCATTAATGGAACCTGAATGCTACAGCTACTAGGATACATGGTAATACAATATCCATTGCAAGATATAACTATTGCAAGATAAAACTATATATGTAATTTATCTTAAAATTGTTTACACTCTACATTGGTGAATATATCGACCATTACATAGTAATCAGAGTTTATTTATCATTATAGAGTTACCATGAGATAAACCCCGCTATATATATGACAATATTAAATAAAAAGAACATTTGTGTTCAAATTTGGACATCTAAAAATAAGCTTGAAAACCAAGAATTCTGAGAAATATAGTTACTGCACTGCACTCTGGGACACTGGGCGGGTAACATGCAAATGAGTAAACAAAGCCTTTAGCTTGTTAGCCCAATTCTACTTTATATATGGTTTCTTTTAGCATATGCTCACTGTATAACACAGTTTTGAAGCATAGCATAGGATGAATTGTGCATGAGATGGGAAGCTTATCCATATATAGCAGGGGTCTCCAAACTCGGTCCTTGAGGGCCACACCCAGGCCTGGATTTGTGGATATCCTTGCGAGACTATTGCTTCTTCAGTCATTCTGATTGACTCACCTGTGCACAGAAAGGAAGTCCTCAAATCCAGGCCTGGGTACGGCCCTCCAGGACCGCGTTCGGAGACCCCTGATATACACCATTGTTAATATATACACTTATAATAATATATATACTTACTCTGCAGAGTCAGCCTCACGTTATATTCTGTTACACCAGCGTCATTAGAGGCTATACAGGTGTATTCCCCAACATCTTCATTCTAAGCAAGAAAAAAGCACAGCCTTTTAAATAAAATATGTCATTTTTTATACCAAAGGATATCTGAGGGATAATAGTGAAGCATTGTGGGAATGTGCAATTGCAGTTTCCTATGGGAAAAATGCCATCAAAGCCCTAGCACCTCATTGCAGTCCAGGAAATAGCTCAGTAAATAACCGTCCCATGATTATCATGCTTACACTATCCCAAAAAATGCATGAAATAAACATGCTTCATTAGTCAAATGGAAAAAATAACAAAAACAGGAAACAAATGGAAAATACAGAAATGTCGATATCAACAAAAAGCAAGTGCAGGTATTAATTATACTTTACCCATATTTTTTTTTTAGTTTGTAAATGACCCACATGGACAGTTTTTCTCTATATTATCTTTTGAATACAAGACTTGATAATGGGGCAAAAGATTCTAGAAAGCAAAAAACATAAATACACAGCCTTTGCATTTTTTGTACTTTTATAAGCAATTATTATTTTATTGTTTTTACTGCTGTTTCTTGCAGCTTCTTTCTTAAAAGGGCGTGTCTTTGTAAACTGATGAACTTTATAGTATACCGAGAGCACTGGCAGAATTATTTGTCGCATTGGAATAGTGCAGATATAACTTCGTGTCTCCTTGAAAACGAAAATAGTATATCCCACAGGAGCTTAATCTCATATAAAAGTAATATATTTGAGGCTTTAATATTTTTTTACGTTTTAAAAACATAGCACTTCCAAAGTATATATTTATGACCAGTATTGTCCCTTAATTAACAATAGTGACTTACCTGTGTGTTATAGATTGCAAGAGATCCGTTATTAAACTGTCTTATTCTCCTGTTGAAGACAATGTTCTTTCCTTTTATAGTCCACTGGATCTTGGGTGGAGGATCTCCATTTACTAAACAATTCAAAATAACATTTTTTCCCAATGGTACAGTTTCAACAGCATATTGGGCGCCAATCAGCACAGGAGGCTCTAAGGAAAAAGTGTAACTTGGTTAAGTTTTATTATTCTGAATACATAGACATACATACGTGTTTTTAGGAGCTGTGTTTCTTCCTCCCGTGATACAAGGCATTATATTAATAATATACAAAACAGTACCCCCATCAATGGCCCTGTTTACAATTACTGTACCATGCATATAAATATTCACAGTTATTACTAATTTCTTTGAACGGTACTATATTACTCTGTATAGTATATAACACAAATAAGAATTATGTAGGGTACAGTGGCAGAGTTTGTGAATGGAGGGCCCCAGTGCACGAAAAATTGGTGATTCAGCAGGTAGTGCTATCCATCCCCTGCCAGCGCTTCTCTCAGGGTCAGGGAATCCCGTCTGAAGTCACATGTGTGTGTGTGTGATGTCATTCAGGATTCCCTCCCTTGCCAAGAAAAAGCACCAGCAGGGAAGTGATGGAGCTACCTTCTGAATTCACCAATTTCACATGGAGACCCACTAAGAAGATCAAAATAAGGTAAACTGATTGGGGTGGCCGAAATACAATACAGTAATAAAAAAAAAAATATATATAAAAAAAAATGAAGACAGCATAAGTGACCCCCAGAGGAGGGCCCCATGGCATTATGGTAGGTCCAGCCTTAGAAGGGTGGTTAAATCTCTAATAGACATAATTTCAATTCCATTGTTGCGCAATCGGCACTTGATTACCTAGTAGCACATGTAAATACTCTGTAGGAAAGATAATCTCTCTTCACTTATGTGTAGAGTCAGTGGTGTATTTCTGCCTAGTCTACCAGGCTCAGCTCTTGAATAGCCTATTTTCATAGAGCAGCAGGCCGCCTGAAGTTGTTGGTGCAGTTCCATGGAATAATATGCTTATATGCACTGTCTATATAAACAACACATCATGATTGTTTGTGTGTCATTATATGAGAGGTGCACAGAAACCTGAACAGGCCCAGAGCAGCATACAACTGAACACACCCCTGTGTTGTAGATAAGTATAAGGCAAAGCAATGAGTCCATAGTGGAGTTACATACAGCTTCCTACAGGAAATCTTTCATCATAATTATTGTGAGAAATTATTCTCGAGGGCAGTAGATAATTATAAATAAACCAATACCTACATTGCTACATTGTTTAAACTTTCTTTACTCAATACTTATTACTTTCTTTGTATCTGCCATAGAGTTTATATCTGAATGGAGATCCAACACTACGCCCCTGACTGTATATTAATTTTGTACTTCTGGAAGTCCCATTCCAGTTCCATAGGAGGAATAAATGTATTAACTACACTGTGATTTGATTTTTAATTGTAAGTGATTGGCTTAGCATCTGAACGACCTATCAGACTTATACGTCTTGTATATATTATGATATTTTACTTGTTTTAATTATATAGTTACTCTATATAGATAATTACTCTATATAATGGAGTATCATTATAAACAAATCAATACCTTTTACAAACACGTGTACGGTGGTGTTTATTGATCCAACCAAGTTCTCTGCTGTACAGGTGTAAGTTCCCAAATCTTCTCGTGAAATGCTCTGAAGAACAAGTTCTCCCGACCCTTTGGATCGGCCAGCTTGTGCTGCAGTAAGAAAAATAGGAATTGTACTTAATTATTCAGTATTAACCATGTGGAATAAGAAAAATATATGTTTTAAATTTTGACTCAAAAACTACCTGTATCACTTGATTTCTGCTTAATAATGCTCTTAGACACAAAAATAAATTTTCATGACGCTGCTGGACACTGAAGGGATCCATGATACATTGGTGAAAATTGTGTATGTGAGAGTGGTGTTTTTACTTTCCTGGAGAGCTATGGTGCAATGTTCTGCTTCTGGGCATATGAGGGGGAAGAAATGTGGTGTCAATTTCAATCTTATTATAAACTTTTATTATTAACTTTTATTTGTATTGCGCCAACATGTTCCGTAGAGTTGTACAGGGGATAAGAACAAGGGAAATACAATAATAACAAATTCAGAAATTGAAGGGCCCTGTTTTGAGCTTAGAATCTTTGCAAAAGCACCCTACAAGACTGGAAACTCGCTCCTTACAATCTTAAGGGTCTTATCCAGTTATCAAACTAAGGCTGTTCAGCGAAGGGAAAAGTGAAGGCAGAGGGATCTGTGTTTGTCAAGTATGTGCCAAACTAACAATATTATCATCTGTGTAAGCCATGGAGCATCAACAAATCTGATTTTCCACAAGAAAAGACTCTGTTTATGAGTACATAAATACATTTTGTGTTTGTTACATTACTTCATTAGCTGGGTGATAGGGGTAGGCTGTTTTTTAGTTATCAGTGGAGGGACGGGTGGGGAAGTCCATAGCCTTTGTGTGATAACTGGATAAGACTGAAATTTACACCAGACCCGTTCCACCTCACTGCTGCAGAATCAGACACCTTGCACCATTCAATGCAACCACAGCTCTCCATCAATATAAGCTCCACTTTTTCCCACACAACTTCCACCAATGTATTATAAATCCCTCCCTCCTTCAGAGGCATAAAAATGTATGTTTTTCCAATTAAAAACTAGCTGTATGTATTAATTAATTATTCTCTTAGCTAGACTCAAAGTTTTCAAACAAATGTTTTTGTTATTATGAAGGTCCTACATAAAAAGTAATAATGATAATTTTCTATTAGATGGCTGCTCATTGGTCACTTACTGGGCAGCTGCTTGTCTTTGAAGCTCCATGTTAGTTGTGGCTCAGGACTTCCAGTGGCTTTACAGGTCAGTGTTAGTTTTTCTCCTTCATTTAGTGACACATTTCTAGGAAACTCAATAAATGTTGGTTGAAAAAGCACAGTGATGCTAACTGTGTGGGTGTCCTCTCCAGCCATATTGCGAGCTGTGCATGTGTAATTACCCAGATCATCGTGCTGTATATAAATAATAATAATGATGAAGATAAAGAAGAAGAGTTAAATATTAACACTAAATCAGCATACATTATGGTATAAATGTTATCATGCCATGATGTTTAAGTGACTTCAAATTACACAACAGTCCCAGTTAATCCAAGTTATATTATAAATAATTAAAATTAGAACTGGTAAAATTACAATAAACACATTAAAACCTATTTTATGAGCACTATGCAGACACAGACACTGTCGGGCTGGATGTACAGTGTAGAATGTTGCAAAAAGATGATCACTGATTGGCTAGCATGTGTCACTGCACATCCAGTACTACAGAGTCTGCCTTCTAGCGCTGCAGAGGGCAGATTTATACAGGAACTATTTGATGGATTTAAGGCAGTAAAAACAGAGCTTATGAACACTTCTTAACAAAATAAAATAAATACAAGTAAATAGATACACAGGGATATTATATACCTAGTAACATCCAGGAATCTTCCATATTCCTGTAAGTCAGTCTTTTAAAGCTATCACCGATGACAATTTCCATGAGATCACCAATATTTAATGTCTACATTTCCATTATATATCTGTTGAATGACAGGGACTACTAATATCTGGCGAAATGAATATGCACTCACATTAGCATTGAGTAACAGAAGGTCTCCAGAAGCCAACATGTTGTATTTTCCAGTCTTGCGCTCTATGGGCACATTGTTCTTTGACCAGGTTATGGTCGGTGATGGTATTCCATGCGCCGTACAATGGACCACAGCTTGAGAATTAATTACCACTAAGAGTTCTTTATTATTTTTCTGAATTTGAGGTGGAACTGAACAGAAAAACAATGACAAGAGGCAGGTATACATACACACATCAAAACACATGTATTGTAACAAATCATTTAACATTTATAAAGCCGGAATCAATATTGCTGGAAGGATTATTAACAACCTCAGATACGCTGATGATTCTACTTTGATGGCTGAAAGTGATGAGGGACTAAAGGACTTATTGATAAGGGGAAAAGAAGAGAGTGCAAAAGCTGGCCTGCTGCTCAACGTTAAATAGACAAAGATCATGGCAAACGGCAATATCAGTTCCTGGCAAATAGATAGTGGAAGAAGTGGAGGCAGTGACAGATTTTATTTTCCTGGGCTCCGAGATCTCTTCAGATGGCGACTGCAGCCATGATATTAAAATACATTTGCTTCTGGGAAGGAAAGCTATGGCAAGTCTGGACCAGCAATTATAAAGTAAATAAATGACACTCTCAACAAAAGTCTGCATAGTTAGAACTATGGTATTCCCAGTAGAGCTGGACAATAAAGAAGTCTGAGTGCCTTAGAATTGACACCTTTGAATTGTGGTGTTGGAGAAAAAGGCTTAGAGTCCCTTGGACTGCAAGAAGATCCAATCAATAAACAGTATAGGAAATTAAGATAAACTGTTCACTGGAAGGTTTGATCATGAGGCTAAAGGTCAGATATTTTGGCCATGTCATGACGGGATTACTAGAGAAGACTTGGATGCTAAGAAAGTTTGAAGGCACATGAAGAAGAGGTGGCAGAGGCCAAGATGGATAGATAAGGTTATTGAAGCAACATAAGCTTGAGAGAACTCAGAGGAACAGTAGCTGACAAAAGTGCCTGGCGTGCTGCGGTCTATAGGGTCACAGAGAGTTGCATCCAACTGAACGACTGAACAACAAGTCTAACATTAACTGTAACAAGTTTATGGCTTTTGTTATTATTTGTTGGTATATTCATAATAGGTGTTAAAGCCCAAAAAAGTGGAAGGGTGGATGGTGTGGCATATAGGATAAATTGGGATTTGTGTGGGAGTCGTGGATGTGTCTAGGGATAGGTACGTTTAGCGGGGAACAGGAAGTCAGGTGATTTGTATTGGAGATGTTTGTATTAAGAAAATATATCTAAAGTGGATATGGAGGAGGGGATGCACATGGGAGACTTGGCATGCACATATGAGGAAGGGAGAGGCTATGCATCTGAACATGGAAATCGAAGGAAGAGATTGAATTTGCTTCTGTGGGACACACAGCTCTTATCATCAATGCTACCATGATACTAGCCCCAGTTATTACAGGGGCTCTATACATCTCTTACATTGAGGAAGTAATTGCAGTTAATATATGGAATAAGTCTAAAATTGGCTTGCATAACCCATTGAAAGCAATCTATCAGCAGTTTTACAACAAAGCTAAAATACATTTATTCCAAGTTCCCATTAACTTAGAAAAAAACAAGATAAAACCATAATGGAGCTCCCCAATACCACATAATATTGTTAATAAACTAAACAATTTATTTTTTAACATCCAAAAAATGTTGAACATTACGGTTTTCCTATATTAATTTTATCCTTTTTTTATCATTTTCTTAAAGCATCTTCACACTGTTTTTTTTTATCTCCATGGCTTTTAACAAAAATTAAATTACTATTTTCCAGTTAGACACAGTAACTGAAAAAATGGAAAAACAGGAAAATATTTATTATATAGGAAAAACGTGCCGCATTAACAGGGGAACTTGTGTGGATAACTCTAGCCATGCTGATACCAGAGTTGAACTGGGAAGATGATGGCAATAAATAATGATTGTATATGATCCCTGAGGGGATACCTCCTAATTGGAATGCTCAGAAAAATGCTGAAGCCCCACAATGGCTGATAATCAGAATAGGTGAACCACTGTGATAAGATATAAGACACACTGTAATAACTCCAAGTTAAATCACCTCTAAAGTAAAGCATTGGTGTAATCAAAATGTTACTTTAAACAAAAAGGCAACTTGTGAAAAAAGCTCTCACTACTGTATCAGTGGTCACAGTACTGGAAACCGCAAGCAGAGAGCCACTGGAATCCCTATAATTAAAATGCAAATAAAATTGAGGAGCTCAACATGGGCATGCCTGAAGTCGTTTCGCCACCATTGCAAATTTCAGGCTTTTCTTTGAGCATTTGAAAAAGCCACACAGGTGGCAAAATGTTTGTCAAGCGGGTTCATATTGGCATCACACCCTGGTATAAGAAAGGATTACAAGAGACACACTGCCACACACTTTCTTCTTAATTTATATTGCAAATCACTGCACTCACATAGCACATAACTACAACTACTACTACTTACCCAGAACTGATAGGTTCATACTAGAACTGACCGACCCAGCAATGTTTGTAGCTGTACACGTGTACTGGCCAGAATCATCAGGCTGAACAAACACCATCTGTAAAGCACCAGTGCCTACAATCCTCTGTCCTGCTGACTTGGCCAGAGCTGTGCCATCTTTGTTCCATGAGATTTCAGGAGTTGGGTGTCCTCGTGCCTCGCACAGCAATGTGACTGATTTATCCACAGGAACAACATATTCTTTCTTATGAGGTTTGATTATAGGAGGAACTAGAAAATGAGATATACAAACAGGTGTTGGTTCTAATATGAAGCTAGTATCACATTTAGAAATACAAAAATGCAGATTATAATTCTAAAATTCTTTTTAAAACATATTAGTCTGCAAATGTGGTGAGAATATAGTTATGTACAAGAAGCAAAGTAGCAGAATACATGCACTAATTTGAACAATAATATGAAAATGATAATAGACTAGACAAAAGGTGCTTGTGAATCTCTGCTCCAAATTAGCCAATACCCCATCATTATTCATAGACAATAACTTACCATGAACTTTGAGTTTGGTTTTCCTCAGCGCGGTCCCAGCTGGATTTTGGGCAATACATGTATAAGTACCGGCATCTTCCTGGATTACTTTGGCAATATTGAGGTTACCATTGGGTTGGATCACATAACCTTTACCTAAAATTAATTTCCAAAAAATTATACATTCTTTAGAGAAATGGTATGTAAATGCATCCTTAATATAACACACAATATGACCAAATCAGATTCAAAATGGTTTGGTTGTGCCCATTTAATCCAACATTGAATCCACCATAATAAAGCCCTATTAGTCCAATTATATAAAGTTATACATTAGTATTACTTTTTATACTCACTCTACTTGCGTCTAGTTGCCTTCTCTCCAAGGCGCACTGTGGGAGCTGGGTCGGCAGCATGTTGTGAATCTTCTATGAATCATCAGATTTTATCTTTTAATGTGCACAGCACTACCAGTGGCTTCCAATTGGTTCACATGGTCATATAGTGCTCGCTTGTGCACCACATGACTGCATGAACCAATAGGAGGTTGCTGGTCATAATGTGTGCTTTAAAAAATTTAATATGGAGATTCCCATCTGATAGGAAGTACAAGAAAGGCCACCACTCCAGTTCTTTGGGTTAATCAGACAATAACTAAAAATAGTTATAATGTATAACTTATGTAGTTAGGCTAACAGGTCTTCCTGTAATGCTAATGTAACTTATAAGATTCATGATTTGTTTTATCACAACTGTGTCCATTTAAGGAAACAAAAAAGGTGGACACTACAAGTCATCAAAATAGGGCACTCCATTTATTTGCAGTTTGTTAAAATTATATTTTTCCTTGTTTTTTCTCCCCTGTATAGCGCTACGGAATATGTTGGTGCGTTACAAATAAAAGTAATAATAATAATAATAATTTATCAATGTGTATATGAAGGTGTTAGAATTAGAAAAGTATATGCAGTAAAAGAATATAGTAGATCATTTAATTAATATATATATTAATAAATGATTGTTGTGGTGAACTACCTTCTCATAATTTCCACAACACAGGCTGAGATCCCGCTCCATGCTGATGATAGCCAGTAAGATTGAAACAGCTGTACATAGATTGGATACTCAGCGTGTGTTTATTCCAACCTTGGCTTTGCATTAAAGCTGTGTAATACAGCATGCATAAGCTTAAAGGAAGCCATGTTTGATAATGGCTACGGAATGAAGAGCGAGGCATTTGTGGGCATATTTGTGTGTCCCAGCTCAACTTCCCAGAATGCAGTGTAATAACGCTTTTTCTCGGAACTCTGAGCTGGAAGCAGGTTTTTTAACTTGCTTTAGACATTCAAGTGTGAACACAGATGTACTTTTTATTTACTATATATATATATATATATATATATATATATATATATATATATATATTGTAATATACAAATTATGTTGTGATGTAAAACGAACATTATTGAATATGTATAAACGTTTATATACATATATTTGATAAATACATATATACATATTAGATAAAGCATATTGATGATAATTTGGAACCCAGATACTTCTGAAATTTAATACAGGCATTTCGTTGGGACCTGGAGCCCGGTAATATTTTTAGGTTATTCAGGTAAGAAAATCAAAATAACTAAAGCTAGTGATTGATCCCCTGTACTTATAGGGAATCTCTGCGAATTTATTATTTTATTTTATAAATGTTTTAATTTTTAAATGTTCAAACTAGTTTTATTTATTTAAGCTCCCGTTTCAATGCAATTATTATATAAAATGTACATTCCATTTATTTTTAACAAGCCATCAAGCTAACACCTTTCAGTTTTAGGAATCGCCCACTTTCTTCCTGTATGCTCACTTGCATGCTGCCATCTGTGATCTGGCGCACTGAATTCTGTGAACTAATGTGAAGCCTTCAAATTACCAGTGCTTCATACACAAAGGCAATTTATATTAACAGAGTTTAAACTGGATAAGTAAATTGTAACTGTAAGGGCATGGTTGTAGGAACTGGGGGGGGGGGGGGGGGATGATGGGGACTAATCTCCCCCCAAATTTCTCATTGTGTGTATGTGTGTATAGAAGCTGTTAAGTGTTCTGTGTATCAAGTGAGCAGTAACCCCCCCCCTGGAATTATTTTGATTCCGATACCCCTGGGTACAATGTAAAGATATTTTGTATATGCAATTTATTATTATTATTACAGATAAAACACAGTCTAATAAATCAATAAACCAACCGAAATAAGGGGAGGAATATACAATCTGTAGACAGGTAAGAAGCGCCTAACAATCACAAAAAGAGTGTGTGGAAATAAAAGGGCTCTACCAGAATTTATCTGTAAAGGAAAACAATACAAAGAGGTATACAAAAAGAAACTAGTGTCTATAATGATGGGTAAGAAAAATTAATCAACATAGAATTAGATATGTGAATGCAAAGCAAAAAACATAAAAATATATATTAATGTAAAAAAGGTCAATTCAATAAAATCAAGATTGGCAGATCAAACCCTGGCAGTATCTGCTGCTCCTCGAATAAAACGGGCACCGTCCATGGAAATGCCACAAGATAAGAAACAATAAAAAAGGGAATGGGGGAGAGAAGCGCACACCGCCAGATGGTGCAAAATTATTTATAACTTACCTGTTTTGATGCTGGCGCCTTCCTTCTGCCAGGTGATGGTTGGCACAGGGGTGCCCAATGCTTCACATAATAGGGTGACTGAATTTCCTATGACCACGTCTAAATAATCGGATTGACCCTGGATGACTGGAATCTCTATGTAAATTAATATAAAAATATAACCTTATTTTGACATAGATCCTCATCAAAATCAAATATATATTGTATATATATTTACTATTATGTACTATTTTTTATTGATGACACAATATAATTATTCCTCATATATTGAGTAGAATTTCCCTTTTTTGTAGTTAACTATAATATATACTCAAAAACAATAGCAAGGTACCCTTTAACCCATTAAACATGTCCTTGTCATTAGGTTACTTTGTTCCTACATGGTACTGACCCTTTAACCCATTAAACACATGCCTTTCATTAGGTCACAATGGCCTCCATTCAATTGTAAGCCCGTAATTACCCTCATACAGGCCTCATGTCTGCGGGTTAGAAATGTACTACAATGCCAGCTGTATTCAATAGACTCAAGTCCACAATTACAGGGCTAAAGTCTAAAACCGTAAACCATGAAACCGTACGTAGCAATTCAAGGCATGATCCTGATTAATCAAGCAAGCCCGTAAGTTACAATTTAGAAAGAGCCAATAGTAAATGAGATCGTCATCATGACGTCAGTAAAACATGGAGTTTAAACTAAGTCTGATATGCGATCGTACTCGCAATACAGCAATGTAGAAAGCAATAAAAAATAATGAAGAAACTGTTATAGTCCATGTGGATGGCCTGATATGTATTAACTCCTTGATCCCCAGAATTGATATATCACGGAAAAAAACTTAACTTTTTTTTTATTGCAGATTTGGGAGCTTGAGACAGTTGTGCAATTAATTCTAATGTCTTTCATCGCTTTCCCCGTATTTTAAAGTAAAGTAGTGTGTTTTTATTTGCTTTTACAGTACTATGAACAGGTGAGTCCTATCTAGTACTCGTAATATTTGATACATTTGCCATTTACAGGTTTTAAGGCAATTGTGGGCTTGTTGAATTGTTGCAATAGAATATGGGTTAGCACAGGTAACATTTGCAGCCTTGAAACATCAAAGGAGTAGATAGAACTGAGTTATGTTTTTTACAACCACAGTGATGATGAGCCTGTCACACGCCTGTTACGGGCTCTATTATGAGCTTTAGTAATTACAGTTTGAATGAGGGACTTTGTTCCTACATGGTACTGGCCCTTTAACCCATTAAACCCTTCTCTGACAGTAGGTCACTTTGTTCCTACACGTTACAGGCCCTTTAACCCATTAAACACTTCACTGTCATTAGGCCACTTTATTCCTACATGGGACTGACCCTTTAACCAAGTAAAAACATCCATGTCATTAGGTCATATTATTCCTACATGGTACTGACCCTTTAATTCATCAAACACTTCCCTGTTATTAGGTCACTTTGTTCCTACATGGTACTGATCTTTTAACCCATCAAACACTTCCCTGTTATTAGGTCGCTTTGTTCCTACATGGTACTGATCCTTTAACCCATCAAACACTTCCCTGTCATTGTGTCACTTTACTCCTACACTGGACTGACCCTTTAACCCATTATGTCCCTGCCATTAGCTCACTTTGTTCCTACATGGGGCTGACCCTTTAAACATGCCCCTGTCATTAGGTCACTTTGATCTTACATGACACTGACCAACTGGTCTTTTGGACATTTACCAGGCTCTTTTTGAAATAATGTTTCAGGTTTAGTAATCTAAAATTTCCACTCAAAATATTTCACGATAAGTATTTATACCTGCATTTCTTCGTATGGCCTTTGTTGTGACACATAATATATGTATATACTCTTATTATGATTATTATTATGATTATCAAATCTATAGAATAATGTCTAATTCATTACTAGTATTTAATTTACTGTGCTAAATTATAAAACCCCTTACATTTCTAACAGATATTATACAAAATATAACTATTACAAAAGACGGCAACAATAATAAAAGATAACGTACCTTGCACATGCAGAGTGATGTGAATTGCTGCAGATCCAACATCATTCACAGCCTTGCAGGTGTACCTTCCTGCGTGTGCGAGGTCAGTGCTAGGAATTTCAATGCTGCCTGTAATAAATCAGAAATATTAGGGCCCAGTACACAGCTGGGCCCCATCCCACGCCAAACACACGTATATATCTGGATATCATATTAAATCTGGATATTATATATAAAGTATACACATGCATAATGCACTGCTGACCCCTCTGCCTGGAAAGAATTAGAGGACAATTTCTCTAATTAAAAAGTACCTTTATGACTTTTTGTCCTTTTTTCCAGCTTAATTATGTATGTATATATTTATATATACTGTATATATATATATATATATATATATATATATATATATATATAGATAGATACACACAAATATAATATATATATATATATATATATTGTGACAGAGGGCCCCTTAAGGTTGATGTGGAGGTGCAGCTGTTTTCATTCCAGCAAGGAGAAAGTTTGAACAGGATTATAAGTAGGAGTCAACATGGATTTATGAGGGATAGGTCATGTCAAACAAATCTAATTAGTTTATATGAGGAGGTTAGTAGGAACCTGGATCAAGGCAACTCAGTGGATGTAGTCTTTTTGGATTTTGCAAAGGCTTTTGATACAGTGCCACATGGGAGACTATTGTGCAAACTAAGAGATACAGGAATTGCAGTAAATATCTGCTCATGGATTGAGAGCTGGCTAAAAGACAGGAAGCAAAGGGTTGTTATAAATGGAACATACTCAGATTGGACTAATGTGGTAAGTTGGGTTCCTCAGGGTTCAGTATTAGGTCCTCTCTTTTTTAACATATTTATTAATGACTTAGAGGTGGGACTGGAAAGTAGCATTTCCATTTTCGCTGATGACACGAAGTAGTGCAAGGTAATTAAATCAGATAATGATGTGCTTTCCCTCCAAAGGGATTTACATAAAATTGAGGAATGGGCATCTAAATGGCAGATGAGATTTAATATGAATAAATGTAAAGTTATGCATCTGGGAAGGAAAAATAGCCATGCAATTTCTAGGGGTATCAGATATTGAAAGGGATTTGGGAGTGCTTGTGGACAACCACCTATGCAACAGTTCTCAATGCCAAGCAGCAGCTGCAAAGGCAAATAAAATATTAGCATGTATTAAGAAGGGTATAGAAGCAAGGGAAGCAAATATAATTCTGCCATTATACAAATCTCTAGTATACCCCCATTTGGAATATGGAGTACAATTTTGGGAACCACTTCATAAAAAGAACATTTTAGAGCTGGAAAAGGTACAAAGGAGGGCAACGAAACTAATAAGGGGCTAAGTTATGAAGAAAGACTAACTAAATTAAATGTAATTTCTCTAGAAAAAAGGCATCTTAGAGGGGATATGATTACCTTATATAAAAACATCCAGGCTCAGTATAAAGATTTGTCAAGTGAGCTTTTTGTGCCAAGAGGTTTTAAACTGACAAGTGGACATCCCTTGAGGTTAGAAGTAAAAAGATTCCACCTTAAAGAAAGAAAAGGGTTCTTCACAGTAAGGGTGGTTAATCTGTGGAATTCTATACCAGAGGAGGTAGTGACAGCGGATTTGATAGATAACTTTAAAAGGGTACTGGATTTATTTCTAATTAAAAAGGGAATTCAGGGTTATCCTTGATAATTAGAGGGAGTATTGATCCAGGGAGAAATCCGATCGCCAGTGTCTGGGGTCAGAAAGGAATTTAAAAATTTTTCCTTTGAGACGATTGGCAAAGTTTCACTTGGGTTTTTTTCTGTTTGCCTTCCTCTGGATTAATTAATATTTAAAAAAATTAAAAAAATAAAAATAAATAAATAATTAAATAGTTGATTAATAATTAATTAACAACTAATTAATTAATAACTAATCTGCATATTGCAGATCAGAGGAGATCTTAAAAAGTTGAACTTGATGGACTGACTTGATGGACTATGTAAATGCAGCTTTAAAACGCTGCTTTATTATGCATATATATTTTTTTTTCATTGTACTGTGATCCTTTAATAATCCTTTACCCAAAAGAATATGTCCTAATTTAGTAACCTGTTGATACACTGTAATAGGACATATTGAGTACCTGACAGCAGCAGCCTGTAGCCTCCTCCTCTGGCAGGCAGGCGGACACCATCCTTAAGCCAGTGTATTTTTGGGAATGGGACCCCGGAGACGGTGCAAGGAATCACAGCAGGAGAAGACTTGGTGACAAAGATATTGGTGACTTCATCAGCAATAGAAGGTGGGACTGAAGAGAGAAGATAAATGTAACAGAGTATAATTATCACATTTATTAACGGACACTGCAGTTTAGGAAATGTTTCTTGTATTTGGGAACATATTAAATTATGATAACTGCATATAGAAAGTTTCATCTTGTCAGACATCAGCATTTCCTGCTAGCTCGTGCCCTGAGCCCTTCATTTGAAAAAAACAAAGGCACAGTGACCCATTTATCAGTGTCCCTTTAATGGTTACCAGTAATCGGTCATACCTTGCACAGAAAGCTCAACTGATATTTCATCCTGGCCGGCTTCATTTGATGCAGAGCACAGATACTGACCCGCGTCCTCCACACCTGGAGAGATTATTACTAACGATCCTGAAGATAAAAGTCTAGAAGTAAGAAAGTAAAATAATTTATTATATAGTCGTTCCATACAGTCGTTCCTGTTAACCCCAAAATAAGAATGTAAATTGTTTAAAATTGGTATAGTCATGTCTTCAAGTCTAGTTTGTAATTGATAACTTCAGCTCTCTGTCCACATTGTGCTTCTATTTGAGGTGGCATTGCAATGGGATGACATTAGCAAAGTGACATGGCAATGGAAATCACTGTGATAATCTCTCTATGTGTTTCACACATATATAGGGCTTTTTCAGGATGGAAGTGTATAAATTATCTAGAGAGTTGATTGCTACTACTGTTTATTCTTGGTAACTAACAGCCCTATTAAATTCCCCCAACGTGTAAAACCGTATCTCATAATGTAGCCAGTAAGACTTACGGCTATTAAAGTTGCCCCGTAAAGCAAGCCGCTGCCGATCTGCGGGTTTGGAGCGATAAAACCCTACTGGACATGGAACGTGGAACTTTGCAGCAGCAAATCCTTTGTTCTCTCAAGCCCGTAACTGCTACAATTCCAATCATGCTATTAAACTGCAACAATTTCACTTGCCTTCATCCCCGTAACACGCAAATGGAGCCCCAAGGCCAACGGGTGCTAGAGAGGACTCGCTAGGGGGGGGGGGGGGGGGGGTAAAGTCCAATCCGTAGCACTTTAAATGCACATATAGACACACTAATGTACTTTTATTAAAAGGGAAAGTGATGGCTTAGGTCTTAGAAGCAATAGCACACCATTCTCAAGCGTGCAAATCGTCCCCAAAAAATACTTTATTTCATGTTTGATTTCCGTGCTATATTGATCCCGGGAATCAATGTGTTAATACATATAATGCATGTAATAGAATATCATATTTACGGCTTTATCAATATTGCATCATATCTGGAATGTGGGTCCGATGGTAAATTGTAATTGAAGCCCGTAAGACTTTGAAATCCAACCTCCACTTTTCTGTGATGCAGTGATAATGATCTCTGTTTCCATTTGCTCCATTCACACCCGGAACTAAGGGTTTGACTAATTAACCACGTTCAAGGCTGCGCTTCCAACGGTCGACAAATGGTTTACGGGTCCCTAATTTGCAGCCTGTTCTAATTTAACTAGCGAATTGCCCGTCAAAAAATGACGGCAATGTTAATGTAAGTGAGCTAATGGTGTTTGGTGTGTAATAATAAATATATAATACATTAATAAATGAATATACTTTACCTATTTTGAAGCATTGTGATGAAGAGCTGTCAATGTGTTTTGATGTTGCTGCAGCATTAGTGGTGTGGAGCTGCTGTGTAAGCATGCTGAATGTGTGCAGTGTAAGAGTGTGCGTGCGCGAGACGAAACCGTTAGCGTAGTGGTGTACTTCCGCATTGGCGTAAAATGGCGGTTTATCTGTGGTATGCGTCTTCGCGGATTATCCGTCGGTGCTTCGTGGTGTTTTGCGAGTTTCTTGTGGTGTTTTGCGAGTGTGTTGTGGTGTTTTACGTGTTGAGAGTGCTGTAGCCTCGTTTTCGTTTTGTTCGTAGGCCATTTTTTCTCTCGCTTAGCGATTTTATTAGTGTCTAAAGTGTTTTATTTTTATTTAAATGAAGGTGTAACTTGTTTTTTTGAGGTCCTGGATGGTTCCTCTTGCTGTAGGTAAGCTTTTTATGTGTGTGTTGTGTGTATTTATTGTGTTTTAAATGTTTGTATGTCGGCGTGTTGCGTCCGATGTTTGCGAGGTCTTAATGTCTGCTAACGTGTCTCGTATGGTGTTTGCGTGTGTAGCCTCGTTTTCGTTTTGTTTGGCGGACATTTTTTCTCTCGCGTAGCCAATTTTTTTGTGTCTAAACTCTTTTATTTTGAGTGAAATGAAGGTGTAAGTTGCATTTTTGAGGTCCTGGATGCTCCCTCTTGCTGTAGGTAAGCTTTTTATGTATGTGCTGTGTGTATGTATTGTGTTTTGAATTTTGTAATGTTCGTGAGTTGCGTCTGAGTGTTGCAAGGCCGTAATGTGTGTTAACGTGTGTCGTATGTTGTTTGCGTTGCTCGTAAAATTTAGCGAGTGTCGTAATTGGTGTGTCGTATAGTTTGCGTTGCGACGTGAAGTTTGCAAGGGTCGCAGTTGCTGGCAAGGAGCGCCTGTGGCGCTCCATGCCAGCAACTGAGGCCCTCGCCCACTGCCCTCGCTTTGCGAGGGCCTTGGATCGCTGCGCAAGCCACGGCCCTCGCTACGCGAGCCATGGGCTCGCTATGCGAGCCCGCAAGCGTTAGCAACAACTCGCATGCTCACAACTATATATGTGATAGCTATGCAACTCTGACAAATTTCAAGCCTGTAGCCCTTGCGAGCTTCCCAATGCTGCTACGGGCTTCTAATTTAATAGGGCTGTGTTAGAAGTGTAATTTGCGTTATAAACTAGAAATACGCAAAAGGGAAGGGGAGAGGTCAAAAAGTGGCTCAATATAGAGGCTAGATTGGTAAAAAATGCTAAAATAGATAATAAAACAAGGAAAAACCTTTAATAAAATTGCGAATACGCCGGGAACCAATCAAAGTCACCAATAGGTGACCAAAAGCATTTAAAAACAAACACACCCAGAAGGCTGGTAGATGTGACACAAAAGAGAACACAACGTGTAGTGCGTAACTGGAACTGGGTGTCTAAAGTGTTCCTGTGCACAGAATACTTTATAAGAATGTATTCAATAATGAAGGTGTATCTAATATGAAGGATGTGAACAGTGGCTGAGTAGCTAAAAGAGGCCAAAGTGGGATAAGAAGGTGCTTGTGAGAATGTGTACAGTGATAATTTATAATAAATGGAAGGTTAGAATGCTAAATATATTAACCTTTATGGAAAAAGGTCTAAGAAAGTGCATGTGTGCATAAAGTGCATGTGCTAGTAATATGTATAATGTATAAAGGGAACACAAGTCAATGTAAATATAATGATGTGACTGTAATATTAATGAAATAAATGAAGTAAAAAGGTGAAAATATGAATGGACAATAAGAGTGTAAGTAAGAGTGTATATGTGCTAGTAAGAGTGTATATGTGCTATATAAATATACTATATAAATATATGCTATATGAATATACTATATAAATATAAAAATAGTAGTGTAAATATATATAAATAGTAGTGTAAAAATGTGTGCCAACTCCTCTGGAGTGAGTAGGGAATGAGTGAAATATTTAGATACAATGCGTCTGTTCAAAGCTGAGAATACTTCCTTTGAAATAAACTGTCAGGTGCTGTAAAACTGCTGCAGAATGCTGCAGTCTAATCTATGAAGGTGAGGATGCCCAAATGAGTCTATAAATGATATAGTAGTCAGAGCGTGAGGGTTAATCCCAGATACTTGGGAAATACTCACAGCTCATCACTCTGGGGTAAATTTGAATCCTCACATCATCTCCTCCCCAGGCCGTAAAATATAGCCAGAAGGATCAGGAGTACAGTGGAACAGACATGAAGGACTTGCCTGACCGTATGCCGATTTCGCGTGTGTGCGCTTTCTCAAAGGCAGTAGTACATAGGACTCAATGGTTTATTGTAATTTTATCCACTAATTTGCGTTATACCACAAAATCTGCTGTGGAAGCTTTTTTTCCCCTATGTTACAAGTCTAGTAATCTTACTGAGCACAGCCACATCTCATAAACCCTAGCCTTTGCAATAAGTTGGCAGGCTTAGGTTTTGCTAGAAAGGCTGTGCTCAGTAAATTACTGAGCCCTAACATACATACTCTAATTCGAAAACCCTGGGGATTCCCTTCATTTAAACATGGGTAGGAGAGTCCCCGGGGATCCCCTTCCGCGCTCACTGCCAGATCGCAGCCTTCCCTGCTCAAAACCCATCCCCCTTCCCAGATCACCCCATCTACAAAACCATGGTGGTCTATAGAGACCCCATGACAACTAAAATATTAACCCTGTCAAGAGGGGTCCTTAACATTAACCTCCTATATACCATGGAGATCTTTATCTTTATTGACATTAACCCTCTATTTAACATATCGGTCTATACAGACAGACATGGTTACATAGTAATTGAGGTTGAAAAAATAATTTTAGCCCATCAAGTGTAACATTTTAAGATCTCCTCTGATCTGCAATATGAGGATTAGTTGTTAAGGAAGGCAAACAGAAAAAAAACAAAGTGAAACTTTGCTAATTGTCTCAAGGAAGAAAAAAAAAAGATACTGGCGATCAGATTTCTCCTGGATCAATATCCCTCTCTAATTAACCAGGATCACCCTGAATACCCTTTTTATTTAAAAATATATCCAATCCCTTTTTAAAGTTATCTTATTAATCCGCTGTCACCACCTCCCTTGGTAGAGAATTCCACAGATTAACCACCCTTACTGTGAAGAATCCTTTTCTTTCTTTAAGGTGGAATCTTTTTACTTCTATCCTCAAGGGATGTCCTTGTGTCAGTTGAAAACATCTTGGAACAAAAAGCTCCTATGATAAATCTTTATACTGACCCTGGATGTATTTATATAAGGTAATCATATCCCCTCTTCAAAACGCATTTTTCTAGAGAAAATAAGTTTAATTTGGTTAGTCTTTCTTCATAACTTAGCCCCTCCATTCCCCTTATTAGTTTTGTAGCCCTTCTCTGTGCTTTTTCCAGTTCTAAAATGTCCATTTTATGAAGTGGTGCCGAAAACTGTACTCCATTTTCCAAATTAGGGCGTACTAGGAATTTGTATAGTAATAGAATTATATTTGCTTCCCTTGCTTCTATACCCTTCTTAATACATGCTAATAGTTTATTTGCCTTTGCAGCTGCTGCTTGGCATTGAGAACTGTTACATAGGTGGTTGTCCACAAGCACTCCCAAATCCCTTTCAATATCTGATACCCCTAGATTTGCTCCATTAAGATTATAGATTGCATGGCTATTTTTCCTTCCCAGACACATAAACTTACATTTATTCGTATTAAATCTCATCTGCCATTTAATTGCCCCTTTCTCTAATTTATGCATATCCCTTTGGAGGGAAAGCACATCATTTTCTGATTTAATTATGTTGCACAACTTTGTGTCATCAGCACAAATGGAGACCATACTTTTCAGTCCTACTTCTAAGTCGTTAATAAAAAGGTTAAAAAGGAGAGCACCCAATACTAAGCCCAGAGGAACCCCACTTACCACATTAGTCCAATCTGAGTATGTTACATTTACAAAAACCCTTTGCTTCCTGTCTTTTAGCCAGTTCTCAATCCATGTGCAGATGTTTGAATAGACATATTCTTGTATATTATCCCTTAGTAACCCTTCTAAAAGCTTTACCACTACAGAAGTGAGGCTTACTGGTATAATTACCCAGATTTGCTTTTGCTCCCTTCTTAAATATAGGTATCACCTCCATTTTTCTCCAGTCATCTGGTAGCGACACAGTTTTGAGTAAATCTTGAAAAATTAGATATAATGATTTGGCTATTACAAAACCCAGTTCCCTCAGTACCCTTGTATGTATTCCATCAGGCTTTTTTAACATTTATTTTTTCCAACCTCTTTTGGATTTCTTCCTTCGTTAACCAATTATTTAGTGATGGTAGTGTAGCCCATTATGTTGCAGTGTCCTAACCACTGGTGTATACCTTGTGTATACCTAAGAAAATAACCTATTTAGCTCATCTGCCTTTTCCTGGTCACTAATTGTCAGATGGCCTGTGTCACATTGTAATGTTCCTATAGCTTCCTTCCTGGCCTTCTTCCCATTTATATAATTAAAACATATTTTAGGGTTAGTCTTACTCTACTTTGCAACTCATTTTTCATTTTCTATTTCAGCCAGTCTAATAGCCCTTTTGCAAGACTTGTTGATTTCCTTGTAATCCCGTAAAGCAGTCTCTGCCCTTTCTTGTTTGAAGAATTTAAATGCCTGTTTTTTACTTCGTATCTTGATCTTTAAATCATTGTTAAGCCACATTGGATGTGATTTTGTCGTTTTACTTTAAATTTCCACATGGTATATGCCGGGATGTATGTATATTTAATAAGGATTTAAATGTTGTCCATTTATGTTCAGTATTTTACCTGCCAGTTCTTTGTCCCAGTCTATACTTTGTATTGCTGCCCTTTTTGTTGGCCCCTTACAGTTTTGTTTTTTTAATTCAATCTCAAATGAGACTGTGTTGTGATCACTGTTTCCCTATTTCAACATTTGATACAATATCAATATTATTTGTGATTACTAAATCCAAGATAGCTTAATTTCTAGTAGGATCTTGTATAACCTGGGCCAGATAATGATCTTTGAGTGTACTCAAGAACCTGCTCCTTTTACCCGTACTGCTGGTTTCACGCATCCAGTTTATTTCAGGGTAGTTAAAACCTCCTATTATTAGAACTTGCCCATGCTTAGCTGCATTTCCAATCTGTAACAATAATTGTATTTCCTCACTTTCAATTATATTTGGGGGTTTATAGCATATTCCTACCAATATTCTTTTGGAATTTGCTGCTCCACTATTTAACTCTACCCTCAAACATTCAATATTATCCCTAGTTCCAGCATAAATATCTTCTATGACTAAAGGCTTACATTCAGGCTTAGCATACAGACAAATCCCTCCTCCCCTTTTACAGTTGCCCCTATCTTTCTTAAATATTTTATAACCATCCAGATTAACAGTCCAGTCATGAGAATCATCCCACCATGTTTCAGTAATGCCCATTAAATTCCATGTCTCATTTACTGTCAATAATTCTAACTCTCCAATTTTTCCTGGCAAGCTTCTGGCATTAGCTAACTAACCCCCTATAAACCATGGGGGTTTATACAGATCACCCATGGTTAACTAATTAACCCTCTATAAACCATGAGGGTCTATACAGTCTGACATGGTTAACTAGCTAACCCTTTATAAACCATGGGGTCTATTGAGACTGTGTAAGGTGCCTCATTTCACAATCAAAAATATCCCTTTGCTTAAAAAAGGTAATACTGTAGTTCCCAGACTTGTTGGAACTAGAGAATTACAAGAGAGAGGAAGCTGCAGTGCCTAGAATGCGATGGAGATGTAAATCTAGCCCTGGTTACAATAAGCTCCTATGGCCACAGGTGAAATTGATTGTCTGACCTGTACAAGTTCGGGTTGAGATGGGTATTAATTTGATCTCCGTTCTTCAGCCATTGCACCTTTGGCTTTGGGGTCCCTGTGACTTCACATGGTAACGTTGTTTGGAGATTTACCATCGCCGTGATATTGTCAGATCCAGAGAGAATCGACGGAGGAGCTAAAAACATAGGATTAGAAACCCAGTAAAATCACTGAACTATGGGATTATTTGGTGTTACTTGACTTCATTCTAGATACACTTATATTCTAGATATACATACTCTTCTGTACTTGTTTCATACTAACCAACCACTGACCATCTCTCAGCAACAATTTGCAACATGCTGCTAAGACGTGGTCCCTGATAGACTAGGACAATTCACTGCACATCCGGTGCTGCTCAATATGTGTATGCATAAGCTGCAGAGGGCAGACCCATACAGGAACTATTTGTTTGATTTTAGGCAGTAAAATCAGAGCTTATAATCACTTCTTAAAAGAAAAAAAAACACATAAAAGTAAATAGATATACATGTATATTCTATACCTTGTAAAATCCAGAAACCTTACATTTCCCTTTAATATTGAATATTGCATTGCTAAAAAATGGAAAACATTTTTTTAGTAAAGGTCAATGCTTAATTAAAACATCTAGTTCCTGTTAGGTCATTACAATGTCAATGTCATTAACAATGAATATATTACAATAAACATTTACTCAATAATCCAATTTTCATTTTGTTCTTTATTAAAATATGTCTGTTATGTATTTTTACATGAAATAAAAGTTACGCTTTATGTTTGTGACGTCCTAACATTCTCAAACACTAGTCCACAAGTAAGCATGAACCAGCGTCCTCTTTTATTGTCACTGTGACATAGGTTTTTGCATTGAGATCTTTTTCAGTTTAAAATTAAATTATTTAGTGCAAAATAAGTGCCTTAAATTAAACACAGAAGTCACAAGTAGACTGGAGATTCTGCCATTGTTGCAAAAGAAGTTTGCACATGGATTTAAATAATATTTTTACCACTTGTGGACTGTAATTTAATATCTGCTTTGTTATTATTATTATTATTATCAACTTTTATTTGTATCGCGCCAACATGTTCTGTAGAGGTGTACAGGGGAAAAGAACAGGGGAAATACAATATTAACAAATTCACAGATTGAAGGGCCATGTTTTGAGCTTAGAATCTTTGCAGAAAGTGCTTTTTTTCCAAAGCACCCTACAAGACTGGAAACTCGCTACATTAAAATGCATGACAAAAAGTACTGCTATGTATTTAATTATCCCATTTGTTGGCATACCCGATATCCTTATACTCACCATAAACCAATAAATCAATTTGTCGTTGGCTAGATCCGACTACATTAGTAGCTAAGCAGATATATCGCCCAGAGTCACGGAGGTTTGCGGATGGGATATACAGAGATCCGGCCTCTGTTACGAGATACCTAAAATAAACACTGGAGTTCAGCACACATTTATATATATATATATATATATATATATATATATTCTAAGCAGAGAACAGCAAAAATCCTGCAAGACGTGACTGAGAAAATGCAGAGACAGTAACCAACTAATGCCTACTAGAAAGAATGAAGGCATAAGGTGGCATTGCAATGCCCTAACAAGTGGAGCTATTATACACACATTGTTAATACAATTCCTATGTAAGAATATATTAAACCAATATTCAATTGTTAAATTAATTTTCAATAATTAGAGCTGCTTGTCTCCATCCTAATAAATTCATCAAGGGGAAAGAGGCTTGGCTGAAATACAGGGCTAAAGGGATTTTAAGAAAAATATGGTAAAAACTGAAACTGAATATTTTTAGAGATGATCTTAACTTCTAAATATTCTGTTTACAGAAAGTTTTGTGTATAGACAGTTTAAATTGTGTTGACTTGAGTGCTTGAAGCATAAAGCCATGTTCTCTACTAATGAACAGTGGAGGGAGATTTTTTTTCGATCGTACAATGGTACTTTTATTAGACTTTGTCGTGAGTGTCAAGTTTTTTAAAGGGATTCCTAGAGATTAATCTACATAAAAGTTATGGAACTTGCCTAGTTTGCCAGTTACTCCTCAATGTTTCTGACGGAAGCTACCATATTAAGTTAATATGACACTGGAAAATCTGAGCTGATTGGGTCTAAAAGTCCAAGACATAGCTCAATAGCCAATCTAACTGGAACTTAGTGCTGTAAAACTTACATTAATGTTCTGTGTTCTTCAGCAGATCATATCACCTACATACAGAGTTCTTGTGAGGATAAAATGAAAATGCTAAAAATGCACCCAGATATTTGACTTTCTATGAGCACACTCATGGGTTCAGATGTTCTCTGCCTTGAAGTGTTTCAGTCTTAGCAAATCATGTATTTGGTTGTGTACATGGAGTTGGGTCTAACCTTGCGTTGTTAGCAGGAAGAATTGCACCATCTTTACGCCATGCTATCCTTGGAGGAGGGACCCCTGACGTAATGCACTCCAGGCTCACTGGCTGGTTAACAGACGTGGTAACCAAAGCAGGACCGTCATTTATTGTAGGCAGAACTGTTGACAGAAATATTAATAAGAGCCGGTACCCAATCAGAGCTTTAATGGATTTATTCAAACGAACAAGAATATCAAATATAAGTCCTAATCTTCTATACTGAGGTACTCCTTTAACACTGAATATAATAGTGTATGGCAACACTATGGTGGTCCATGTCTATAAAGATCAATACAAACAACCGTTCAATTTATTAGGAGAAAACACACACAGTTATTAGCCGGTTTTCCCAACATATTTAGACTGTATCTCCACCCAAATGTATAGCTCATGTCCTCGGGTTGTGTCAGTAAAGTTGTGCAATAAATAAGGAGCTTGAAAAAGGTAGGCAGAGCTCCAGCCTAAAAAAATAAAGGGTATCATGACCAGCCACTGACGACCATAGTCGATCATCCCATACCATATAATATTAAAAAAATTAGAATGAATTGGGGCCCCCCACTGCACCGGCAGGTTACCTGGTCAACCATATTGGTGGCACTGAAACCACAACTGAACCTACAGGCAAAGAATGTTGTTTCGAACCATTCCTTTAGCAGCAAATCATCCACAACCATGCCAGATCAACCAGGGCCCATCTGCCCAGCCATGTCTACAATCAAAAATGGGAAGGGTGGCAATATAGGGATGATTTGCCTGCTGGTCACATAGATGGGCATAGGATGGAGGGAAACCATCCGCATCTTTTAGAGCCTTCTCCTCCACCCTCCTCCTCCAAAGGTAGAACATGCTCCTTTATGTCCATCACAGCTCACCAGGGGTCGCTATATGGCATTTGACGAGTGGCATTTCTTGAAAGCTTTTCCCAATAAAAAGGGTATCATTGTATACTGCAACACTGTATTATTAATTTAGGCAAGGGTCCGCCATTTGAAAATGCAACTAATGCAGGAGCTGGAAATTAAACCTGGGGGTCTGGAGGATTGGTGATGACCTCAAAATATTTAAAAGAGCTGGGTTAGTGTGCTTTTATATAGACACATGTACAAAGTCAGTAGCCCTCTCCAGGCTTTTCATGCCCTATTGTATTTTGTCTCTTATAGAGTATTGCAGAGGCAAGTGTGGAATTGCTCCAGTTTTCAACAACCGATACATTTTTGTGTGAATATCTAAAGAGATCAGAATGTTACCATAAACATGCAGCGTAAACTCTCTGGTGGTCTCTCCTGCGATGTTACTTGCGACACACGTGTATCTTGCAGTATCTGTCACTTCAGCGCTCTCAATCTGCAGGTATTGCCCATTAGATAAGACACGGACTCGAGGAGAAGGCTAGAGATAGAAATAAACCAGTGTAACTATTTGAGAAATATTGACAGCAGTTAAAAAACTATAGTCTGTGCTGCCTGTGCTTACTCTAATGGACTAGATTCCATGACAATAATTAACAAGTATCATTATTAACAACTTTTCACATTTTTGTAAATATTTTATTATATCTTTTAATGTGACAACACTGAAGAAATGACACTCTTCTACAACTGTGTATAACAGTTTACATTTGCTGTCCTCTCAAAATAACTCAACACACAGCCATTAATGTCTAAACTGTTGGCAACAGAAGTGAAAATGCCACGATGAAGACTTCCAAGTACTTTCGTGACTTCGAAATTCCCTGGACTTGAACCCCATAGAGCCCCTGTGGAACCTCCTTGATTGCTGTGTTCGCAATATGGATCCTCCACCACGCACTCTTCAGCAGCTGTCGGATACACTGCAGTCTGCATGCCTTCAGATATCCTTGTCAACCTTCCAGCATCTTATTGTGACTGGACTGTATATCTGTATATATATATATATATATATATATATATATACACCCGCACACACACAGGTATACCCTGCTTAATGCTACCCCTTTTAACTCTGATTCACTATAGCGCTGTTTTTCCTGTAATTCCCTGCTTTGCGCTAAACCCCGCTATAGCTCTGTTTTTTGCCCAGCGATCCCCATTAAACATTCTGCTTGGTGATAATGCAATTTTTTCCTTGCAGGGCTCTGTTTACCTCTCAGAACGGCATCAGAGCAGTAAATGAGTCAGCAGAGGAGAGACAGAGAGAAATAGAGAGAGAGAGAGAGAGAGAGAGAGAGAGAAGATCAAAACATTTGAAACTGGAGAGAGAGATTGCCACCATAGACCTCCAATTCCTAACAACATCATCCAGAGGTAGGGTACAGAATATTTCCATTGTTCCCTTGTTCCTCATTATGTGGTTTTTAATTGTTAGTTGTATAATGTCTAATAATATCTACATTAATTGTATTTTTTTGGTACAGTGTTACAGAACATGTCTGAGCGCAAGAAGACCAGGGCAAGCTCCAGAGTACTTGGAGAAAGGGGAGCGGCAAGTGGATATTGGAGCGGATCTGAAGTTGCCAACCTCCACCATCGGCACTATCCTCAAGAATAAAGAAAAAATAAAGTCTTCCCACTCCAGATGCTACACCCTGGAGAAGATGGAGAAGAGGCTGCCCATCTGTATAGACAATGAAGGAGCTGGTCGTGAAGCATTTACGACCATATCTAGACCAAAGCGCCAGATGTGACGGAGAGCTATTGAGCCAGTAGAGGTTGGTTTGACCACTGTAAAAAGAGGAACAATCTCTACAACATTAAGATGACAGGAGAAGCATAAAGCACTGACACCAAAGCTGTTGCGGCCTTTCCAGCCATCTTACGGCCTTTCCAGCCTCTTTTGGAAGAGGATGCGAAGCCACACATTCATATCACAGGAACAGAAGACAGCACCAGGTTTCAAAGCAGCCAAAGATAGGCTAACTCCTTTTCTGTGTGGGTATGCCAGCGGTGACTTCAGAATCTAGTCATTGCTGGTCTACCACTCCATTGCTGGTCATGCTAGCCATGAAGGGCATTGCAAAATCCAGTTTGCCAGTCATCTAGCAATTCGACAGGAAGGCCTGGATCACCATGGACATTTTTAAGGAGTGGTTCAGCGAGCATTTCTGTCCATCCGTGCAGTGCTATTGAAAGCAAAGGACTTGAGGCCAAATCACTCCTGTTAATGGTGCTCTGAGCCACCCTACCAACTTGGCTGAGCTCCCCTGCTGCATCCTGGTGGAAGTAGTATTCCTGCCACCCAACACTATTTCTCTCATCCAGCCTATGGGGGTCATTGCAACCTTCAAGCACCTTCAAGACGTACTATCGTTGCTGTACATTTAGCCGGCTCATTGGATGGAGAGCAAGGATGGATTTCTGGAAGAAGTACAGCATCATGCAGCCCGTCACGAACACCAATTTGTCGATAGAACTAGGTGACGCGGCAATATCTAAAAGCTGTGTGGAAGAAGATCTGGAGTGTGGAGATCCCATAGCCAAGATAGTAGACCTTGTGAATATGGCTGGACTGGGAGAAGCGGACGCCCGGGACATAGAGTACTTGGTACAGGCCTGACCAATGAGGACCTTGAACAACTGGTGCAACAGGGTATTTAGGAAGCCCAGGACAGCAAAAACTCTGACATAGAGCAATAGAAACCGAGTTCCTCAGGAACACTTTGCGTAAAATCAATGACATTATGGATGATTATGTGGCAAATGATCCAGATGCTGCGAGGAGCAGAAATACGAGATTCCTCATTCTTGGAGGTATGTCTTGCTACCAGCACCTGCTAAATGGCTGCAGAAAAAATGGCAGAAAGCCAGGCTGGAGGATGAGCCTGAAGCTTCAATATCTGCAACTTAAGGTGGACTGTTTTTTTATCTTGTTCTTATGTTTGCAGTTTATTCAAAGTTCACATAAAGTCAATCAGTTTGAAAAGTCTATTAGTTTTGTGTATTTCCCCTATCCCTACCTTCTCTATGTTAAAATGACCCCCTTTACTACTATTTCGCTTAACACTCCTACTGCCCAGAACCTACCTACAGCTATAAACAGGGTAATACTGTAAAAAAAAAAAGTAAATATATATCTATATACAATGGTCCCTTGTTACTCGTCTACCTCAACACTCATCAAATTCCGTATTCAATACGTCTTGATGAGAACAAAATGCTTTGGCACTCAACACTTGCTCGGTACGCATACCGCTCATGCCACTACAACTCTTGTCTCTCAAGGAAGTTTAATAAAGTACTGTGACATTATGTAGCTTGTGCTAAAATAAGCCCAAGAGCAGTCTGTGCCTACAAGAACCAAAGTACAGCCTGTGCCTACAAGAATCAAAGTGCAGCCTGTGCCTATAAGAAACAAAGTTCAGCCTGTGCTTATAAAGACCAAAGTGCAGCCTGTGCTTATAAGGCCGGAAGTATAGTCTGTGCTTATAAGGACCAAAGTGTAACTTGTGCTTACAAGAACCAAAATGTAGCTTGTGCTTACATCATGAGTTTAATGAAGGCTAACGATACCACTCAGCAGAAAAAAATAGCCAGAACCACCATAGACCGATAAAAAAAAAGATAAGAGCCAAGTACGAGAGTGGTAGCTGTGTGTCTGATCTTGCTTCTGAGCACAAAATGCCAAGAACAATGATCTCTACAATAGTGAAAAATAAGGAAGCTATTAAAGAAGCTGATGTCGCTAGAGGTGTGAAGGCTGTGGATTTAATTACGAAATTTTGTTGAACAGTATCAACCTGACAGAGCTCAAGCAAGCCAAAATGTGGACTTGTTTAGTGATTAAACAATCGAAAATATTTTGAAACATAGGCGGAAGCACATTTGTCTTGATAGGTTTCTAGAGAAACTCCTTGCATCAGAGTCTCCAGCAGGGTTCACTGGTGTTAAGAGACAGAAAAGAGAAAGATCCCCCGTGCAAGTGCCTGTTGTTATAATGGAAGAGGACTCCCCTTCCAAGCAATAACCTGTCTCCTCCTTCTCCTCCTCTACATTGCCACCATCCCATTGGGCCTTCAAGTCCTCTCAGTACAGGTAAAGTGAAGTTAAAATCTATTTTATTTTATCTATTTAAGGTTTTTTATAAAAAAAAACATCATCAATTAAAATTAAAATTTTAAATTTCTGGGGTTCAGAACGGATTACTTCAATTTACATTGGTCCTATGGGAAAAGCTTGTTTGGTACTCATCATTTGTGGCACTCATTCTGCTGTATCAAACAGATTAACATACAAAGGGACCACTATAAAGAGTACCTTGCAAAAGTATGCACCCCCCTTGACTTTTTACCTATTTTGTTACATTACAGCCTTAAGTTCAATGTTTTGTTAATCTGAATTACATGTGATGGATCAGAACACAATAGTCTAAATTGGTGAAGTTTAATGAGAAAAACATATACATAAAACTATTTTTTTAGAAACAGAAAATTGGCATGTGCGTATGTATTCACCCCCTTTGTTATGAAGCCCATAAAAAGCTTTGGTGCAACCAATTACCTTCAGAAGTCACATAATTAGTGAAATGATGTCCACCTGTGTGCAATCTAAGTGTCACATGATCTGTCATTACATTTACACACCTTTTTTGAAAGGCCCCGGAGGCTGCAACACCGAAGCAAGAGGCACAACTAACCAAACACTGCCATGAAGACCAAGGAACTCTCCAAACAAGTAAGGTACAATGTTGTTGAGAAGTACAAGTCAGGGTTAGGTTATAAAAAAATATCCAAATCTTTGATGACCCCAGCAGCACCATCAAATCTACCATAACCAAACAGAACGAACATGGCACAACAGCAAACCTGCCAAGAGACGGCCTCCCACCAAAACTCACGGACCGGGCAAGGAGGGCATTAATCAGAGAGGCAGCACAGAGCCCTAAGGTAACCCTGGAGGAGCTCCACAGCAGAGATTGGAGTATTTGTACATAGGATGACAATAAGCCGTACGCTCCATAGAGTTGGGCATTATGGCAGAGTGGCCAGAAGAAAGCCATTACTTTCAGCAATAAACAAAATGGCACATTTTGAGTTTGAGAAAAGGCATGTGGGAGACTCCCAAAATGTATGGAGGAAGGGCCATCAAAGAAAACGCTATGTCTGGCGTAAACCCAACACATCACATCACCCAAAGAACACCATATTTTTCAGCAGCCGGGACTGGAAAACTGGTCAGAGTTGAGGCAAAGATGGACGGTGCTAAATATAGGGATTTTCTTGAGCAAAACCTGTACCCCTCCGTGCGTGATTTGAGGCTAGGACGGAGGTTCACCTTCCAGCAGGGCAATGACCACAAACACACTGCTAAAGCAACACTTGAGTGGTTTAAGGGGAACGTGTAAATGTGTTGGAATGGCCTAGCCAAAGCCCAGACCTCAATCCAATAGACTTAAAGATTGCTATTCACAAGCGCAAACCATTCAACTTGAAGGAGCTGGAGCAGTTTTGCAAGGAGGAATGGGCAAAAATCCCAGTGGTAAGGTGTGGCAAGCTCATAGAGACTTATCCAAAGCGACTTGGAGCTGTGATTGCCGCAAAAGGTGGCTCTACAAAGTATTGACTTTAGGGGGGTGAATAGTTATTTTGTCGTATTTGTTTCACAATAAAAAAAATAAAAAAAACAACTTCAAAGTTGTGGGCATGTTCTGTAAATTAAATGATGCAAATCCTCAAACAATCCATGTTAACTCCAGGTTGTGAGGCAACAGAACATGAAAAATGCCAAGGGAGGTAAATACTTTTGCAAGGCACTGTATATATATATATATATATATATATATATATATATATATATATATATTTAGAGAGTGAGAGAGACATTTAAAAACACGTTTGTAATTCTAGTATTTTTAATATGTTTTGCCCATTATCAAAAGTAGTTTATCCAAAGAACTATATAAAAATAAATGTGACTGCAGAGGTCTTTTAAGATAGAGAACCAACTCAATATACAAATGTGCAACTGGATGATGCTGAAATCAACCTCAGGCATTTGTGACTTTGGGCAGTGATGAGGTAAAGAGATAAAGTGACAGCGGAGGTTTAATTTGAAACTATCAGTTAAATGGTTACTTGAACATTTAAATGTTCCTACGTTAAACCAGTCAGCCTTTCTGATTCACCTATAAACACAGATTCTATTTTTTGTTAAAGTGAGATCATTGTCAATAATTACTAAATAGCACCTAATGCATTAGGACCATTGTATGTCAGCTGCACACAAAAAGAATATGCATAATATAGATATAAATTATCTGCTTTATTCTAAGTTCATTCCCTGGTCATTTATTATCTGTGCATACTGCATATACCTTACCAATAATGGCTCGCCATCCTTCAGCCAGGTGATTTTTGGAGGTGGGGCAGCCTCTGATTTACATTCCAATGTGATTTGCTTCTTCTGAAGAGCTGTAACATTTTGAGTCTTGCTGATACCCTCAATATTAGGAGGCACTAGAACATAAACAGCTAAATAATTAATTCAATAGTACAATGAAGCATACACACACTAGAAATAACCACAATCCTACTTATTTAGTAAGAATGGGTAAAATCACATTAAGTCTTATTTGCACTAGGAGCTTGTGGTGCACCCCCCCCCCCCCCCCCATTCTTTTATACATATATACGCACACACACATATAATATATATCTACTAGCGTCTTGCCCGTCAAAATTGTCGGCAATACAATTTGAAGCCTGGCAATGCTGTTTGCCTCCCTGTATGTGTTCTTCCTAGTGTTATATATGTGTGGAGTGTTTGTAGCAGCCCAGTGATTTGTGCGGAAACTTCCTGATGAATGTTTAATTAACCAACACAGTAATTGTAAAGGGTTGGGGGGTGTCTCCATATGGGTTATCTGAAGCTCTTTCCTTTGGTTTGGAAATAGGGTCTCCTTAGGTGGTGAGTTTGTAAACCTTGTGATGTAATTTTACTGGGTCTTGTATAGACTCATGAATTGTTGCCTTTTGATCTTATAGGTAGTGGGGACCCTCCATGTGATGTTTAGTTGGGTTCCTCCCTGTGCCATGCTGTGGGGTTCCTCCATATGCCATGCTGTGGAGTCCCCTCCATGTGCCATGCTGTGGGGTTCCTCCATATGCCATGCTGTGGGGTCGCCTCCATGTGCCATGTTGTGGGGTCCCAACCGTATGCCAGGCTCTGGAGTTCCCTCCACGTGCCATGCTGTGGGGCCCCCTCCATGTGCCCTACAGTGGGGTCCCCTCCATGTGCCCTACAGTGGGGTCCCCGACGTGTGCCCTGCAGTGGGGTCCCCTACGTGTGCCCTGCAGTGGGGTCCTCTACGTGTGCCCTGCAGTGGGGTCCCCTCCATGTGCCCTGCAGTGGGGTCCCCTCCATGTGACATGCGGTATCCGGGGGATTCCTGGCAGTCTTGCTGTATGTAGCAGTGCTGTGAGCCTGGCCCTGCTCTCTTCCTCTGCACTCCCACTTCCCTCCTCGCCCGTTACTTTGAGAGCTGTCCCCATATGCTGAATATATTGTGAGGTGCAGTTGAGCTTCCTGATAAGACTCAACCTAAATAAATAATTGTAGTGCTATGAAAGCTAACGCAGCACTATTTTAAATAACTCTAATACTTTGAAAACAATGTCAAATGAAAATTGTTTTAAACTTCTTCTACTCGATTTTGACAGCTCTCCATGCTTGTACAAAGTAGCATTGATACATTTGGACTAAGTATAGCCAGCAACTTAGAGCTAGTTTGACTGAAGCTGCATGAACACTAGGAAATAATCTTTACGGGCATCTGGTTCCTTACAACATATAGTTAAATATAATTAGAACATAAAGGTTAAAATTGTTCTTTTCCATCTATTTACAATGTTAACTTTTTAATCAACGTGTTTTCCTTCCTGCAAATTCAGATTTGGCCATATCTGGTGAGGCCAATCACACTAGAGATAATATAGTGTTTTTCCATAGAGCTCCATAACTCAGCTGGTGCGCCCCAAACTGAGTTTGTTTGAGGGAAGTCCTTTTCACAAAATTAAAATGTACATTTTATTTAAACCTTTGCAACATGTAATTTTGGATAATATTTAAATTATCCTATTGTAAGCATATCATACAAAAGTTTGGTCTTCAATATATTTTTAATAGAGTTTTTTGTCCTATAATAATTGGAGAATTTAGCAAATGAAAACCAGTTTAACCTTAATATGGACAATATCAGAAAGTACCTAGACTTTTTAATTATTCCTGGCTAGATTTATACTGACTGGTGAGTTAATAAAATCTTGGCCATTTCTTCATCAGTTTCATAAACAAAATAAACCCCTCAAAGGTATTAATTAGAATTAAAACGGAACATACTGTGAACTTTAACTGAAAACTCTTTCTTTGATTCTCCCGCTCGGTTTGAAGCCAGACACGTGTACCGGCCTAGATTATCTTCCTGAAAAAGTTAAAAAAATTGGTAAAGGCAAAAGGTTACATTTAAAAACATTAATTTGAGGTAGGCAACTGAAAATATTGAATAAATCTCTAATTAGGAGTTATCTACTTTCTTTAACAAAACACCACAAAAATGATAATACGCTCAGTAGCCTTGTCCTACTTTGACTCAATCCTCACTGGGGTTCCCATCAACCATCTACCTCCACCTCAACCCATCATGACTGCCTCTACAAGACTCAACCACTCCTCGCCAACTGTACCACCAAGATAATTCCTCCACTGGCTTACCACACCATTGTTGTTGTTTCATCGTTCAGTTGTGTCTGACTCTGCGTGACAATATGGAACGCAGCATGCCAGACACATCTATCAGCCACGGCCCCTCAGAGCTCCATCAAGCTCAAGTTAAGTTTTTATATTACCTCATCTATCCATCTCTGCCTCAGTTCCAACCTATGCATTTCATAGAGGCCTGTTTCGCCAGAGCCTCCTGAGAACCTAATTGTTCTTAAGTTGTTCAGTCGTGTCTGACTCTCCATGACACTATGGACCTCACCATGCCAGGCACATCTCTCAGTCACTGCCCGCTGGGCTCTCTTAAGCTCATGTACATTACTTGAATGACCACATCTATCCATCTCCATCTCTGCCGTTCCTTTCTTTGTGTGCATTCAATCTTTCCGAACATCAGAGTCTTATATAGGGAATCCTGTCTTTTTGTGATATGACCAAAATATTTGAGTTTCAGCCTCATGATCATACCTTCTAGTGAACAGTTTGGCTTGATTCAGATTCAAAATCTTCACTCTACACTTCTGTGCACATCTATATGTATACCCCAATGCCCCATTTCTTCTGCTCTGGACCTGCTGCTTTCCCCATCAAAATCACCAACCTCTCACTTTTACCCACATATCTTCTCTTGGGTTGCTCCTACACTTTGGAACTTCCCTATTTAAAAGAAGCCTATAGCCCTCACACCTACAGTCTACACAATATACAGATATCCACCGTCCTCCTTGCTCAGTCTTCACCAGGACACACAGCCACCACCTCCAACCTACTAGTGATGATACATTTCTCCAATAGCCCAACCATCTCTTGTCCTATCATCACTTGCACAACCTCTACTCCTTCTGTATAAACATGTTCTAAACTTTGCCTCATTTACTTAATGTATTAATTGTTTTACTCTTAGTATGAATCAATCTAAAAAATGGCACTTTATAAATAACATATATAATTAATAATAATAACAATAATAATAATGATGATGATGAAAATAATAATAATAATATGTAATTTACCTGGGCACTTGTAATTCGAAGTATCTGTCCTCCTTTCATCAGATGCATGTTGTCGGTCTGTGACAGGGTCTGTCCGTCTTTCAGCCAGGTTATTAGTGGTGGTGGGAAACCCGTTGTAATACACAATAGGTCCAATTGGTTGTTTACAACAACAGATAAATCTTCAGTGAATTTAGAACCATTAATATGAGGGGGCTCTAAGGGCAGAAAATTATGTATTGAATAAGACAGTTTAAATCAGCTGAACAACTACTAAAGATCTAACAGGTACAACTTAGATATGTATTAGCTATTACTTAAGTCACAGTTCCACAAACTAATATTAATATGTAACCGTGGGTTCTAGAGTCATTGTATGAAGTCCATGATCCCAGAATGGCTACCATGCTGCCCTAACCCTCCAAAAGCAGTTCTCAGGTCACGAGGAATTGCACCCCAATAATCCAGGACTCACTTCATTTAGGAGACAACACAATGCCCTCATGCCACTATGCACATTAATCAATTATCTCATTATGAAAATGAAATATCAGATAATACAATATCAATGAAAGTAACCTCTGATATATCACAAAACCATACCCAAATAGCCCTAAAATACAAAAGCAATCTATTTTTAAACTTTCACATTAATATACCAACCAAAAATTGTTATCAAAACAAACGTTTATTGATATACACTAAAACCGTATTCATTTTTTTCACCGGGAATAAATGAAAATCAACGCAATACGTAGTTATTAGACCTCTCCGGTACTCCAGATATATTTGCACTCATTTAGTCATTTCACTATAGTGTAAAAAATATATTGTTTACATATACTGGGGTTCTTATTTGTTTTAACTCGGTATAAATTTGTGATGATTCTGCGACATATCAAACTAATAGTTGACAGAATATATCGCAGTTGTCTTGCAAACTAGATCAAAGCACTTTGTTTGAATGTTTATTATATTACAGGTTTTCCTTTTGATGGGCACCCATTCCACTGATTCCTCACTCGATCTATGCATAACTTTAATATTTAGTGATCAGTAATCACAGAATCACTTACTAATAGCCCCAGTACTTTTAAAGCAAACATTCACATTTAATTTGCAACTTCATTTCATTGAAGTTAGGAGAGATCTCTACCTGGACAAACCCAACGCGCATTTCGTCATTTGTACGGATTTCTCAAGGGAGGATTCCAGCGGGATGAAGTTGCATTTTAAATGTGAATTTGTTGCTGAAATAAAATGTACAATCCAAGTATCACTTGTGTAAAGTGCAATGACTGCATATCAGTTCTTCAATCAGTCTGCAGATATGACTAGGGAAAGTGATACAGATTTTACAGAGTGACATATTTAAGTATCCACTATTTATTATTATTATCATTTATTTATAACGCACCAACATATTCCGCAGCGCAATACAGGATTTAGGTACAAGTATAAACAATAACCCCACAATGAAAATAATGGAAGACCCTGTTATTGAGCTTTCAATCTGATATACACTGTGCTTTCCCTAAAGCACCTCACAAGATTAAAACTCGCAAACTTACATTCTAAAGGGTATGGGTGAGGTACAGGAGAGTGAGAGATGCATAGTGAGTGAAGAGGCTAAAGATGATAGGCTTTTTTGAATAGATGTGTTTTTAAAGAGATTTTGAAGGATTTGAGGCAGGAAGATAGTCTGGTAGAGCGATGTAAGGAGTTCCAAAGAATAGCATGAGTATAGTCTTGAAGACGGTGAAAGGAGGTGATGAGAGAGGAGGAGAGAAGAAAGTCATTAGCAGAGCGAAGAGGGCGGGTGGGAGTGTATTTTGGGATGAGAGCAGAGATGTAGGAGGGTGCACTATTGTGGAGGGCTTTATATGTTAGGGTCATGATTTCGAATTGTATTCTAGAGGATATGGGAAGCCAGTGGAGTGCCTGACAGAGAGGTGCTGCAGACACTGATCGTTTAGTATGGTAGATGAGTCTAGCAGATGCATTCAAAATGGATTGGAGTGGAGACAGACGGGTGATAGGAAGGCCAGCAAGAAGAGAGCTGCAGTAATCGAGGCGAGATATGATGAGAGCGTGGATAAGAATTTTAGTTGTGTCTTGTGTGAGGTAGTGGCGTATTTTGGATATGTTTTTTAGGTGAAAGTGACACGATTTTGCAAGTGATTGAATGTGATGAATGAAAGAGAGGGAAGGGTCCAGTAGGACCCCAAGACAGCGGGCCTGAGAGGTGAGAGTGATGATGGTATTGTCAACAGTGAGAGATATATGAGGAGTGGGAGCTGAGAAAGAGGGTGGAAAGATAAGGAGCTCTGTCTTAGACATGTTGAGTTTGAGTTGACGGGCAGACATCCATGAGGATATGATCAAGCATAGAGAGGGATAGTTCAGGTGCAGAGATGTAGATTTGTGTGTCACTCCATTATCATGCAGAAGATAAAGTCTCAGGGAACATATGCTGATAGCCACTGGTTTATATACCTGCACAACTTTCTGGCTTTTATACCTCTACTATACCTAACAACACAATGTAAATTCCTAACTATACAGTATCTCTCTATCTAAACATTAACCTGTCAAATACACACTCAATGGGATCAAACACTTATATCGGATTGAACTCACTAGCATTGTGATATATTTTGTCTTGATAAAGGTGAAAATCTAAAAGAAGCTCTGACCATTAACTGAAAGGTTATTGTACCTGACATCCACAAATGACTTACGTTAATGCCGATATAATGCTGCAGATATATCTATGTCAGATTTGCAAATTTTTGAAGACAAATCCATTAAACGTGCGAGTCATGCATGTTGGGTCCAGTTGATGTAACACTATCCATATCACTGCTAGAAATAGTTATAGTGCAATATATTGTACTGTACAGAGAATGGCAACTTACCCATAACATTTAGAATGAAGTGCTTACTGACACTTCCTGCGTCATTGGTTGCCATACATGTGTATCTTCCTATATCTTCCATTCCTGAATGTGGAATCTGTAGGACCATGCCTTTGCTTTGTAGATGTGAGAGATGGACATGGTCTAAGGGTTTCCCATCTTTTAGCCATGACATACCCGGATCAGGTATTCCATTGGCCAAACAGGTCATTGTGCTTGGACTTCCTTTCACCACTGTTATTTGCTGAGTGACCTCTGCATTGTCCATTGTTGGTGATACTATAGAAACAGAAGTGATAGAAAATATTCAAGAACATGCTAGAAACTTTGGAAAATATTGCAGAAATGTGTGGATATTCCCAAATTAAAGACTATGCAAGACTATGTAATTAGGGATTTCCTTTCAACACTGTTATTTGCTGAGTGACCTCCGCATTGTCCATTGTTGGTGATACTACAGGAACAGAAGTGATAGAAAAGCTTCAGGAATATGCTAGAAAGTTTGGAAAATATTGAAGAAAGGTGTGGATATTCCCAAATTAAAGACTATGCAGGACTATGTAATTAGGGACAACTCCAATCCTCGAAGGCCAATAACAAGTAATTTAATTAGGAAATCCCTAATTGAGCACAGGTGGGTCAGTCCTAGGACTCATTAGGTGATTTTTTTCCTATATAAATGTCGTAACTAGTTTACTTAGTTAATGTTATTCTTCTTGATGTAATAATAATATAAAATATATTTTCATTTACTTTTAAGAAGCCCCAGAATAACATATTATCAGCTTCTAGAATTGCCCCCTTTCTTCCTGTTCTCTTTAATGAGTACTGTTATATTTCACATATATGACCTAAGGACACACCTACAGGAGAGGAGCTTCATACTACCAGTGTCACTGTCTGCTGATATCCTTAAGCAAATAGTGTGAGGCCCTCCCCTTTTGGCTACGAATGGGAAAGATGGCAGACTACATGACAGTGAACATGATCAAAGGGGTTGACTCCAGAAATTGAGAATCTGTTGCTCTCAGGACTTAGAAGTAAGTAAAGTATACATTGTATATGACAATTATACTGAGGGGGGATACATTAAATTAAGTAACCTAATTAAAACATTTATATAAAACAAAAATGTTGCCTAAAGATTCCCTTAAAATCCTTGCAAGTTACCTGTCCTTGAACACTGTCTTTCTGAATCATATCAAAAACACTGACTGACATTACACATCGACTCAATTCCCTAACCTAGGCCCTATGATAACCGAGTGGTGTTATTTGCGGTATACCCGTAAATTGGCTTCAAATATTTTTATTCCTAGGTTACACGTTTATTTTAATCTTTTTACTCGCAAAATTTCTGCCTTATCCGCAAGGGATTTCAGTGTAGGGAGTACCCAAACCAAGCTTTAGGGGTGAGAAACGGCTCTAGGGACCAATAGGTATTGAGAATGTCATCATTATTAAAATTAACTAGCGACCTGCCCGTTAAAAATGACGGCAATACAATTTGAAGCCTGGCAATGCTGTTTGCCACACAATGCAATGTTCTGCCCCCTCTGAACACCTTCGGCGCTTATTGCGAGCCTCTCCTCCCATCTACTTCACCGCTCATTATAGGCCTCGGCAACTTGCCATGTGTCTCTTTCCACCATCTCACCCCTGTCCCTTCCCTGTGTCTTTCTCCTCTGTGTCTCTGCTGAATGTTTGTGTGGCGCACGTTGCCTGCCGTTTATTTTCAAGTCCCAGGTGTCTGGCAGTCGTTGGTGTAAGTGTTATTATCTTTGCCGTCGTGTATTTTACAATTCCCACGTGCCTGGCGTTGTTGGTGTAAGTGTTACTGTCTTTACCGTTGTGTATTTTCTAAGTCCCGCGTGCCTGGCGTTGTTCGTCTGTGACCCGCGTGCCTGGCGTTTTTGGTGTGTTACTGTCTTTGCCTGCGTAAGTCCTGCATGCCTGGCGTTGTTGGTGTAAGTGTTACTGTCTTTTGCATTGTGTATTTTCTAAGTTCTGCGTGCCTGGCCTGGTAGAGCCTCGTTTTCATCTTCATCTTTACGAATTTTTATGTTTTTTCGGCCGTCATTTTTTTTATTGCTACGCCGATTTTCGATCGTTAAAAAATACAAAATATGCCTCAAATTAACTAGCAACCCCACTCACCGGGTCCCTGGCTCTCCCCCTGTGCTGTGTGTGAGTGTGTAAGTGAATTTGAGGCATATTTGTGTGTTTTCGTCGTCTTTTCAAGTTCGGTGGTTCGGCTGTTAAAGTCGTATTTTTTGCAAGGCTCGCAAGCGTGACGACAACTCGCAGTTTGACAACTATTATATGTGATGAGATCAAGTCCCGTAACTGTGGCAAGAAACCATTATATTTATATATGCATAGATATTGTTTTTTATTTATTTATATTTATTTAAATTAACAATTCTATTTATAGAGTTAATATATATATATATATATATATATATATATATAATCGTGTTTATTTTGTATATATAATATTATATCTATATAGGCATTAGAGTATTTATTCCCAGTACACATGGTTTCTTGATATGTATTAACCCACTAAATACTGGGTTGTGTATAATGTTATGGACTTAATAATTAAATAAGATATGTTTTAATTACACATATTTTTATATTGGACTGTTAAGTGTCAAATAATGATGAACATGCATCATATTGTATTGTTTTAGGTGCTATACTGTCTCTTTAGCTGCTGCTCCTGCACTCAGCAATGGTTTTAAAACCATTTATGAGTGGTCTTTGGTATCCGTAGGTTTTCCTTCAGTTATCGGTCGTTACGGCACTACCCTATTTTATGAGTGATCTGTAAAGTCTTATTTGCAAAGGATTTTGGTGTAAAAGTCTAACAGTAACTTGCAATTTTTCAGCAGGGCAAGAATCAATGGAACAGTTTTCTGTAATTTTCAACTCCCTCCGCAGTCACTCGCAGCAGTTCTCTCTCAATGTTTCTGTGATGGGTGAATAAAAAAGATAGGGGGGATTTACTTTGCTCTTAAACACAGTGCAATCTGCAATACAGGGGATTTAGCACAGGGGCCCTAGTGTTGAATGGAAAATACACACATCTGTGAGTTTGAATAAGAATTTGTGTTGGTTTTGATGAGATTTTAAAACAATTTAAAACCATATACCATAGACTTCCAAGTTGTAATCTTTTCTATCCACTCCAGCTCTATTTGAAGCCACACACGTGTAGTTGCCAGCGTCCGATTTTTGAATCCGGGAAATCCTAAAAAAGAATGAGCAAATGTATTTTTGTGATATGGGAAGATCAGTAAGAGAGAGCTAATCATTCCGATAAATCTTTAATTGACCTCCTCAAATGACACAGTAGATGATCTCATTGTGGTATAATTTAATATTATAGGGCAGTAGTTCCCAAACTTCTCCTCAAGATCCACCACACAGGCCATGATTTAGGTGAAACACTGTGGGAATACACAGGTGAAGCAATCTGAGGCTCCATTGCCTCACTGAATACTAATTGTCTCACCTTTGTTCAAACATTGTTTGTCTAGTGGGTCTTGAGGAGGAGTTTGGGAACCACTGGTATAGGGTAATAACAAATACCTTTTCAATTGAATATTTTAAAAAATTTGCATTTACTAAGTTTCGCATGTTGAGCTGTCAGTCAGAGTTTCTGATCCACCCACAAACAAAGATTTATATATTTTGTTGATCAGAGAACATTGACATAATTACTGATAAGCCTATGCAGTTTCTAGCAATAAAATAATACTATGCATGCTCATGTACAGGGAGCCTAGTTTTTTGTGGCAGGTGAGTTGCACTCAAGACAATATTAAACTAAGTTCCTCAGTAATGTTATCAATACTGTATTCTAAGCACTTCTGATATAATATCTACTTACACAAGTATAGGATAATGTAATTGTCTGTAATAGACGAGGGGCCATATTAAATTCGAAGCCAGCAGCAGCAACGGTACACCCACAAAGCCTGTGGGCTTGAAATTTGCTGGAGTTACAGGGCCATTACATTCAACCATGCCGCGGCCAACGGGCCAGAGACGCAAAGCCGTAAACCATTCTTGCGCACGTTGCATGTGCAGCCATGAACATGATCAATTAGTCAAACCCGTAGTAACGGGTTTAGATGGAGCCAATAGTAACTTTTGCGAGGTCCACAGTTGCTGGCAAGGAGCGCCAAAGGCGCTCCTTACCAGCAACTGAGGCCCTCGCGAAACGAGGGCCGCAGTTGCAGACCTCGCAAAATTTACGTAGCTACAAAAGCAAAATACGAGACACGTTACGACCAATTACGACCTCGCAAAAATCGTCCGAAACCCGCACACATGAAAACAGCAAAAACACAATAAATACACACAACAAATACATAAAAAGCTTACCTACAGCAAGGGGGGGGGGGGGGCACACAGGACCTCGAAAACTGAAGTAACACCTCAATTTAACTCCAAATAAAACAGTTTAGACACTCAAAAATCCCCTAAGCGAGAGAAAAAATGGCCACCAAAAAAACGAAAACGAGGCTACAGCTGTCTAAAGACGCAAAACACCACCAAACAGCTACGCATTTCCCGAAAAAGACGTACGAGATTCAAAAACAAGGACGCAACCTGCGCAACCCCAAAAACCTTACAAACACAATAAATACACACAACAAACGCATAAAAACATTACCCACAGCAAGGGGGGGCACCCAGGACCTCGGAGTTTAGACACCGGAAAATCACCTAAGCGAGAGAAAAAATAGGCCGTCGAACAAAACGAAAACGAGGCTAAAGGACCCTAAACACGCAAAACACCACCAAACACCTACGGATATTCCCGAAAAAGTCGGACGACATCCGAAACGAAGGACGCTAAATCAGCCACAGACGCATACCACAGCTTAGCCGACAATTATAGAACAATAAGTTATACAATCCGGAAGTACACAGCTACCCTAACGGATTTGCCTCGCGCACGCACGCTATTACACTGCACACATTTATGACACTTACACAGCAGCTCCACAGCACTGATGCTGCAGCAACATGAAAACAGATTGCCAGCTATTTAACACAATGCTTCCTGCATATATTACTTCAAAATAGGTATATTACTTTATTAATGTATTATTTATTTAATTACCATACACCAAACAGCATTAGCTAACTTACAATTTCATTGCCGTCATTTTTTGACGGGCAATATTCTAGTCACATATATAGTTGTGAGTATTGCGGGTTGTTGCTAACGCTTGCAGCAAAGCTTGTTGCTAACGCTTGAGGGCCGCAGTTGCTGGCAAGGAGCGGCAAAGGCGCTCCTTGCGCTGGTGGAGATGAGCGCCACAGACCCGCGGCACTTAGAAGAAAAAAAAAATATGAGGTCCAAAAAATTGTTAACGGCCAACGGCCAAACAACAAAAACACAAAGAAAATAAAAAATAAAAAAAACATCACACACAGTTTCGGCACTTGAAAATCGCCTAAGCACCCAAAAAAACAGGGCCGAAAAAAACGAAAACGAGGCTACACGACCCCTGACCACGGAAAACACCGCCATTCACATAAGACTTTTACCCAGGAACGTACGAGGTACAAAATTACACAATTAGGAAGTACGGTTAATGCTCCACACCCGCGTAACACATAGACAATCTTTTACAACACTAACTTGCAGCTAATAATATTACCATTCTAAATGGAGCTTTACACAACTAAAACAAATGCTTTGCCCTAGCGCACGCAGCCTATTTACACTGCACACTTGCCACATTGCTGACACTTACACATCAGGTCAGCAACAATCCAAATGTACATTGTATGCTGCAGGAAAATCAAAACAGATTGTTAGCTCTTCCGGATATTAATTGCTGCATACATTAATTAGAAATAGGTAAAGTATATTAATATATTATTTAATTAATTAATTAATTAATTAATATTAAAAAATATATATATGTAAAAAAAAAAAGAGCAGCGGAGAGGCACACAATGAGCGCCGAAGGTGCTTAGCGCGGGGCTCACAATGAGCGCTGAGGGTACTCAGAGGAGAAAAAGTAAACAATGAACGCCGAAGGGCAATTCGCTAGTGATAAATAACAGATAGCCACGCGAGTGGTGAGGACACTGATTTATAGCAGTTTTTCCTGAACACAGAAATGCACTCAAAAGTTAACCCACAACTGATTTGTTTAGGTGATTTCAGCATGCCATGCTCTGCACAGATTGATTTGTTGAGGGTTAACTCTGTTTTTTATTTTGCTCACTACACAGAGCTGTAGCATGTGTCTGGCTGGGGGCAGTCTATTACACATGTAATCTCAGACTTTAATGAATTAATAAAAAATGCACATATTTCAAAAATTCTAAAAGTATTTCAACACGCTCTTAGGAGACCTTTACTGTGATGTGGTCCAAATTGTGCTGAATTAAATGGCTCTTTACGTTTGCACCATAGTTGACCAACCCTTTCACCTCATATCCCTATCTTTACCATCATTTCCTCTAGATATTCTTAAGTGTGTTCATATTATAAGGGATCCTATGGTACATCACAATACAACCAAAAATTTCTAGCCCACCTTATGGATCCCCCTTAAAAAGAAACCAGGTCATCAACTGAACCAGGAAGACTTCACACTCATTGTTTAAGGTTTGAGAGGCTCCATATTTCATATAAGCTGGTGTTCTGCCTGACCTGTGCAAGATATTAGGATATTAAGGGTGGTCGGTGTCCCGGTTTGCTTTATGCTTCTGACCCTGGCATTTCTATATTAGGTAGATCTTCTGCCTACCTCAATCCCTGGCGTATTACATTGGATAGAATGTCCACCCTCATAGATCTCTGGAATATTTATTCTAGATTGATCTTCTGCCTGCTTTAACCCACAACTTCTGACCCTGACTAATATTCTGATCCAGACCCCAACCCTCAGATTGACCTTCTCTTTTTTTCTTTAGCCCTGTGGGACCATAACCTTCAGTTATGCAACCATCAGTCTTACACCTATATTAAGCCTCTTCTGGATCGTCACCATGTCATGGTGAAGGGGATTGTGTACTTCAATGAAGCTGTGAGCTATATCATGTAGGATCACCCAAGATAAGCAGGTCATAGCAGAGAGGTCAGACAAATCACGGTCCACTGGAGAAGAAACTGGCAACCCACTCCAGTATCTGTGCCCAGATAACGTTATGGATAAGCACAACCAGAGACCGAACGATACATGTGCCTGGTTTGCTGAGGTCAATTGGGTCATGGAGAGTCTAAACAAAAAAAGTACGAAATATACCTCAGTGTTTTTTTTCTAGAAGTCTAGTTACCTATTCAGAGAGCAACCTATTTTAGCTCACTTGTGCCTTTCACAGGGAGAAATATCCCGTAGCATAACAGTCTGGTCTCACTCAGGAGAGTGATCCAGTAACTAACAAAACAACAATTACCTGAGCAGCTGCCCACCAGACAGAAGTCTAACATGGGAAGACACAGGAAGAGGAAGACCATTTTTCAGCCAGTTGAGGTGTGGTGGAGGGGAGCCAGTTGCGAGGCATTCAACGTTTATGGACGTGTCCAACACAGCAGTCAGACGCACCGGTCTGTCATTAGTCTCAGCAATTCTGGGAGCGTCTAATACAAAAATAAACAAACATTATACTGAGTTTTCTCTAACATTAGTAAATGTACAGCTCTATCATATTTACTAAAACGCTTAGGAGAACCTCGCCCTTCCCAAATTATCACACAGATGAGTTCAATTTTACTTTCTATGTTTGACAGTATTTTACTTTGGTTAAATGATCAATCAAAAGTTGTATTTCTAGTAGAAATTGCAGCCATCATTCCCCTGAAAAACACTTATTTGAATAAACTAAAAATATTTATTAAGAAATATTAAACAAAAGGCACTAAATACCAAGAAAAGAGGGAGATTGGTAACCTGCTTCCATGTTAACGCATTTCATTATTATAAGTACTTTATCAGAGCTATCTTTGTGTATGGTGTCTTCATTTTGTATTCTTATGTTTTTGTTTTATTTATCCAAGTAGAGAACTTTTTCTTTAGGTTGTACCCATCGAGTATAAGGCTACTCCTTTTGTGCACCCCAAGATGTCTCAGATTCTACATATACCAAAGTATTACTCTGGAGTGCAAATAAACTTGTAATTTTTAAATAAACTGAGATGTACCGTATACGTTGACATTGAATATTTGATCATCTTCTCCAGCAGGGTTAGTAGCCACACACGTGTATTTTCCCATATCGCTGCTTTTAACATCCAAAATGTTTAGGGTTCGTCCATCTGAGATTGTTCTTGAAAATAAACAATGTTGAGTATTAAGTTTACTCTGAAATCTAGAGTACGATAATTATGTGATACAGTATGGCATCCGACATGTCCAGCAAATTACTATGTCTTGTACGGAGCTGAGGAACTCTAGAGATAGACTTAGAAAGAGCAGATCGCTATATCAAAAAGGTTCAGATATCATTTTTCAGTTGATCTGTTAACAAATATGTGAATAATCTTTAAAATTTAGTGCAAAGCTTAAATAAAATGTAGCTGTCTGGAATGAAAAACTTCTCTTCCACATGGCCCATGTATCTCTTTTGCACAAGATTTTTTGTAGGTAGAAAAAATTAACTGGTTATATGGCCTTTGTTGTCATCCCTGCCAGCATATGACTGACACAATATCCTGCTACCAAATTCACTGTCCAAACTGATTATGTCTGCTAGTTTGTCAGAGCTATCCCTTAGTGCTTTTTAAAGGACCACTGAACTCTAAAAATAAACACTGTTAAAATGAAAGTACATGCATAAGTACCCTTGATTTATAATGTTTAAACATTGTTATACTAGTAATTATACTTTACAGCTCTTACATTTATAGGTTTCTGTCTGTCACTCTGTACTACTTAGCCCTGTCCCTTTTGCATAATTAGAGGAGTGGCCACTGCAGCACTTTCTGATGTGTGCTCTGGTGCGTGATTGGAATAAATCGGAGGCCTGTTGTACACCAGAGAACACAGCAGGAAGTCTGCTGCAGCAGCCCCGCCCCTAATTATGCAAGAGGGACAGGGCTAAGCAGTGTAGGACAACATTAAATAAAGATGTATCAAACACGGTTTACAAGTGGATTTACCTTAAAGAGTAAAGGCTGAGAAACTGCAGAGTGCACTAATTGTGCCCAGGTGAGAGGGGTGTGGCTTGACTGTTAAACTTGTATAAAAGGTTTGTGAGCTGGTTTGGGGTCTGTTTACAAGTGGATTTACCTTAAAAAGTAAAGGCTGAGAAACTGCAGAGTGCACTAATTGTGCCCAGGTGAGAGGGGTGTGGCTTGACTGTTAAACTTGTATAAAAGGTTTGTGAGCTGGTTTGGGGTCTGTTTACAAGTGGATTTACCTTAAAAAGTAAAGGCTAATAAACTGCAGAGTGCACTAATTGTGCCCAGGTGAGAGGGGTGTGGCTTGACTGTTAAACTTGTATAAAAGGTTTGTGAGCTGGTTTGGGGTCTGTTTACAAGTGGATTTACCTTAAAAAGTAAAGGCTAATAAACTGCAGAGTGCACTAATTGTGCCCAGGTGAGAGGGGTGTGGCTTGACTGTTAAACTTGTATAAAAGGTTTGTGAGCTGGTTTGGGGTCTGTTTACAAGTGGATTTACCTTAAAAAGTAAAGGCTAATAAACTGCAGAGTGCACTAATTGTGCCCAGGTGAGAGGGGTGTGGCTTGACTGTTAAACTTGTATAAAAGGTTTGTGAGCTGGTTTGGGGCCTGTTTACAAGTGGATTTACCTTAAAAAGTAAAGGCTAATAAACTGCAGAGTGCACTAATTGTGCCCAGGTGAGAGGGGTGTGGCTTGACTGTTAAACTTGTATAAAAGGTTTGTGAGCTGGTTTGGGGCCTGTTTACAAGTGGATTTACCTTACAAGTAAAGGCTGATAAATTGCAGAGTGCACTAATTGTGCCCAGGCGAGAAGGCAGAAGTTAATAGAAACCGGAGAAGGGGAACTTGTGAGCTTGCGAACATTTTCAGTATCAAGTGCAATTCTAGTAAAAGCCTAGGAGTTTAAATAAAAGGAGGGCCTTCAAAGAAAAGGGAGGGCAGATTTATGAGTTGTCAAACACCAACAGATTTGCCAGATTGAGTGAAACTGTTGGCGATGTCCATTCAGGAATGGCAATGCCAGATAGAGCTGTTCCCTCTAACAGCCGGGCGAACAGCTCTACTGGAGAAGAGGGAGGGCAGAATAGGCAGAGCAACAGACATGTTTTGGTGGTAGGGGACTCTATTATTAGGAAGGTAGACAGGGTAATTTGTCACCCAGATCCCAGCAATCGAACAGTTTGCTGTCTCCCGGGTGCTCGGGTTCGGCATGTTGTGGATCGGGTGGATAAATTATTGGGAGGGGCTGGTAATGAACCGGCGGTCTTGGTACACATTGGTACCAATGACAAAGTTAGTGGAAGATGGAGCGTCCTAAAGAATGATTTTAGAGAATTAGGGAATAAGCTTAAAGCAAGGACCTCCAAGGTAGTATTTTCTGAGATACTACCAGTGCCACGTGCTAGCCCAGGGAGGCAGAAGGAGCTTAGGGAGGTTAATGCGTGGCTAAAAAAGTGGTGCAGTGCAGAGGGTTTTGGGTTTTTAGAGCACTGGGCTGACTTCTCACTTGGGTACAATCTCTATAGCAGGGATGGATTGCACCTTAATGATGAGGGCGCTTTTGTGCTAGGGAATAGGATGGTAGAACGGCTGGGGGAGTTTTTAAACTTGTAGGTGGGGGGGAGGGACTATATAGAAGTATTGGGGTAAATAGGGTAGAGAGGGAAAGGGATGAATTATTTACCCATGGGGGAGGAGAAGGGGGGAGGGTTACAATAGAAAGTAGGGAGATATTAATAGGGGCCTCAAATACAGTGGCAGGCACTTCACATCAGCAGAGCCATAGCAACATAAAGTGTATGATTGCAAACGCAAGAAGTTTGCCTGGGAAAATGGATGAGCTAGAAATATTAGCAGTACAAGAAAAATGGGGCTTAATAGGCATTACGGAAACATGGTGGGATGAATCTCATGACTGGACTGTTAATCTGGATGGTTATAACCTATTTAGGAAAGATAGGGGCAATGGTAAAAGAGGAGGAGGGATCTGTCTTTATGTTAAGCCTGAATTTAAGCCTATAGTTAGAGAAGATATTTATGCTGGCACTAACGGCATCATTGAATCCTTGTGGGTTGAGCTAAATAGTGGAGGAGCTAATTCTAAATGCATATTGGTGGGAGTATGCTATAAACCCCCAAATATAGCTGAAAGTGAGGAAATACAATTATTGTTACAGATTGGAAATGCAGCTAAGCATGGGCAAGTTCTAATAATGGGAGACTTTAATTACCCTGATATAAACTGGATAAACGAGACCAGCAGCTCAGCTAAGGGGAGCAGGTTCTTGAGTACACTCAGGGATCATTATCTAGCCCAGGTAATACAAGAACCTACTAGAAATGGGGCCATCTTGGATTTAGTCATCACAAGTAATATTGATATAATATCAAATGTAAAAATAGGGGAACCCTTGGGGAACAGTGATCACAACACAGTCTCATTTGAGATTGAATACAAAAAACAGAGTTGTAAGGGGCCAACAAAAACTCTAAATTTTAAAAGGGCTAACTTTAATGGGCTACGGGCAGCAATACAACATATAGACTGGGACAAAGAACTTACAGGGAAGAATACTGAAAATAAATGGACAACATTCAAATCCTTACTAAATAAACATACTCATCAGCATGTACCATGTGGAAATAAAATAAATAGGAGTAAATCACATCCCATGTGGCTTAACAATGACTTAAAGATCATGATGAGGAAAAAGAAGTATGCATTTAAATTATACAAGAAGGAGGGAACAGAGGCATCTTTATGTGACTATAAGGAAATCAACAAGGCTTGCAAAAGGGCTATTAGACTGGCTAAAATAGAAAATGAGAAGTCAGTTGCAATGGAAAGTAAGACTAACCCTAAAATATTTTATAAATATATTAATGGGAAGAAGGCCAGGAAGGAATCGATAGGACCATTACAATGTGACACAGGCCATCTGATAATTAGTGACCAGGAAAAGGCAGATGAGCTAAATAGGTTCTTTTCTTCGGTTTACACAAAGGAGGTACCAGTGGTTGGGACACTGCAACATAATGGGGCTACACTACCTTCACTAAATAATTGGTTAACGCAGGAAGAAATACAAAAGAGGTTGGAGAAAATAAATGTTAATAAAGCCCCAGGTCCTGATGGAATACATCCAAGGGTACTGAGGGAGCTGGGTTCTGTAATAGCCAAACCATTATATCTAATCTTTAAAGACTCGCTCACTACAGGGTCTCTACCAGATGACTGGAGAAAAGCAGAGGTGATACCTATATTTAAGAAGGGATCTAGAGCAAATCCGGGGAATTATAGACCAGTGAGCCTCACTTCTGTAGTTGGGAAGCTTTTAGAAGGGTTAATAAGGGACAGAATACAAGAATATGTCTATTTGAACAGGATCATAGGTAGCAGTCAACATGGATTTATGAAGGAAAGGTCGTGTCAGACCAATCTAATTAGTTTTTATGAGGAGGTTAGTAGGAACTTGGATCAGGGCAACTCAGTGGATGTAGTCTTTTTAGATTTTTCAAAGGCATTTGATACAGTGCCACATGGAAGACTAGTGAGCAAACTAAGGGATACAGGAATTGCAGTAAATATCTGCTCATGGATCGAGAGCTGGCTAAAAGACAGGAAGCAAAGGGTTGTTGTAAATGGAACATACTCCGATTGGTCTAATGTGATAAGTGGGGTTCCTCAGGGCTCAGTATTGGGTCCTCTCCTTTTTAACATATTTATTAATGACATTGAAGTAGGACTCGAATGTAGTGTCTCCATTTTTGCTGATGACACTAAGTTGTGCAAGGTAATAAAATCAGATAATGATGTACTTTCCCTACAAAAGGATTTGCATAAATTAGAGAAATGGGCGGCTAAATGGCAGATGAGATTTAATACAAAAAAATGTAAGGTTATGCATTTGGGAAGGAAAAATAGCCAAGCAATCTATAATCTTAATGGAGCAAATCTAGGGGTATCAGATATTGAAAGGGATTTGGGAGTACTAGTGGACAACCACCTAGGTAACAGCGCTCAAAGCCAAGCAGCGGCTGCAAAGGCAAATAAAATATTAGCATGTATTAGGAAGGGTATAGAAGCCAGGGAAGAAGATATAATTCTGCCACTATACAAATCTCTAGTACGCCCTCATTTGGAATATGGAGTACAATTTTGGGCACCACCTCACAAAAAAGACATCTTAGAGCTGGAAAAAGTACAGAGAAGGGCTACAAAACTAATAAGGGGAATGGAGGGGCTAAGTTATGAAGAAAGACTAGCAAAATTAAACTTATTTTCGCTAGAAAAAAGGCGTCTAAGAGGAGATATGATTACGTTATTTAAATACATCCAGGGTCCATATAAGGCTTTGTCAAGTGAGCTTTTTGTAGCAAGAGATTTTCAACTGACAAGAGGACATCCGTTGAGGTTAGAGGAAAAAAGATTTCACCTTAAACAAAGAAAAGGGTTCTTCACAGTTAGGGTGGTTAAACTGTGGAATTCTCTACCAAAGGAGGTGGTGACAGCGAATTCGATAGACAACTTCAAAAAGGGGTTAGATATATTTCTGAATAAAGAGGGCATTCAAGGCTATCCTAGATAACTAGCGAAGGAATATTGATCCAGGGAGAAATTTGATCGCCAGTTTCTGGGGTCAGGAAGGAATTTTGCTTTTTTTCCCCCTTATGAGACAATTGGCAAAGTTTCAATGGGGTTTTTTTTATGTTTGCCTTCCTCTGGATCAATTAACAATAATTAACAATTAACAATAATAATAAATAGTCCAAATTAAAAAGATCAATAGAGATCTAAAAAGGTTGAACTTGATGGACTAACTCTTTATTCATTCTCCAATACTATACTATTAATAATTATTTAATCAATAATTTAATTAATAACTAATCCGCATATTGCAGATCAGAGGAGATCTTAACAGGTTGAACTTGATGGACTGAAAGTCTTTTTTCAACCTTAATTACTATGTAACTATGTAACATCAAGCCACATTCAATTGGCTGATTTACAGACCCGGTAGCCCGTAAGTGAGGTCGCAAGCGACTTTGCTATTCAATTGGCTTCTTTTTGCGGGCTCCGATCGGGTTACGGCCTTGAAAAACTTGCGTCCATCAAAGTCGTAACTTACAGCCTTCAAAAGCCTTTGATTTGTCACTTTTGCAGGGCTACAATCGCGAATTGCTATTCGATTGCTCCATTTCCTCAAGCTTGCAAACGTAATCACACTCATAAACCGCAAATGAAGGAGAAAATCCTACATTTGCTAGAGAGCCCATGCAAGGGGGTTGAACACCAATTCGTAGCACTGTAAATACAAATTAAAAATGAATCATGGACTGTAAATACCGGGAAAAGCGATGACAGACATTAGAATTAATTGCACAACAGTCTCAAGCTCGCAAAACTGCATAAAATAAATATTATTTTTACGTGTCATTTCGGGATTAAAATGATCTTGGGTATAAATGAGTTAATACATATCAGGCCAGCTATATGGACTAGAACAGTATTGGCATTCGTTTTCATAATTCTTTATTTTATATGTTTTGTGAGTCTGATCACATATCGGACCCCCGAACCTAATTGAATGACAGGTAACCTCCATGTTTTGCTGCGGTAAGTCGGACAGTCCCATTTCCTATTGAATGTTTTGAAATTGGAGGTTACGGGCTTGCTTAATTCATCATAATCCTGCCCTTATCTGCTCCAAAACAGTGAATGGTTTACGGTAATGGCTTCAAGACCGCAACTTGCGATCTTAATAAATTGAATAGCATCGCAAATGGAGGGGAACTGGAGCCCGCAACTCACTTGCAGACAATCGTCTGTCTGCGATCGAGTTACGGGCCTGGAATTGAATGTGGCCTATTGTTTTTTTATCTGCCTGTCTCTTGTTTTAGTGCTAATTTTCTTTAAGTAATATAACTTATTTTTCATGGGGGAAACTATTTTATAATGCATACAATATGCTCTTTAAATGCATGACAGTAATGTTGTACTACAGTGGCCCTTTAATATTTTGATATAGTATAAAACAATGTTTCAATTGCAATTTGCTTACAGTGGCACTTTAAATACAAATCATAAGATTATTTAATACAAAAACTGATATACTTGTAAATAAATGCCTACCTAATTCCAGGATTATCACCAATTTCCATCTGTTTGCCATCTTTAAGCCAGTAAATAACAGGAGTAGGGATTCCATGGGCATCACACACCAGCTGGATATCTTCTCCGGGCAAAGTGTTGACCTCATTTGGATTTCCAGAACCAGCAATGCTTGGGGGAACTTAAAATACAATTACATAGGTTAGTTTGTGCACATAGAATGCGTAAAACACAATTGTTTGCACCTTCCAGATAGGAGGAATCCTTCAGGAATCATAGCTAACATTATATATATTTTTTGATAAGTTTAGAGTTTGTGCATATTTTACTGTTGCATTATGGTATCATCAATAATTATGTATGGATATTTTATTGGGGTGTTAGTTCATTATTGATTATATTTGTTTACAATTTTTATTCTATTGGTAGTTATTCTATTGTTAGGCACTTTTGGAAATAATGTAGATTTCCTGTTTTCATATTATGAATTAAAGTCTGACCCGGTAATAATGCTACTAAATGGACTGTTGGAGGGTATAGGGAGATATGGACAAAAACAATTTATATAAATATTCTAAGTTTCCTAGATCATGGGTGCATCTGATAAAGGAGAATCAGTAGTGAGTGAAAAAAAAATAGCATGATAAAAATACAAAAATAAACATTTACAAACTCACCATGATGTTTGCTAAATATTTTCAGTTTGCAAGCTGCAGCTTTTGTTAGTTGACACCCCTAAAAATCCCTGCTAAGATCAGCATGAAACGGATCATTTGACCAATCAGGAGAAACAGATACATTTGTATCATACTCTGGGGTTCCTGTGTTGCAAAGCAGCCTGGGATATAAAGTCTCTTTCTCTCTATATCCTTGTGCTTTGATTCATTTGTAAATTCAGACCCCACCCAACCATGTGATTCCATCCGGCAGAAGTTACTGCCTTTGAAAGATCAAACTCCATACCTAGCATTTCCTGTATTTGGTTATGTTATCTTCCTGTGGGTGTGCAAAGCTGGAATTTACTTTCCTGCCTATAACTTTGTAAGTACACTGAACTTTTCTACGTAACACATTTTTTTATAATAACATGTTTGGGATAATCACTGCCTGTTTCTTACCAAACATTTGAAATCCATGAAACATATATACCTTTAACTGCTGTTAGAACTGTTATGGCGGCTCACTGTCTGCAAAGCAAAGCAAACACCAACAAAAATGTTTGGCAAATATTCTGAATGGAGAAATATTCTTATGATATGTTGGGGCAGGAAAACCAGTTTTATAGTATTTAGAAAAAAGGGCAGAACATAATAATTTAGATTTAACATCATTTGGATAATAATCTTCCCCTTTTATACAAGGTTAAAAATAGGATATAGAGATTGAGGTGTGATTCTATAAGTTAATAAAATGTTGTCATGTAATGCAAAGCAATATTTAACTATTTTGTGCTTTTTTGGGTCTATGCATTATTATTTGTTTATGTTTATGATCTGTATGTATAAACAATAAAATATAATGAAGTATATTTAAAAAAAGTGATATATGGACTTACCTTGAATGGAGAGGATGTGGTTCTTCTGTGCTGTGCCTTCTATGTTTGACGCAACACAAGTGTAGGTTCCGCCATCTTTTATCTGGGCTCTGGTTATTTTCATTTGGCTACCACCAGACAGAATATGGATTCCAAGAGAATCGGAGTGACCTGCGATGTGCATGGAGAGGGTTTACACCTTAGTTCATGACCTCTTGTTCTTGAGTTCCTCTTTTTCTAGAAGATACTTAAATCCAGGGGCAAATATATCACAGGTGAAGGTGGTGCACTGCACCAGGGCCCTCTTGATCTAATTTAGTTTTTTTTCTGAATTATAGGGCCCCCTAGCTTCCACACCCAGGTCCATGACCGCTTGCCACCCCGCAGCCTCATTAAACCCACCCCTCTTGTTGGCTTCCTAAGGGATTTGGGGGAGTTTTGTTTTATTGCACTTGGACCCTCCATTCACTAGCTCTGCCATTGGTTCCATGCTTGATATATGTGAGGGTTTCTATCACATCTCCCGCTGCCTTCTGTCCTCTTATCTATACTTATTAAATTAATTATTGAATTCATCAATAATGCTCGTTATCAGAGGACTGATACCATTTTTAAACTGATGTATATTTCAGAGTTTCATACAATTCAATTCATCCTCAGGTTCTGAAAGATCTATAAATCATAAGCAGACTCAAATGCTAATACAATCCGTTAGCTTTATCCCAAAAATTACAGTTTTATCCTAGACACAAAAAGGAAATAATGTATATAGCGAGTATTTAGATAGAGCTTGTAATTTATGGTGCCCATAAGACTGGTGCTTGTCCATATAAGCCAGCACCATTACTTTTCTGCATATGCATTAATTGTACTAACCTATCAGTTTTGCATCTTTCATCCATGTCAGGGTTGGGGTGGGAATACCATATGCATCACAGGAAAAAGTCACAGTGTTTTGTACCGTTCCGTTATGATACTCCTCCTGTGGGCCTTGTAGGGTGGGTGGCACTGGATAAAAAAGAGAAATTTAAAATTTAAAAAAAAATAATAATATGAATAGCACATTTGTGATTCCATTTGAATGTTTAAAAAATAAGTTAATAAACTTATTTCCTGCTCAAGTTTCTCAGAAATACAGTTGTTGCAATGCACTCTGGGAAACTGGGTGGGGACAAACAAATGAGACCCCTATGCACTCTCACTCTTTTAATCCAAAAAACATTTTATACATGGTTTCTTTTAGGCATATGCTTGTTGTATTACACAGCTTTAAGCAGTGGCGGAGCTATTGAATGGAGGGCCCCGGTGCAAAATAATTTGCACCCCCCTTGCAACTTCTCTATCCACCTTGTAAGGGTCAATAAACAAGCCAAAAATATATGCAGATGGTTACATCTCCCCCAGGGTGATCGGATCACCTCTCTATAGAGTAATTATATGCCACCCTCATCCAATAAATTAGGAATCCTCTTTATACCCAGTAGCAAAGGGCCCCTACCGTGTTGTGGGCACTGGTGCTTTGTGTCTGCTGCACTAGCAGTAGCTCTAACATTGGCTTTAAGCATAGTACAGGATGGATTATGCACCAAACAGGAGACCTACCTGGTTTGTGCATAATCCATCCTGTGCTATGCTTAAAGCTGTGTACTACAGCTAGCATATGCCTAAAAGGAGCCATGTATTAAATATTTTTTGGACTATTAGTGTAAGAGTGCATTGTGGTCTCATTTGCATGTCCCCGTCCAGTTTATTTTTTAGACATTCAAATGAAATTACAAATGTACTATTGTACTCCATACGGTGGAGAGCTTTTATCACTCTTCGGCCCACCACAAATTTAAAAGAAAATGTATATATATATATATATATAGTTGGAAACTCAACACACAAAGAAGGATTTCTGAAGTACGCACCATACACATTAAGGAAGAATTTCTTAGCATCCTGTCCAGCAACATTAGTCGCTACACATTCGTACTCCCCAGCATCCGATACCTGAAAGACAGTGAGATATAGACAGTCCAATATCTGAATAAGCAGCTCTTCTATAGAGCTTTACAAGAAGTTATTAAAAATATCCTTGATAATGGGCTAACTGTTTTAGAAAGTAAAATAAATAAAATATATATTTTTTAATTAAATAATGGGCCACTGTATTGCCCTACCAAGAGCAGCTAGTTGTATTAATTATTAATATTCCTATTCAAAGATTTTGAGTAGTAGCAATATTAAACTTACTTTCAAATATTAGAGTACTAGCATATTGCCCATAAAGTATTGCATGCCTCGCGATTAGCGGCGAAGTGCTACTCGCTGAGTCCCACAGACCCCCCCCCCCCCCCCCCCCCCCCCGCAACTGCATCCCTATATATGTGATAGGCCTTTAGTTGAGCGGTTGGCCATTAAAGCAATCAGGTTGACTCGGAGATTATTAAAATCAGAGTAGTTTAGAAAATCCCTCATAGGCTGCTTTCATACTAAAGAGACCACTTTAAAACAGCACATCTCCACTCAATGAATTACACTGTGTTTATACAATCTTGCCCCTAACAGTTTAGCTCTGCCTCCCAGCCAGAGCCCCCACACCTCCATTAACCAGCAGCTGCCAAATCTGCTCATTGACGGTAAGTTATATTCAATATTGCTTTTTAAATCATGGAATATGCATGTTATTAATGGTGAATGCATAATTAAAACATCTAGCTGCTGTAATTACAGCAATACAGTGGATCCTTTAACTATTATATATAATAATGTTTTAAATGGGCAGCCATTTATTAATTTGCTTAACTGAATCATATAAAGGATTGTCCTCTCTCAAACAGGACAATGTGTCCAGAACTGGACATTACCTGAGCCTGTTTAATGTTTAGCCTCTGTCCGTCTGCCAGGATATTAGCTGACTCCATGACTGGTCGCGCATTTTTGTACCAGTTGATGACAGGAAGGGGCGTGGCCTCGGTCTCACACTCTATCGTCACAATGGACGCCACCCGAATGTTTATTTCGGTGACGGATTCCCTGTTATTATCTGCAATCCTAGGAGGAGCTGAAAGAAAAAATAAAAGCCATTAAATATATATTAATATAATAGTCCAGTTTGAATAATAAATGGAAATATAGAGAGGAAACGAACCATAAACATTGAGATAAATAGATTTCTTGCTTTCCCCGGCTTGGTTGACAGCAAGACAGGAATATTCACCAGTGTCTGACAGCCTGGTTTGAGGTATCTGCAGAATCCTTCCACCTAAACAAGACCAAAAATATAACTTATTTTTAAAAAACATTCAATTTTGTAATAGAAAAAGTGCATTAAATTTATTAAATGTTGTCACTCAGTTGAAGCAAATCGACATCCAATCTGGTCTTTTTATCTGTACTATTGATTCATGGCTCTGTGGATGTGTGGTTTATATTTGCATTAGATTTCTTAAAACAGTTAGCATCTATATTTTGTACCTCAGAAGCCATGTCCAAAAAGAAGCCATTACGCCGGTAATGAGGCAAGTAGGTACTGATAACAAGACCAGTTTGTAATGTTTCACCCTTGGGGCTGTTTTCTCTATGTTTTAGATTGTCACTGCTTTTTTCTCACCTGGTACAAGCAGATGACCGCCCAGCCCGTGAGCCTTGCCGTCCTTTAGCCATCTGATAGTGGGAGGGGGGAATCCCGTCACCTCACAGGTCAGAGAGATGAAATGACCCTCCACTACGGTCACATTTTCAGGGTTACTGCCGATTACACTGGGAGGAACTGCCACCAAAAACAGGGAATTAAACAACTTTATGGCCATATCAGCCAATAGAAATGTGACTCATCATCTCATGGCCATATCTTGAATTTCTATTGGCGGCTTATCTATAATATTATTCCACTAGTTCTTCAAATAGGGGACTAGTATTACTACAGTGGTTTATAAGTCTCGCTTTTCTTATTTATGCCAATTACTCATAATTTATAACTTTTTATACTGCAGTGGAATCTATCATACTGGTTTCTGCTGACATATCTATCATGTATAAATATGCATATATCAATATATGTATAATATGCTTATTTAAATGAATATAAATATATATATATATATATACATATGTAAATAAAATATGTTAAATCTAGATAGATAGATAGATAAATAGATAGTTAATAAAAATAATATATATATATATATATATATATATATATATATATGTATATGTGTATATATATATATATGGCACGGAGGGGGGCCAGGTAGAAGGAAAAGGGCCAAGAGGAGCCCAACATCAAAAAGGAACTGTGCCCTTCCAGCGGGTGACCAACATTATTTTTGGGCACCGGGGCCCTACATTCACTAGCTCCATCACTGGCCCCTTCAATATACAATCTTACCGTGAATATTTAGGTTAAAGACTTTCTGTACACTGCCCGCCAAGTTCTCAACAATACAGATATACCGGCTGGTATCCATCAACTCAGCATTTATTATCTAGAGAGAGAAAAACAAAAGCGGTCCTAAAAGCTTATATACACAATTCTGCATTAGCACAAACACCAGCTTATCACACACACTGTGCTTCATGAAATGAGAAGGAAATAATGAATGTAAGGACAAGAGGTCATGACTTAAAGATGAACGTGGTACAGAAAGGGGAGTAGATAAGTGTAGAGTCTAACACAGTTAAAGGTGTCAAGGATGAGTGTAGGAACTGGAGGGGATGAGGGGATGAGGGGACAACCCCACCCCCCACACAGATTTGTCTATGTTTGTATGTATGTATATACTGTATAAGCTATTTTACGGCCTGTTGTGTATACATGAGCTGTAACCCCCCCCAGAATTATTCTAGCTCCTACACTCCTGGAGTCAAGCATGCCTGGTATAAGCAGAATGCCATCCTGGGCCATAAAGAGAAATGGAAGGTTCCTGGATGTTACTAGGTATATAATATCCCTGCGTATCTAATTACTTTTATGTACTTTATTTTATTAAGAAATGTTTATAAGCTCTGTTTTACTGCCTAAAATCAAACAAATAGTCCCTGTATGGATCTGCCCTCTGCAGCATAAACAAACACAGACTCTGTAGTACTATTTATGCAGGGTCTCATGCTAACCAATCAGTGACAAACACAGCAACATTCTTTAACATGTTGCTTAGATGGTCCCTGATAGGCTAGGACACTACACTACACTGCACATCCAACCCTACAGAGTCTGTGTCTACATTTGCTGCAGTGCATGGACCCGTACAGGCACTATCAGCCTTATTAAATTGCGATTCGGTAAATTTAAAAGGGCTCTATTTTAGCACACAGCATATTTTATTTACAGAAGTTTTTAGTTAGTGAAGACCTTGTTTTTGGATAGAAGTTCACTAACTAAAAACTTCTGTAAATAAAATATGCTGTGTGCTAAAATAGAGCCCTTTTAAATTTACTGAATCGCAATTTAATAAGGCTGTATATGTTTGATTTAGGCTGTAAAAACAAAGCTTGTAAGCACTTCTTAATAAAATAAAGTACATAAAAGTAAATCGATACACAGGGATATTTTATACCCAGTAAAATATAGAAATCTTCCATATTCCTTTAATTAAGCCAAATGTTTTGTTTGATGGAATGGCCGACTAGCCTTTTTGATATTTGTAATACATCAATAACACAATTCAAAAATCTACAAATCAATAATGCTAATAAAACTTATAAAGAAAAAAGCCAAACCTCAATAATAATAATCAAATATCTAATTTAAAATATCATACTACAAATACACAATAAAGCAATTAAGTTACCTGTAAGGACTGCCCATTGGATATAACCCTGTAGCGGCTCCCTTCTGTGATACGATGTCCGTCTTTTTTCCAGGTTATTGTGGGAGCCGGGTCCCCACTGACCGTACAATCCATGACCACAGTTTCATTTACCAGGGAGGTGATATCTTCAGATGAAGTGTCCCCCGTGTCTCTGAAGGTCGGTGGTACTGTCCACAGAATAGGATATAATTATGGTTATTTTTAGTTGCCAAGAGAGATATCAAAGTTTTTCAGTTATTTATTTCATAAAAAAATTGCAATAAAAGTATAGAGAGAATTCAGTATAGGTTTTAAAACTCAAATTTAAAATTTAGCATGGCAGATTAATGCAGATCTGCTACTCTGCACGGGAAGCTGTCCTGACTGGAATCTAATTCAAATTTTAATGGCAGCCTCCTGGGCAGATCTGCACCCACAACTTGGACACTTAGAATGTGGAGACAAGCAGCTCTTCACAATTTGTAAGTAAAACGCTTTAAGGAAACAAGAAGATATCACACAAAACACTTACAGAGTACTCTGACATTATAATGCATGGAGTCCTTCCCAGCTTCATTTACAGCCACACACGTGTACCTCCCGGCATCACTTGCCTGAGCTCTTGCAATCTGCAGAATGTGTCCCCCTGTAAGAGGAATCCGTACATTAAATATAATTTATTTTAATATTATAACATACTGACAATCAGTTGTTCTTTAAAATGAATGGGGGATATCACTTCTGTTTAATTTGGCACCCAGGCTCCTTAGTGCCAAGTTCACTTATATGATTTAGCCAGCCCAACCTCCAACAGTATCTTGGGGTGGTGCTAAGAATAGGCTTGAAGTTTGTTTGTTTTTGCCTTTCAATGGCGCACCTGGTAATATGAAAGCTTTGTCGCTGGACATCAGTTGGTTGCCATCTTTGTACCAGGTGATAGTTGGCGGTGGCACAGCGTTGGTTTCACAGTACAGCGAAAACGGGTTGTTTACAATCACATCCTTGTTATCGCCATCTCTTCCTGCAATATCGTGGTCAGTTCCAGACCAGATGCCAGATAACTTTGGGAAGGTTGGGGGCACTAGATGGGGTACAAAAATGGGATTACAAGTAAATCAGCATGTCAAATTATTACTATTATTATTATATTTTATTCTGTAGCACTAGAGATGCAATAAACACATAAATAACAATTTACATATATTTGAAGACAGTACAAATAAGACAAAACGGCACATTGAACATGAACTAGAAGATATGATAGTTTTGCTCTCATGAGAACATACATGTAATAAGGAGGTAGAGACATGAGGTAAGAGAACTTATTGATGTACAGATATTATAAAGTGATGGACGGAGAGGTGTGGGAGAACAACAATATAGAACGCCTGGGAAATTGTGGATAATGGAGATAAGGGGGTAGGTGGTCTGCTTCTCTGGGAGTTTTTATGGAACATTTGAATATCTGAATAGGAAAGAGTGGAATGAAATGAGAAAGGGAGTTCCAGAGGAGGCATGGGAGGATGTGATAATGGAAGATGAGATATTCATAGAAAATAGGGCAGTTTGGAGAGTTTGTGGAGGCAAGAAATAATATATGGAGGGGGGCAGTGCAGTAGAAGACTTTGTATGTTCTTCAAGAAATTGATAAACTTTGTGGGGACGGGCAGGGCAGATTATCATTATGGGGTAATGTGGATGAGCCTGGCAGAGGAGTTCAGGATAGACTGGAGTGGTGGTGAGCTGGTGAATGGAAGGCCAATTAGTATGAAGTTGCAAAGTTAAGCTGGGATATGATGAGAGTGTGGATTATGGTATTCCTTGAGTTTTGTATGAGAAAGTGAAGAAAGTTTAGAGATATTCTGGCGGCGGAAGTAAAAAAGTTTAACAAGTGATAGAAAGTTAAGTACCAAGCAGAGGCCTGGGTTAAATAGGACACTTGGCTTGAGACATTGGGGTGGTTGTGGGGTTGTCTACAGAAAATAATATTTCATGTGTAGAGGTGGTGAACGAAGGAGAGGTCTGGGGAGACAATTGAATTGATACATTGGAGTGGTTGTGGGGTTGTCTACAGAAAGGGCAATTGCATGTTTAGAGGTGGTGAACGGAGGCAAGGTCTGGAGAGACAATTGGCTTGAGACTCTCGGGTGGTTGTGGGGTTGTCTATAGAAAGGGCACTTGCATGTGTAGAGCTTGTGAACAAAGGAGAGGTCTGGGGAGAATATTGGCTTGAGACATTTCGGTGGTTGTTGGGTTATTTATAGAATGGGACATTTCATGTGTAGAGGTGGTGAACGAAGGAGAGGTCTGGGGAGAAAATTCACTTAAGACTCTGGGGTGGTTGTGGGGTTATTTACAGAACGGGACATTTCATGTGTAGACCTGGTGAACAAAGGAGAGGTCTGGGGAGAAAATTGGCTTGGGGTGGTTGTGGGGTTGTCTACAGAATGGGACATTTCATGTGGGATGGGGAATGGTCACTGACCTTGTATAATAACATCAAAATCCATTTCATCTTCTCCGGCAACATTAGATGCCAGGCAGGTGTAACGCCCGGTGTCAGATAGTTGCACTTGCTCGGCATGGAGAGTATTTCCACTGATTGTGATGGTGTGACTGTCTGGGTCCAGAGGCTGTTATAATGAAGGAAATCTGTTGTTAGTACAACATATATTTGCCCTGGTGAAGGGTTACACACCCATAAAAAAACACTGTAATTTTGGAAAACTTCACATGTTTGTAAAGTAACAATCTAACAACATTTTGTTGTTTAGTCGCTCACTTGAGTCTGACTCTCCATTACTATATGGACCCAGTATTGCAGGCACATCTTGTATCTATTTGTGCCAATCCATAAGGTTTTCATGGCAGAATACTGGAGTGGGTTGCCAGTTCCTTCTCTAGTGGCCTGTGATTTTTCTGACCGCTCTGCTATGACCTGCTATCTTGTGTGACCCTACATGGTACACAAGCCCCTTCACCCCGACAATGTAGCGATCCAGAAGGGTAACAACATTTAGGATGAGTATAAAAATATTAACATTGCTGTTTGTGTCATGGGGGCTTCAATTTATGTGAAAACTGAAAACTTGGGTTATCCTTCTGGGTCTTGCTCTTCTGTTTAGTAATAGCTTTTCATACATTTTTTAATATTTATATTTTTATATGTTTTTTATTATTTTTATTTTTTATTATTTCCATTTTTATTGCATTTAAAAAAGTTTAAAATACTGATTTTCTTAGAAAAATAATATAATTTACAAAAAGTAAAAGTGTGACGTTTCTGGAGCACTGGGCTTTCTGTAAGTCCTTTATTCTTCGTATATTCCAAGCTATTACTTCCACAGCAACAGGAAGCACCTGGGTTTATGATCTCACTACACAGACGTTTTATTTTTATTTTATTTCCAAGGATTGTTTCCAATGTGAAATATTTGCTTGCCCCTGGGCATCTCACTTGGCAAACAGATTGAGAACATGTTACATGGTAATTACTGCGCACACAGTAAAGTACGTGTAATTAAATAAGAAATATCCCAGCATCTTGGGTTTCTTACAGGCGCATTCCCACACAGCTTTGGTATATTTTAAAGATATACGTTACTTACATCACCAGAGAGCCCTGGAAACACTTTTTAATTTTTTTATATTGACGATTAACCCTGAGATAGCCATCACTAATGACTGTGTCAAGGTTAGTATTTAGGAAACCCTGACATTCAGCCACATTAAATTCAAAGCTTGTATGTGCAACGTGAGATCCGCAATGGCTGCGAGCTTGAAGAGTTGCAGATTTACGGTGCTGTTAAATTAGAACATGCTGCGAGAGAGGCAAGCCCGTAAACCATTTTCCACTCGTTGAACATGATCAATTAGTCTAACTCGTAGCTACGAGTTGGGATGGAGCGAATAGCAACAGAGATCATCAAAATTACATCACTGAAAAATAGAAGTGGGATTTTCAAAGTCCTACAGGGTTCAATTACGAGTTACGATCGGATCCACATTCCAGATGTAGTGCAATATTCATAAAGCCGTAAATATGATATTCTATCACATGTGAGTTCCATTATATGTATAACACATTCATTTCCGGGATCGATATAACACAACAATTAAACATGAAATAAAGTATTTTTCAGGGGCCGATCTGCGAGCTTGAGAATCTTGTGCTATTAATTATAAGACCTAACATTACTTTCCCTTTTAATATTAGTACCGTACTATGTCACAATAGTCCTCTCCAGCACTTGTTGGGCTTTGGGCTCCATTTGCATGTTACAGGCTTGCTCGCAAGTGACTTTGTTGCAATTTAATAGCATGATTGGAATTGTAGCGGTTACGGGTTTGACAGATCAAAGGATTTACGGCCACGAAGTTCCACGTTCCTGTAGGCTTAACCCACAAGTCATCTGCAGGTTACTTTAAGAGGGTAATTTAATAGCAGTAAGTCTTACGGGCTACATTACGAGCTATGATTTACCACGTAGCCCGAATTTAATGGGGTTGATTGTTAGTGTGGAGTCAAACACTTAGCTACTCTAATCTTTGAAAATGATATTGCTATTATAAAGTATTAAATAGCGCAGCACAGTGGTCATCACATATATAGTTGTGAGCATACAAGTAGTTGCTAATGCTTGCGGGCTCGCGCAGCGAGCCGCGGCCCTTGCGAAGCCGAAGGCGCTCCTTGCCAGCAACTGCGACCCTCGCAAACATTACGTCGTAACGCAAACAAAATACGAGACACGTTATGAGCAATTACGATCTCGCAAAAATTGCCTGCAACCCGCGGACATGAAAAAATGAAAAACACAATAAATACACACAACACATACATAAAAAGCTTACCTACAGCAAGAGGGAGCACCCAGGACCTCAAAAACTGAAGTTACACCTTAATTTAACTCAAAAGAAAAGAGTTCTCTAAGCGAGAGAAAAAATGGCAGAAGAACCAAACGAAAACGATGCTACAGAGCTCTAAACACGCAAAACACCACCAGAAACACGCAAAACACCACAAAACAGCTACGGATATTCCGCTACAGACGCATATCACACATTAGCCGCCATTTTAGAACAATAACTTATACAATGCGGAAGTACACAACTACGCTAACGGTTTGGTCTCGCACACGCACAGTATTACACTGCACACATGCATCACGCTTACACAGCAGCTCCACACCACTAATGCTGCAGCAACATCAAAACACATTGCCAGCTCTTCAACACAATGATTCCTGCATATATTACTTCAAAATAGGTAAAGTATATTACTTTATTAATCTATTAGTTATTTTATTATTATACACCAAATAGCATTAGCACACTTACAATTTCATTGCCGTCATTTTTTGACGGGCAATTCGCTGGTCTAATATATTTAGCAACAGTTTTACCATAAAAAATTCCCAGCGTGACCAGTTCAGTGAAATTGTAAATAACTATTTGATAAAATGTTTTTGGAAAATGAAAACAGCCTTTAGATTTAGATTGCACGTGAATTTAAACACAATTTGCAGATTTTCGGCACTCGAAAATCGCCTAAGCGACAAGAAAAATGGTGGCGAAAAAAAAAACAAAACTAGGCTACACGACCCCTAACCACGCAAAACACCGCCAGGCACATAAGACTGAAAAACGGGATATAGAAAAAAAATAATATACTACCCGCAGTACTTAGAAAGAAAAATACGAGGTTGAAAAAATACGAAGTTAACGGCCGAACCACGCACATCCAAAATCAACAAAAACACACAGAAAATAAAAAATAAAATAAAAATAAATATCACACACAGCACGGCAGGACAGCCAGGACGTCTGGGAGAGAGGTTGCAAGACAATTTAAACACAATTTGCAGAGTTTCGCCAATCGAAAATTGCCTAAGCGACCAAAAAAATGGCGGTCAAAAAAACTAAAGCGAGGATACACGACCCCTGATCACGCTAAACACCACCAGGCACATAAGACTTTTACCCAGGAACGTATGAGGTACACTTGCCACATTGCTGACACTTACACCTCAGGTCAGTAACAATCCAAATGTACATTGTATGCTGCAGGAAAATTAAAACAGATTGTTAGCTCTTCAGGATATTGATTGCTGCATACATTACAAATAGGTAAAGTAAATTAATTTATTATTTAATTAATTAATTCATTATTAATAAAAAATATTTATATATATATATATATATATATATATATATATATATATATATATATATAAAAAAAGAGCAGGGGAGAGACACGCGATGAGCGCCGTGAACATGATCAGTTAGTCACACCTGTAGTTACGGTTTTAGACGGAGCCAATGGCAAATTAGATCATCATCATTATGTCACTGAAAAATGGAGGTTAGATTTCAAAGCCTTACGGGCTTCAATTACGAGTTTCAATCGATCCCGCATTCCAGAAGTAATGCAATATTAATAAATCAGTAAATATAATATTTTAACCCATGTGAGTTCCATTATTTGTATTAACACATTGAATGCCGGGATCGATATAACACAGAAATATATATATACAGAAATAAAAGTATTTTATATTGCGGATTTGCGAGTTTGAGAATATTGTGCTATTCATTTTAATACGTAACATCACTTTCCCTTTAATTGAAAATACAGCAGTGTGTGTATATTTGCATTACAGTGCTACGGATAGGACTTTAACCCCCGAGCGTTTTCTCTCTAGTAACCGTTGGCTTTTTGGTTCCATTTGTGGGTTACGGATTTGAACGGCAGCGGTTTTGTAGCAATTTAATAGCGATTTTCGAACGTAACAGTTACAAGCTTGACAGATCAAAGGATTTGCAGCCGCAGAGCTCAAATTTCGACGTCCCGTAGGGTTTTTCCACCTGTATCCCGCAGATCGTTAGCGGATTGCTTTACAGGGCCAATTTAATAGCCATAAGTCTTGCGGGCTCCGTTGCGGGCAATGGTTTTACATGTTGAGGGAATTTAATAGGACTGAGAGTCTTCAAAAATTCAGATTTTTCCAAAAAATATTTTATGAGCACATGAATACATTTTGTGTTTGTTACTTCTTGAGAGCTGGATGATGGGTGTTTTTAGTTATCAGTAGAAGGAGGGATGGGGGAAGTCCAGAGCCTTTGTTTGATAATTGGATATTATTAAAATTGACCCCACACAGCTTCCACCAATGTATTATGGATCCCTCCAGGGTCCTACAGAGGCAACATTTTTTTTTATTATTAAAAGTTTTAATGACCTTTCCTGCTTATTTATGTTCAGACTCAAATTATAGATTTTATTATTGTACAGTGTTTTTTTAAAAGGGATATGGAAGGTTCCTAGTTGGCACTAGATATATAATATCCCTGGGTATATATTTACTGACATGAACTTTGTTTTATTAAGAAATGTTTAGAAGCTCTTTTTTACTACCAAGAATGTTACAAATAGTCCCTGTATGGGACTGTCCACTGCAGTGTATTCAGACACAGATTCTGTAGAGCTGGATGTGCAGTGTAATTCGCTAGCCTATTAGTGACCACGTCTTAGCAGCACGCTGCAGAGAGATGGTCACTGATTGGTTAGTATGAGACACAGCACAGCAGAGTCTGTGTTTTCATCAGCTGCAGTTGGCAAACCCATACAGGGACTATGTGTTTGACTTTAGGCTGAGCTTATATGCACTTATCTAATAAAATAAAGCACATAAGAGTAAATAGATACACATGGATATTATACACTTAGTAACTTTTTTGCATCAGCCCACTCCATTCACAAGCTCTACCACTGACTTGCACATAAATATATCTCACCTGTCCATCCTTATACCAAGTCACTGTGGCCACAGGAAATGCCGTCACGTGGCACTCTAGAGTGACGCTCGTGTTCTCTCGTGCTTTCACCTCTTTGGAATATACTCCAACTCCTCTGAGATCGCCTTTGCTAATTCTGGGTGGTGCTGAAATATATAAGAGGAATCAATAATGCAGAAAGCGTACTTATAAAGCATTCAGAGATCTCACACAGGACAGGATTTGGGGATAGCATTCTATTAATTTCTTCATATACATTTGCAGTGCATTAAAGGGATAATGAAGGTTCCTGGATGTTAGTTGGTATATAATATCCCTGTGTATCTATTTACTTTTAGGTACTTTATTTTATTAAGTAGTGCTTATAAGCTCTGTTTTTACTGCTTAAAGTCATACAAATAGCCCCTGTGTGGGTCTGCCCTCTGCAGCTAATGAAGACACAGACTCTACTGTACTTGCTGTGTTGTGTCTTATACTTACCAATCAGTGACCATCTCAGCAATATTTTGCTGAAATGTAGTCTGTGCCTGCATACGCTGTAGTGTGCAGACCGTACAGGGACTGTTTGTTTGATTTTACGCAGTAAAAACAGAGCTTATAAGCAAGTCTTAATAAAATAAAGTACATAAAAGTAAATAGATACACAGGAATATTATATACCTAGTAACATCTAGGAACCCTCCATATCCCTTTAAGTGATGTAATTATATTACTATACTGTGCCCAAGAATATACTGTACATACAATATCCTGCTAATGACACTATAACATACTGTAGACTTTCAGCTCATATTCACGTGCAGCCTCCCCGGCCTCGTTGGTGGCTATACAGCTGTATCTTCCGGCATTGGCTTCCTGAGCCTTTAGGATCTGTAAAGTTCGACCTCCTGCAATTAAGAAATTAAGAAGAATGTGATAATAATGAGAAACTGTGCACGAGAATAAATCAAATGTCACTTTTAAAACTTACATTTGCTGTTTCAGAGACTAGCTGCTCTCCACCCCATACTAGGTATCTAGGGGGTGGAGCAGATTTGCCAAGGAGGCGGATCTATGATTTCTACTGAACTGGTCTGTTTGCCTGCAGTGGACACAGCAGGATAGGAGGAAGAGAAAGACTCATATCAGGACATCCTCTTGTACCATGTGGCCACTTAAAAAGGGGGTACGCTAGGCCATATAAAGAAACGCGTCTCTTCTCACCTCCAGCTTAGCTGACATGACCCCTTCTCTTAAAGAACCACTGTAATGCCCTAGCCAGAGGAGATGTTTATGTTAAATATACATTGATCATTGATGAAATACCTATTTAATAATTTATAATAGTAATATTCTATATTAAATTAATTGAATATATTAACCTCAGGCTAGAGTGTTTGTCTCTGCCCTCAAAAGATCAGTAAGAGGAGTGTCTAAAGGGTTTGAAGAACAATCAGACATAAGAGGATAAACAGCTTGTTGACAAGGCAAACCGCTAACACAACAAGTCTAGAGCCAGTGGATATAATTGTGTTGGTACACTTTGTGTCTGAAAATTTAGCAGCTAGACAAAAGACTCCTCCCCCACTGACCTAATAATTGGTGGATACCGGCAGTCTGAACTTAGAAAATAAGGTTAATATTAAATATTGCTTTTTTAAATCATTAAATCTGAATTGTATTAATGACCAATGCTTAATTAAAATATCTAGCTCATGTTGTGGTACTTTAAAGACAAGATGCTCCCACAAATACATCCTTAAAATTCTCACCTGGCAAGATCCGGACATTATTCTTGGACCTTATTTGCTTCCCGTCCTTGTGCCAGGTGATTGTAGCCGGAGGGTGCGAGTGGACGTCACAGACTAAGGACACCGAGCTGTCCAGAATCACAGACACATCTTCGGGAGAGCCACTTGTGTCAGGACCACTGATTGATGGGGCCACTAGACATCAAGGAAAACATTATTTCATTGAAACAACTGTAAAATGTCAATGTCTTTCCCACTAAATATTGTATAATAGGAATATTTATGTTTTTGGAATTGTGTATTGATAAGCAAATAGAGTGAGACGCACACTCCTGAGAGCGAGCGAGTGCAGTATAGGATGATACACTCTCATAGGGATGTCTAATGTAGAAAATGTCTGTCTATACCGCCAAGGACAGACCAGTCTTGCAATGTTTTGCAAATCTCCCCTGCACAGGAGACACAGTAAGACCCCCAGACATGGCCAGATTTATAACTAGGTGAACAAGGCAGCTGCCTCCAGGCACCTCCCTGGGAGAAAGCCTCATTTGCATAATAAAACATAAAAATGTCAGTTTGTTTATGTTTTACGCATAACCCCTGCCCTCTCTAGACTGGTTCCATGAGTCTAATAAACTTAAATAGCATGTTGGTGATTAACACTTAATTGTAAAGTATATCAACAATAAAAAAAATAATATTGAGTATAATTGGTAAATAGTGCGCTAGAGCATAGATAAAGGGCTAGGAGGATCATTTTAGATTGCAGGGTTTCTCTCTACCCCTTCTAGTGCTATTTGGATATTGAATGACCGTTGGTACATTTGGGAATGCACTTTGATTGAAAGGTGGCTCTCCCTATTGTGTATATATACTCAAGGATTACTGGCTATATCTAGACACATTTATTGTCTTTTTTTATCATGTACACTTTTTTAACTATCCATTAGCAGAATGTTACATACAGATTAATCCTCCTTCTGTTATATACTATCATACCTCTCTGTGGAGGAGATGAATGGTGCTAATGCCCATATGCCATCTGACATGAATACCTTTGCGGTACAATTAATGACTGCTACTCTTTTTTGATTACCTTTATTCCCAACTATTTCTGGCATATTTCATATTTTTAATTGCAGTGTTTTTTTATGGATATCAAATAAAGCTTTTTTTATCTTTCTATTGTTGAAATATACAGTGCCATGAGATGATTCTTTTGTGGGAGAGGGAAAGAGGTGGATATGAAGAGTTAGGATTGCAGTGTGCTGCAATATAATATAAATATATATACAGGGGCAGATCTACCAGTGGTGTAGTGCACCAGGGAACTCCCCCGGGGGTGGCCCAGTGCTGTGTAATAAAAAAAAAAAAAAACTTTTTCATTTAATTTGTTTTCTGGAGTGTAGGGGCCTCCCACCCCAGCCCAACCCTCCAAGGCCCCAAGAGCACCCCATTGTGCCTCCTTGACTACACCCCCACCCTAGCCTGAAATGTGTGTGAGCCTGTTTAAAAAAGAGCATTTCTACTGAACCTCCAACAGGTGGCAGTGTGGAGCAGTTCACGATGTGTATCAAGGAAGAAGGAACAAGGGCTACAAAGTGGCAGCAAAGTACAAGTGGTATGGGTTTGTTGAGGCAGAAGCAAAGGAGATAGGGATGGGTGCTTTATGAGGTGGATGCTGAAGGGTTCAGTGCTATGCGGGGAGGGATCCTGAGAGGGGATGGCTGCTGACAAGGACTGGGTGCTATGTAGGGATTCATGCTAAGAGGGGTAGCTGCCCTTTGTGTAGGAGCCAAAGAAAATCTTGGAAGGGATACCATATATAGTATAAAAATACAACACAACTGCTTCTCTACAGTGCCTTGCAAAAGTATCCATCCCCCTTGACATTTTACCTTTTTTGTTACATTACAGCCTTAAATTCAATGTTTTGTTAATCTGAATTTTATGTGATGGGTCAGAACACAATAGTCTAAGTTGGTGAAGTGAAATGAGAAAAATATATACATAAAACTATTTTTTTGAAATAGAAAAGAGAAAATTAGCATGTGTGGATGTATTCACTCCCTTTGTTATGAAGCCCATAAAAAGCTCTGGTGCAACCAATTACCTTCAGAAGTCACATAATTAGTGAAATGATATCCACCTGTGTGCAATCTAAAAATCACATGATCTGTCATTATATATATACACCTTTTTTGAAAGGCCACAGAGGCTGCAACACCTAAGCAAGAGGCACCACAAACCAAACACTGCCATGAAGACCAAACAACACTCCAAACAAGTTAGGGACAATGTTGTTGACGTCACAAGCACGTCACGTCATTAGCCGGTTCCAGAGAAAGGCATAAGATGCGCTGCGGGGCTCTGATCAGCAGCAGGAGCTGATTGGAGGCTTATAAGAAGAGAAAAGAGAGGGGGGGGAGGGGGGAATAAGGAGGGGGATAAGGAGGGGGGATAAGGAGGGGAGATAAGGAGCGGGGAAGAGGAGGATGAAGAGGGATAAGGAGGGGGAAGGGGATGGTGGGGGGGGAAGGAGGATGAGGAGAGGATGAGGGGGGAAGAGGGGCATGAAGGGGGAAAGGAGGAGGATGAGGGAGGTAAGGAGGAGGATGAGGGGAAAGGGGGCAGATAAGGAGGAAATTGAGGGGGGCCGATAAGGGGGGAGAGGGGGGAAATGGAGGAGGAGGAGGATAAAGGGAAAGGGACGAGGAGAGGGGGAAGGGGTAATGGTGTCTAAAGGCGGTAAGGCGGTATGATTATGTCAGTAGTTTAGAATGTACCGCCTTAATATTCTAAATACTGAAATAATCATACCGCCGGGAAGGTTAATGGCTGTGTGTTGAGTTATTTTGCAGGAAAAGCAAATTTACACTGTTATACAGGCTGTACACACTACTTTACATTGTAGCAGTCACATGAAAAGATATAATAAAATATTTACAAAAATGTGAGGGGTATATATATATATATAAATATTAAACTTGTAGGGATTTTTTTTATTTATTTACCCAACACGCCAAGACTTAAGCTCCTGCTTTTATCACCAGCTGAATTGGAGGCGACACAGATATATCTCCCAGCGTCCATTACCATAGCGTTGGTAATTTGTAGGCTCTGTCCGCCATTATGAATCTGATGGTTATTGTCCACCTGGACAGACTGTCCATCCTTTAGCCAAGTGACCAGCGGCACCGGATTTCCTAAATTGGGCAAAACAATGAACAGAGGTAGATTTTTTTAATGTATTACCTCTTAAATACTATTATGCTGCAGTCACAGCTACCATTTTGGTTTCTGCTGATCTGCTTCCACACTAAGATTAACTACAGAAGAAGCTTCTATCAGCTACAATTGGAGTGTGGCAGCTAAAAATGACAGTGCATTCAACACGACTCAGTTAACAAGAACGCAAACTGCTGAGACAGCAGCTGACAAAACAGTTCAGTAAATTAAATGAAATAATTTTGTGTTTAATAATAACTGTAGCTCTCCATTTCCAGGTATTGCACCCTATACTGACATCACCAAACAATCCATAACATGTAAAGTACAAAATGATTAAGGGTCTAAGGGCCTTATTCTATTAGCTACTTGCAAATGCCTTGAACATATATTTGGCTTCGGGTGTTTTTTTTTATAAATGTTTATATGCATTCTATTGACTTAAGAATTCATTAGTGCCAATAAGTAATATTTTCAGCATATGTAGCAATATTAAGAGTGATTTTGAGTGTGTATAAATTTACGAATTGGGCAATAGAATAGGGCCCTTAGATCAGATATAAATCAACCATGAAGTTACAAAGTTAGGTAATGTACTTAAATAAACACGTCCTTACCTACAGCTTCACATGTCAGTGTAACGTTGCTTTTTTCTCTCACTTTTATATCTTCAAATATGTTACCGACAAGCCTTGGGGGTACTAAAAAATAAAAGTTACATCTTTAATATGTAGGAATATTATATATGAATGTTAACATATTTAAGAGTGTATGTATTCTTAATTACTTGCTGACGAACTATATATATATATATATACACTAGCGACTTGCCCGTCAAAAAAAGACGGCAATAAAATTTGAAGGCTGGCAATGCTGTTTGCCACACACTGCGAGGCTCTCCCACCTCTAACTTGCAAGCCTCACGATGAGCACCTTTGCCGCTCACTGCAGGCCGCGGCTTGCGCTGCACGCATGTGAAAGCCAATAACTTTCCCACTTATCAGCGCCGACCCTGTGTCTCTTCCCCCCCCCTCTCCCACCCCTGTGTCTCTTTCCCCCTCTCTCATGTGTCTCTTTCCCCCCTCTCCCTCCCCTGTGTCTCTTTCCCCCTCTCTCATGTGTCTCTTTTCCCCCTCTCCCTCCCCTGTGTCTCTTTCCCCCCACTCCCTCCCCAGCGTCTCTTCCCCCTCTCTCCCTCCACTGTGTCTCTTGAGCCCCCCCCCCTCCCTCCCCTCTCTCCTCCAAAAGTCGCCAATTGAATTACACAATTTTAAATATGGCTTCCTTTAAGCATACGCCTGCTGTATTACACAGTTTGGAGCAAAACTAAGGATGGATTATACACAAGCCAGGAATCCCACCGACATACAGCTGTTTAAAGTCTACTGCTTCTCATCAGTGTGGGGCCGGTTCCTTAGTTTGTGTAGTGGATATTTTGAGGAGGTGGTTTAACACAACAATCATTTGTTGATTTTGGTATTGTCACTCCAAATTACAGTGTGCCAGAAGCTGTGAGGCGTGTCAATGTGTTGTCGGGCATATAGTAACTGGGCTTTTTTGTGGCACTGGCGCAGTAAAGGCTTCTTTCTGGCAACTCGACCATGCAGCTCATTTTTGTTCAAGTATCGTCGTATTGTGCTCCTTGAAAAAAAAAACACTGTCTTTTTCCAGAGCAGCCTGTATTTCTGCTGAGGTTACCTGTGAGTTTTTCTTTGTATTCCGAACAATTCTTCTGCCAGTTGTGGCTGAAATCTTCCTTGATCTACCTGACCTTGGCTTGGTATCAAGAGATCCCTGAATTTTCCACTTTTTAATAAGTGATTGAACAGTACTAACTGGCATTTTCAAGGCTTTGGATATCTTTTTATATCCTTTTCCATCTTTATGAAGTTCCATTACCTTGGTACGCAGGTCTTTGGACAGTTCTTTTCTGCTCCCCATGGCCCAGTATCTAGCCTGCTCAGTGCCTCCACATGAGAGCTAACACACTCCTTGACTATTTATACACAGAAACTAATTTAAAAAGCCACAGGTGTGGGATATAAACCTTTAATTGCCATTTTAACCTGTGTGTATCACCTTGTGTGTCTGTAACAAGGCCAAACATGCAAGGGTATGTAAACTTTTGATCAGGGCCATTTGGGTGATTTCTGTTATCATTATGATTTAAAAAGAAACCAACCAACTATATGATAATAAATGGCTTCATATGATCACTATCCTTTAATAAAATAAAACTGTTTGCATGAACAGTCATATTTTCAAAATAAATGCCAAAATTTCCAATTTCTGCCAGGGTATGCAAACTTTTGAGCTCAACTGTCTAAATATATATTTATACATACACACATACATAAACACAAATAGGAAGGATATATATATATATATTACAGTTATGTTCACATTTAAAAAACTTGTTATTAGCTGTTCAGAATTCTGAGAAATACAGTTATTACACTGCGTTCTGGGAACCTGGGCAGGGACATGCAAATGTGCCTACAAAGGCTTTGTTCATGTAATCCATTACCATTTGAAATATGGCTTCCTTTAAGCATACACCTGCTGTATTACACAGTGTGGGGCAAAGCTAAGGATGGATTATTCACAAGCCAGGAATCCCACCCACGTACGGCTGTTTCAAGTCTACTGCCTCTCATCAGCGTTGGGCCGGTTCCTTAGTTTGTGTAGTTAATATTTTGAGGAGGTAGTTTACCACAACAATTATTTAATACTAGCGTATTGCCCGTCAAAAAATGACGGCAATGAGATGTGTATGTTTGGAAAGTTGTTTAGTTATTAATATACATATGGAATTGTAAGGTAGCTAATGCTGTTTTCTGTGTACTACTGAAATATAGAATTCAAATTAATAAATGAATTTACGTATTTTTATGCATTCTGTTGAAGAGCTGGCAATCTGTGTTGATGTTGCTGCAGCATTAGTGGTGTGGAGGTGCTGTGTAAGCGTGCTGAATGTGTGCAGTGTTATAGTGTGCGTGCGCAAGCCGAAACTGTTAACGTAGCTGTGTACTTCTGCATTATCCTAAAATGGCGGATAATGTGTGGTATGCGTCTTAGCGGATCGTCCGTACGTCGTTTAATGGTGGGTAATGTGTGGTATGCGTCTTAGCGGATTATCCGTACGTGTTTTCCCTGGTTATAGTGCTGTAGCCTTGTTTTTGTTTTGTTCGGCCTCCATTTTTTCTGCGGCGCTCATTGCCAAAGTACTACGGTTTAACGGCTTGCCTCGCTGTGCGAGGCTCGCTGAGCAATGATCGCCTGCGGCGCTCATCGCTAAGCCCGCTAAAGTACTACGTTTAACAGTAACTCGCCGGGCGATGATCGCCTGCGGCGCTCATCGCAAAGCCCGCTAAAGTACTACGGTTTATCAGTAAATATGGTAAAACGGTAAAATGACGGTCAATAAAAATTAAATGTTGTGAAATTTGTTTGCAACACAAAATGACGCTACATTTGTCCCTTTTTTTTTTCTTAAAATAAATACACATTTTTTTTTTTAACTTTTTTTTTTTTTAACTTTCAACTTATATTTCATCAAATGCGTTGTTTTAGGCGTAAAATCCAAAGTTGCACGAGACAAAGGCGTTAAATCTGTGTTAATGCGTAAATCTGTAATTGCGTTTCGTAAAATGTACTCGCTACTGTCTTTTTACTCATTGTGCGGTTAATGCGCATCCTTTGTCTCGTTGTTTTTCCAACACATACGTCTGTGGCTGTGTTTTACGCAGTTCGTAGTAGTATAGCCTCGTTTTCATTTTTTTCGGCGGCCATTTTTTTCTCGCTTAGCCGATTTTCGATCTTTGTAACTCGTCTAAATCGATGTAAATTGGAGTTCCAACTCACTCCCAGACGTCCTGCCTGGTTCCCCATGCTGTAAGTTACCTTTTTTTTATTTTTTAGTGTGTATTTAGTGTTTTTTTTATTGTTTTGGTTCCACCGCTTATCTCGTAATTTTTCTCATCTCGTATTTTTTTTCTAAGTGCTACGGTTTAACGGCTCGCCTCGCTACGCAAGGCTCGCCTGTAATGAGCGCCTGCAAAGTCGTACGATCGGCAAAGTGGTACGGTTTAACGGCTCGCCTCGCACAGCGCCTGCGGCGCTCATCGCTAAGTCGTACGCACTACGCAACACAGCGTGACGACGATTCGTAGTTGGACAATTATAATATGTGATATGGTGGGCAAAAGAGTGATAGAAGCCCTCCACTGTACAGTAACTAAATAGTAGATTTGTTTTCACATTTGAATGTCTAAAACAAGTTAAAAAACATAGTTTCATGCCTCGAATTCTGAGAAATACAGTTATTACACTGCATTCTGGGAAGCTGAGCAGGGACAGCCTTCCCACAAATCTATAGCAGGAGTTAGGTACCAACCACACACTGATGAGATCCATTTAAGATTGAAACAGCTGTAGATCTCCTAATCCTTTCTATGCTATGCTTTAAAGCTGTATAATACATGGAGCATATGCCTAAAAGGAGCCATGTATAGAGTGGTGTTGGATTAAAGAGTGAAAATGCATGTTCCTGCCCAGTTTCCCAGAGCATTGTGCAATAAATGTATTTCTGGGAATTCTGGGAACAGGAAGTTTTTTTTTTTTTTTTCTTATTTTAGACATGCAAAGGTGAACACAAGTGTACTATTTAATTTATATATGTATATATTAAATTATATATTTACCTAACACATTTAGGTCAAAAGTCTTCTGATCTTCTCCAACAGGATTGGTTATAACACAGGCGTATTGTCCGGCATCAGACAGCGCAGTGTATGAAAGACGAAGGATCATACCACCTGAGAAAACAAAAGTACACAATATACGGCATTGTATTGCTGAATCATTACAAGTTATATCTTTTTGCTCTTTCCGGGATTCAGGCTGAATCAGCCAATTCCTTCCGGGGGTCTGCTCAAGGTTGTCCTTGGTCCGCTTCATATAAAATACATAGGGCTTCATTCAAATGCGATTTGGACAATTGAATAGGGCTCTATTTAAGCACATAGCATATTTTTTTACAGAAGTTTTTAGTTAGTGAAGACCTCACTCTTGGATAGAAGTTCACTAACTAAAAACTTCTGTAAAAAAAATATGCTCTGTGCTTATATAGAGCCCTATTCAATTAGCCAAATCGTATTTGAATGAGGCACATAGTAACTGAGGGTGAGACAAAGGCTGTTGGTCCATCACATTTAACCTTCTTAGATCTCCTCTGAACCTGGTATTATGTGAACTAATTGTACAAAAAGTTATATTTTGTAAATAATATTCAATTAATAAAGTACTTTTTATTTAATTTAAGACATATTTGGTACCTCTAATATAAAAACTGTGATGAGCCCCATACCTGACATGATTTGCAGAGAGGACTTCTGGGTGGGGGGCTGACCATCTTTGTACCATGTCACTTTGGGGGGAGGAATTCCTGACATTTCACAGGTCAGGGTAACAGGATTTCTTTCCACAACACTTATATTTTCATGCTTGTTGCTCACCAGAAAACTTGGGGGAACTTAAAAATCCGAAAGAAAGATATAAAAAAAATATAAGGAAATTCTTAATAAATCAAGAAAATAGAAATGGTCTCATCATTTTATCTTTATCAATATTTGAAATAATAATATTCAATTCATAGGTAGAATTATACATTTACGTAAAGAAAGATATTTAACTACAGTTATTTATTCTATATAATTTAATGTATGCAAAGGGTTGTAAATAAAAAAGGACTTAATAGCCACCGAAGGTAGAAAAGCATGTGAAAAAATGTGTTTTCCTTTCTGAAAGTGCTGCTAAATCGACTCTTATAAGCATTTGCAGTGACGCTAATTAGATGCAGCTATGGAAGGAAGAACTACATTTTCTATATTATTTATATTGTTTTCTTTCATCCACTGCGAGTCCTATAGAGTAAAAGGAATTACTGCTTTTGAAATGAACAGTTGTGAGCTCAATTCCAACCAGTTCATGTTTTTTATAATTACTGTAGTATTTAGGTTATATGATAAAACAGGACACTTGTATAACATTGGTGGTGACAAATAATGATTTTAAAATAATTACTTGTACTAAATGAAACCTTTTGTACTGGTGTATAGAAATAATTATTATTGTGTTGGACTCGAAAAAGAAAGTTACATCTGTTCAGACGGAGACACTCTAGATAAAAAAGGTCAAATAAAAAAAGTACCACTGTATACTTTAATCTAAGCCGTGGACATAAAAATGTTTTGTATACATATTATTATTATCTTTTATTTGTAAAGTGCCAGCATATTCCATAGGGCTGTACAGGAGATAAGAACAAATAAAAAATACAATATTAACAAACTGCAGAAAACGGAGGGCCCTGTTTTGAGCTTAGAATCCTTGTAGAAGTGCTTTCTTCTAAAGCACCCTACAAGATTGGAAACTCGCCACTTACAATCTAAAGGATAGCATGTGCTGCTGATAGGTACAGTATACATAGTATATATATATATATATATATATATATATATATATATATATATTGTAAAGTGGCCCTTGTGAATTTATTGTTACAGCAAACTATAGGCCAGACTTATTAACCCACTCACCGAAGACCTTCAAGTCATACTTCCTATCGGCCTGTCCTGCAACATTTACGGCTACACACATATAGTGACCAGTATTAGCCACTTGTGCCTTATCCAGGTGAAGGTATCTTCCATTATTGAGGATCTGGTATCCAATTCCATTAGTAACAGGAACACCCTCTCTTAGCCATGTCAAAATGGGTATTGGGTCTCCACTGGCATCACACTCCAATGTCACGTTATTTCCTTGGGTAATCGTAACTTCAGAAGGAAAGCTCACACTCCCTGATATAGCTGGGCGCACTATAAAAAAAAAATGAATAGTATCTGGATTTTATCACAGAGGAACATTATCGTTAGCCTACAAATTGAACAGATTGCAACAGTTAGATTGGTTGAAACAATCACAAGTGGAAACAGCAATGTTACTGAGGGAGGGGAAATGTTGAGAAGTGGTGAGAGGAGAATGTTGGAGGGAGGAGATTAGCGGGAAGGGGAAGAGGGAAATGTGAGGAAGGGGGAGAGAGAGGAATATTGGGAAGGGGAAGAGAGAGGAATGTTGGGAAGGGGAAGAGAGAGGAATGTTGGGAAGGGGAGAGAGGGGAATATTGGGAAGAGTAGAGACAGGAATGTTGCGAAGGGTGGAGAGAGAGGAGTGTTGGTAAGGGGGCAGAGGGACGAATTTTGGGAAGGGGGGAAGGGAAGAGAGGGGAATGTTGGGAAGAGGGAAGAGAGGAGAATGTTCGGAAGGGTGAGAGAGGTTACGTTGGGAAGGGGAATGTTGGTTAAGGAAGAGAGGGGAATGTTGGGAAGGGGAATATTGGTTAAGGGAGAAAGGGCAATGATGGGAAGGGAGAGAGGGGAATGTTGGGAAGGGGAGGGAAGGGGGAGGGAAGGGGGAGAAGGTTAGAGGATAAGGGGGAGTTAATAAAAAAAGAGAGAAACTGGAAGAGGAAAAGAGGGAAAGAAAAAAAGAAAAAGATTCATGGCAGGTTCTTTTATTCAAATGTTTCGACAATATTCTTTGATCTGTAAAAAAGCATTTTATTTATAAAGCTTTGTCATAAAAATGAATCTCAATAAAATGTAATTTGAACTGTTTATATTTTTGAAGGATTTTGTACATTTTTAAATAGTTTCCATCACTGTTTTCACACAGCATTTTCATTTTATCTCAGATTTTATTTTTTTATCCAACCCAGTTTTTGTTGGCTTCAGCCATAGTGGTGGTCATAATGTTGCACAACTTAATGTTCAAACAGGTCATTTATATCAGTTATTCTCCCTAGCCACAGTGTATATTATCTAACAACCTTGGAATTTATTAAAAAACTTTCCAATATTGTGGTGGCAGGAACATTGGCATCAGCTACCTAAAAACCTGTTTACTAATTAAATAATGATAGGATTTTCCTGTTGATCCACCGAGATTAATGTAGTGAAGCACTCCAAGTATTGACAGCTCTTCTAGTACATGCAAAACACTTGAAAATAATGTAAAAATAAGAAAGTTTCAGCCAAAAAAACAAATCAAATCTTTTCCTTTGGAATATATTTCTGCCAGAAAAACATGCACAATTCCTGCTATTTACCTTTGGTGTAGACCAGTCGGAGCACAGAATAAAGACACATAGATTTGGAACATTTATTTAGCAAGAGGGAAATGTAACTCTTCCTAAATATTAATTTAAAAGAGACATGGAAGGTTCCTGGATATTACTATGTATATAATATCCCCGTGTATCTATTTTCGTTTATATACTTTATTTTATTCTTAATGTTTTTTCTGCCTTAATTCATACAATTTGCACTTGTTGGCTCTGCACTATCTAGCTCAGATTTTCAGCTTCTGCAGTTTTTACTTTTCTTTCTGTTCACTCTCATTAAGATGCCATCCTACAGAGTGTTGGCCTAAGGGGGGGGGGGGCTTTACATGACCAGTGTAATGCTGTTAACAAAAAGGCAGTGACATGATGTATGCCTCAGCAGCATGAGACAACACTGTGTGAAGACCTTCCCCTTAAGACTAAAACAAAAGATGGCAGAACTCATGAGAGTAAATAGGAAGAAGAAAGATTGTTACGGAAGTAGAATCTGCTACTCTTAGAAGTAAGTTAACTGTACATTTTCTAAGACAATTACACTGACAAGAATACTTACTTCATAATACTAGAACTTACCATAAACCTGCACGTTGTATTTCTTCACCGCGCTCCCCGCTGTATTGGACGCAGTGCACATATAGGTTGCAGCATCAGATTTAATGGCTGACGATATCTGGAGTTGTCTCCCACCAGAAAGCAAACGAATCCTGCCCGACGGGTCCACTTTCAGAGGAGCTCCTAAATAAACCAGTGAAATAAAGCTCAATTACACCTTTAACGGAAGGATTTGTGAAAGTGGGTGATATAGATGATGTATCAAAAACAATTCAAAATCCAAACAAATTTTATTAAAAAAAAACACAAAAAACATACAAACTAGGGCCTCGGTTCAATTGCGTTATTGTTGTTTACGAGAGCCCAAAATGTAGCCCGTAAACTAATTTGCTATTCAATTGGCGTCTTTTTGCGAGCCACAAACGATTTACAGGTTACAGGCTGAAAATCCCTGCGGTTGTTAAAATCATAACTTACACCCCATCTAAGCCTTTAAACTTTCACGCCCGCAAGAGTTACAATCGCTAAATTCGCAAATCACTATTCATTTGCTACAATACATCAAGCCCACAAATATCTTCACACACGTAAATGTCAAATGTAGAAGAAAATCCTACGAGTTCCAGATAGGACTCGCAAGGAGGTTAAACATCCGATCTTAGCAGTGTTAATGCAAATACAAAATCAATACTGCAGGGAAAGCGATGACGTGCAATTAATTCTAATGTCTAACAGTCTCAAGGGCACAAATCTGCAATCAAAAATGTTTCATTTCGGTGTCATATCAATCTTGGGAATCAAGGAGTTAATACATATCAGGCCACCCACATGGACTAGAACATTTCTTTCATTCATTTTTATTATTTTGTACATTGCCGGATTGCGAGTCTGATCGCATATGGAACTTCTAAACGCTAATTGACTGACGTGTAACCTCCCAGTTTTTACCGATGGCATGATGACAGTCGCAGTTACTATTGGCGGTTTCTAAATTGATAGTTACGGCCTTGCTTAATTGATCATGATCACGCTCTGAAATGCTACTTACGATTGCATGGTTTATGATTTCGGGTTTCGGCCTGTAAGTTGCGGCTTGTTCAATTGAATGGCTTTGTAAATCTCAAGTTTGCAGACACATGGCCTGTATAATGTAATCTGCGGGCTTACAAATGAATAAGGCCCAAGGTCTAGAGAACATTCAAAAATGTTTAAGGATCACTACAGCAGAATTCTATTTTGTATTTTGAGCTGATTGTGTGTACTACTTTCTCAGGAGGGTGTGTCCTTTTAATTACTCTGTTGAACATACTAGCAATTTTATCTTTATTTTTATATTCATACTCTTCCCCAACCAGAGGAAGTTGATCAGAAAAAATCTAAGTGGTAGACCACACAAAACTACTGACCCATTCTATTCCAAGCCCGTAATTGCCTGTAACCCAACATTTTGGCTGTGGGTTACAACTCTTCTAAACATTTAGATGTATTCAGTTGTCTCTAACTTGCAACTGCCCGCTCACAGCCTGCACGCGCAAACCATGAACTCGTAAGTAGGATTTCAGGGTGCATGATGATATATGACAATAATTAAGCAATCCTGTAAGTTACTTCTTAGACAGAGCCAATATTAATAGTAATCAAGATGTCAGAAAAACATGGAGTATATACTACAATTAATTAGAAGTATAAATTGTGATCGAACTCGCAATCCAGAAATGTAGAAATCAATAAAAATCATGAAAGTAACTGTTCTAGTCCATGCAGGGTTCATTCATTATATGTATTAACCCTTTCATTCCCAGGATCGATATAACACGGAAATAAAAGTTACAATTAATTATTTTTTATTGCAAATTTGAGAGCTTGAGACTGTTGTACAATTAACTCTAATGCTTTTCCATGCTTTCCCAGTATTTTAAAGTACAGTAGTGTGTGTTTCTTTGCTGCTGCAGTTGTCAGAACTAGTGTCTAACCCCGTTGCGAGTCCTATCTAGTATTCGTAATATTTTTGATACATTTTCAAGTTGTGGGTCAGATGTCATTTGCGAGCTACATTAACTTTTGTAATCGAATATGGATTTTGCGTCTTTAGCACTGGTAACATTTACGGGCTTGAAACATTAATGGAGGAGATAGGACTAAGATACGTTTTTGAAAACTGCTATGATTTTGAGCCTGTAACTCGCAATCCTCTGAATACATTTCTACTAGTACAGCTAAATAATATCTTTTATGAATAAGCAAGAGCTGGATTATACTTGTGGGAGGAATCATGATTAGTGGCTAAAGCATGTACTATCCGGCACCAACAGTGGGTATTTTAATATTTAAAGAAATTGAGGCCAGAATATGAAGGCAAAAACAAGTCCACTGCAGTTTGTAGTATTTATTAAATATGTTTCAAATTAATAACAATAACAACTATGCAAACCAGGAGAATTAAATACATTTTATAAAAAGTTTACATTTTTGAAGAATAGAATGTATCCATCTTATCTGACTTGAACATTGGAACCTGATGGCATATTCTTATCTACTGAAAATGGATAGTTATTGGGAGAGATAGGGGTTCGGGATTTCTGCACCATCTCATATCACATACAAAACCTTCACTAAAGGAATATGTAAGTGAGCTGGATTACGAGTGCATCTAAAAGAGGATAATTAGTAGTGTACGAAAACATTTTTTGCTTGAAAAAAAAAACAACAAAATAAGCATTTAAACACATTTAATTTCAGTCAGTTGAAACTTAGGGTTAGCCCAGGCTAAATTGGTATACAAATTTGAAAAATTGTTTTGGCCAATCAGGAGGAAGTAAACACTGAAACATTTGTATCACAATATGGCAGTTGTGGTCTGTTTTTTTTCTCTCTGCCTGGCTCCTTATGGGCAATTTCAGCTGTGACCCCAGGAAACATCATTTTCTTTAGAGGTCACACATTGTACCTTGCAGGGTACACTTTATGTAAGCTTCCTAGGGGTGTGCCCATCCACATATCGGTATCTAGCATATAGATATGTAAGTACACTCAACTTTTATAAAATATTCTTCGACTAATCAGTAGCTGTTTATTAGGAAACGTACCTTTAATATACTATGGACGTCTCCAGAGACCACACAGAGGTAGTAGTTTGTAATTAAAAATGTTATGACATTCCCCTGTCTACTTTTACTCTTAAAGGCACTCTTTAGGCATGTCTGTTGCTTTATATAAATGTTTTAGCTAGGTAAATTAAGTAATTTCATCCCCTCAGTGCAATAGTCATGTAAGATTTACACTCCACATATTAAAGAAGCCCTCTCTCTTTCTGGAATCTCCCCCTCCTGTTCTCTCACGTGTAGGGTACCACAATTCACAGCTGTTACCTAAAGACACACCCACAGGGCTTCATATCCACAGTACTACATAAAGATAAGACTGGTAGTATGTCACAGCTTGAAGTTGTATGAGAAACTGGTAGTGTGAAGCTCCTCCCTGTCGGTGTGGGCCTAGGTCACTGCTGTAAAACATGGCAGCTAGCATGATTAAGCAGAGGAGGAAAGGGGGAGGTTACATCAAGTGAGAATCTGGTAATCCTTGCACATTTCTTTGAAAATGACATCAAAGTGATACAATTAATTAAGTAATAATATATCTAAGACCTAAAAGTCCCTTCAATTAGACTCAAACTTTTCTTTCATCATACAGTAGCCCTTATTATGGGAGTGTAAGAAATAGGCAGGAATAATCTGCTTATACAGAAAAGTTGCAGTAGACCAGAGTGAATTCTTCTATTTTGAACTGACCGTTCTTTGTCCAAGTGAGGGCTGGAGGTGGGATACCACTGGACCCACACAGGAGGCTGATCAATGTTCCTTCAATGACTGTGACAAAGGACTCTTCAGATGAGTCTTGTACTGTAGGAGGCACTGGAAAAAGACACAGGGTGGGAAGGCACATGAAGAAGAAGAAGGCAACAGTGTGGATGGATAAATGAGTTCACTGAACATGAGCTTGAGGGAGCTCAGAGGGCCAATGGCTGACAGATGTGCCTGGTGTGCTGCTGTCCATATGGACACAGAGAGTCAGACACGAATGATTGACTAAACAACAACACAGCCACACTCAGAAAGGTCTCCAGGTATATAATATCCTTGTGTTTACTTTTATGTATATAAGCCCTGTTTTTCAGCCTAAAATCTTTTGAATGGTTCCTAACTGGTTTCTCTCCTCTGCAGCTCATGAAGACAATGTACTTCTAAGTCCTATGTCTCATAGTAATCAAATAGTGGCAACATGCTGCATGAGAAAGGTCACTGACAGGCTAATATGAGATACTGCTCAATCTGTGTATTCATGAGCTACAGAGGGCAGACCCAAACAGGTACAAATTGTATGACTTTAGACATAAATACAGAGCTTATAAGCTCTTCGTAATAATATAACATGCATAAAAGTAAATATATACACAGGGATATTATATACCTAGTAAAATACAGCTAGATGTTGCTGTCAAGATTTTGCTGCCGATATCATCCATTTAGGATTAGGGTAATGGTTAGGGTAAGGGTAATGTTTTAAGCTTGGAAATTGTGTACGGTCTCAGCAGAGCCATCTAGCAGCTCCTTGCTGGCATACTCACAACAGGAAAGATCCCAGGCAATAAGTACTTTTATAAATTGAATGCTAATAAACATTGCATTTTGTTACAGTAAACTTAAAATATGTATTGTTACCTGATAGCCTTACTGACCCCCACTAAGCACGGCCTGTTATCGGCACCCTGACCTTCTTGCACTGCAGAACAGTACGCCGTCATCAGTGCTCAGAGAACTGCGCCCTGGTGACGCTCTGCGCTCCAGCCTGCATCCCTTATGCCACAGAGGCTTCTCATGCGTGAGCGCCCCCATCTCATATTTACTGGACCTTCTTGGCAAGGTAAGGGTCTCACAGTGTGCCATATAGGCCAGGCATTGTTTCATGTGTCACTAGGAGCATGTTGCATTGCATGTTTATCACACATGCAAATAATGACAGTGACATGTAGTGATAAACATGCAATGCAGTGTGGCATTACATGCAAGTGACATTACATACAGTATGCTCCTAGAGACACATGGCACACTGTCAGCCCCTTACCTTGGCAGCCTCCAGCAAGAAGGTCCAGTAAATATGAGATGGGGGCGCGCACATGAGAAGCCTCTGTGGCAGATGGGATGCAGGCTGGAGCGCAGAGCGTCATCAGAGCGCAATTCTCTGCTCCGGCGCGCTGTTCTCCAGGACGTGCCACCCCTGTTATAAGTACAATAATTACTGACTAGTGACCTAATCTATTTAACCTCTCACCTTCCATAAATAACGCCTATTAGATGCTGTGTTAGTATTTCTACCTTTAACAATATATATTATACACTTGGGTGCACAACATAACAAACAGAGTTCAACATTGCATCACAATTACAAATGTATCTGCAAAGGTGAGCCATAATAGGTTGATTGCCAATTAGCAGTATGTGTCAGCTCTGACAATTAGTACTTTGATACGTTAGTTTTCAAAGTAACATCAATATATTGTTAGAGGTTTCCATTATTTGTCCATCCCTGTATATAAATAGTGAGGATATGAGTGATGTTTACCCAGAATCCTCCTTGGCACCATGTAAGATATCGGATACTAGTTTGTAATAGAGTTATATAGATACTAGTTTGTATCACATACCTAAAATATTTACATTGAAGTTCTTCTCCGTTTTCCCTGCGATATTCACAGCTTCACAGGAATAAAGCCCAGTGTCCCTCACCTGGACACCCACAATCTAGAAAGAAAAATATACCTAATGTTATTGTGCTGTACACGGAGATCAAGACTCAGGAAAAGGTCACACAAAGGTGGCAAGATGGTGCAGAATTTTTAAAATCCACATCAAATGTAGGTTCTTGAATGTTATGTTTTTGGCCCTCACACTTCTATTAAAAGACACCCTTGTTCTTCTGCACATAGCTCCTAAACTATATATATATATATATATATATATATATATATATATATATATATATATATATATATATTGTTCAGTCATTTCTGACTCTCTGTGATTCATGGACCACAGCTTCTATCGCTATGTCCTTGTCGTGCTTATCCATAAAGATTTTCTTGGACAAGATACTGGAGTGGGTTGCGAGTTCCTTCTCCAGTGACCTGCCCATCTTGGGTGACCCTACATGGTATAGCTCACAGCTTCATTGAAGATATATATATATATATATATATATATATATAATTTAATTTATGGTGGGCAAAAGAGCCATAGAAGCCTCCACCGTACAGTAAAGTACTGTAAATAAATACAAATTTGAACATCAAAAACAAGTTAAAAGACTTATTTCCTGCTTAGAATTCCAAGAAATACAGATATTGCACTGTAGTTTGGGAACCTGGGCAGGGGCATGCAAATGTGGCCACAAGGGCTTTGCTCTTGTAATCCATTACCATTTTAAACATGGATTTCTTTTTAGCATATGTCTGCTTAATCAAAAAGCTGTGAGCAAAGCTCAGGATGGATTATACACAATCTAGGAATCCCTCCCACGTACAGCTCCCACGTCCAGGTTACTGCCTCTCCTCAGCGTGGGGCAGCTTCCTAGCTTGTGTAGTAGATTTTTTAAGGGGGTAGTTTACCACAACAATAATTGTATTTATTGTGGGCAAAAGAGCATTAGAAGATATATATATATTCTATTTTTCCTGCAATATATTTAATTGAATATAACCAACTATTTTCAGTTGTAATGCAATTTAAATTTGACATTCCCATAGTACGGTTATAGCTCACCGTTAGTACAGTTCCATCTTCCGAGATACTGACTCCTGGCCCCTTTATCAGTGCCTTATAGTCTTTGTACCAGTTCAGCACAGGAGGGGGCACAGCATTACTTGGACACCTTAAGACGAGTGTCTCACTTATTAAGGCGGAGATGTTCTGTTCCTCCCCCATGATGTTTGGCGGCACTAGAAATGGTAACAAAAATACATTCTGATATATTCTTTTGTATACATTACATTGTAGAAGAGGGCAAGCTTGATTTATTAATGAAAAAACTAATCAAGAAGTCAATCTTGAGAAATGTTGAGGATACATGTCAAACTACAGAGAATAATTATAATAATATTATATGTAATTATATATTTCACTTTGAGGAAGGTCTGATTTTGTTTCATTTTATTCTTAAATCTGCATATTGTCAATATCTTGCTGTATCGACTTTTATCTTTTTGATACAATTTACTATTATCAGCTATAAAGGACCATGGTAGGTTAGGAAAAATGTCACGTGTTTGTGCAGTATGTAACATACCAACCCATGTTTGATACAATTTACTATTATCAGCTATAAAGGACCATGGTAGGTTATGAAAAATGTCACGTGTTTGTGCAGTATGTAACATACCAACATGGGTTGCTATGTAAGCCCTGAGTACAGCAGACTTTACAGTATATTTTATCTACCTACCATCTGCATGTGCCAGTGTAACTGTGTACCTCTATACTCTACCTATCTACCACCTGCATGTGCCAGTGTAACTGTGTACCTCTATACTCTACCTATCTACCACCTGCATGTGCCAGTGTAACTGTGTACCTCTATACTCTACCTATCTACCACCTGCATGTGCCAGTGTTTCTGGGTACCTATAGACTCTACCTATCTATCTACCATTTGCATGTGCCATTTGGCTGTGTACCTCTACACTATACCTATCTACCATCTGCATGTGCCAATGTAACTGTGTACCTCTATACTCTACCACCTGCATGTGCCAGTGTTTCTGGGTACCTCTAGACTATACCTATCTACCATCTGCATGTGCCATTTGGCTGTGTACCTCTAGACCAGTGGTGGCGAACCTATGGCACGCGTGCCACAGGTGGCACGCCGTGCCCCTTCTGTGGGCACGCGGCCATAGGTCGCCGGCAGCATGCTGGGTCTGCTCATCGCGCGCGCACGGCGCCTGAGCGCTCTCCCGTCACTTAAAAAAGGAAGGGCTGTGCTAGCGTGCGCGCGCGGCGCAGGCGAACAGACTCTCCTCGAGATCCGCAGGGGGAGAGGCAAGGGGAAGGTAAGAGTTATGGGGCAGGGGAGAGACAAGGGAGAGGGGGAGAGAGAAGAGGGTTGAGACAAGGGGGAGGGAGAAGGGGAGAGACAATGGAGAAGGGGGAGACAAGGGGAAGTGGAGAGACAAGAGGGGAAAGAGAAGGGTGGGGGAGACAAGGGAGAAGGGGAGAGAGAAGGGGGAAGACAGTGGAGAATGGGAAAGAGAAGTGTGGGAGAGAGATAGAAGGGTGTGGGAGACAAGGGAGAATGGGAGAGACAAGGTTGGGTGAAACAAGGGGGTAGAGAGAGCAGGGTGGGAGAGACCAGGGGGAGAGACAAGGGTAATGGAAGACACAAGGGGAAGGGGAGAGACAAGGGGGGAGACAATGGGGAGGGGAGAGACAAGGGGGAGAGAGAGTGAATGGTGGGAGAGACAATAGTGAAGTACAAGTAGAGACAAGGGTGGGGGTAGAGACAAGAGTGAAGGAGATACAAGGGTGGGGGAGAGATAAGCAGAGAAAGAGGGAGGGAGGAAGGAAGAAAGGAGAGCAGAGAGAAGGGAGGATGGAGAGAAAGAAAATAGGGAGAGGCAGAAGGGAAATGAAGAAGTAAGAGAGTGAGATGGGAGAGAAGGTAGAGGCACATGAGAGGAAGGGAGAGGAGAGAGAAAGGAAGAGGGAGATGCAAAAGGGAGAGTGAGAGAAGGGAGGAGTGAGAGAGAGGGGAGAGGCAGATAATGGAAAGAAAGGAGGAGGGAGAGACACAGGGAAGGAAAGAGACAAGGGGGGGTAGAGGCAAGGGAGAAAATAGAGACAATTGTGAGCGGTACAAGAGAGGAGAAATAAGGGTGGGAGAGAGAGAAGGATGGAGGGAAGAGACAAGGGAGAAGGGGAGATACAGGGGTGGTGGGAGACAAGGAGGAAGGGGAGAGACAAGGGGAGGGGAGAGAGAAAGGTGTATGATCCAAGGGGGGAGAGACAAGGGAGAAAGGAAGAGACAAGGCTGGAGGGAGAGACAAGGGGGAGGGGAGAGACAAGAGGCGAGAGAGGAGGGTGGGGGTAGAGGGAAAAATGGGGGAAGAGACAAGGGGGAAGGGGAGATACAAGGGTGGGGGAGAGACAAGGGGGAAGGGGAGACATAAGGGGCAGGGGAGAGACAATGGGAGAGAGAGAAGGGTGTAAGAGACAAGGGGGAGTGAGAAAGTGAGAGACAAGAGTGGAGGGAGAGACAATGATGTGGGGAGACAAGAGGGAGTGGTAGTCAAGAGAGAAGGGGAGAGACAAGGGAGAAGGGGGCGACAAGGGGAAGCGGGCATATGCATTAAGGGAGCAATGTATAAAATTGCTATTTTTGGATTGAAAGAGTGAGGTGCATTGTATTCTCATTTGCATGGCCCTGCCTTTTAGACATGTGAATGGGCTTATTAATGTAATATTAATTTCCTCTCTCTAAAAATGTGTATATATATATATATATACATACAGTGTGGGGGGGGGGGGAGTATTTGATCCCTTTCGGATTTTTTTTGTCCATGACAAAGAAATTATCAGTCTATAATTTTATCAAAAATGACGGGAATACAATTGTAAGGCTGGCAATGCTGTTTGCCACATAATGTGAGGCTTTTGCTCCTCTGAGCACCATTTGCGTGGCACGCCCTAACTGCCATTTGTTTTATTTTCAACGTTCTGCGTTCCTGTCGTTGTTCGTCTAAGACTCAGTATTCAGGTTTAATTGCCGTGTTGGCACTTAGAGGGAAAAAAAGTTGGCATGTATTGCGGTTTGGGCACTCGGGCTCCAAAAGGTTCGCCATCACTGCTCTAGACTATACCTATCTACCATCTGAATGTGTCAGTGTGGCTGTGTACCTCTAGACTTAACCTAGCTACCATCTGCATGTGCCATTTGGCTGTGTGCCTCTAGACTATACCTATCTACCATCTGCATGTGCCAATGTAACTGTGTACCTCTATACTCTACCACCTGCATGTGCCAGTGTTTCTGGGTACCTCTAGACTATACCTATCTACCATCTGCATGTGCCATTTGGCTGTGTACCTCTAGACTATACCTATCTACCATCTGAATGTGTCAGTGTGGCTGTGTACCTCTAGACTTAACCTAGCTACCATCTGCATGTGCCATTTGGCTGTGTGCCTCTAGACTATACCTATCTACCATCTGCATGTGCCATTGTGGCTGTGTACTTCTAGACTCAACATAGCTACCATCTGAATGTGCCAGTATGACTGTGTACCTCTAGACTCTACCTATCTTCCATATGCATGTGCCAGTGTGGCTGTTTACCTCTAGACTTTACCTATCTACCATCTGCATGTGCCAGTGGTGCTGGGTACCTATAGACTCTACCTATCTATCTACTATCTGCATGTGCCAGTGTGGCTTTGTTCTTCTAGACGCTATCTATCTATCTATCTATCTATCTACCTACCTACCTACCATCTGCATGTGCCAGTGTGGCTGTCTTCCTCTAGATCATAGGTTCCCAAAGTGGGAGGTACCGCCCACCAGTGGGCGCTGAAGCCTTCTAGGGGGGCCGGCAGTGGCAGCAGCAGAAAAGTCTCAACAAGTACCATTCTTTTTATATATGCTACATTTAAACAAAATCGGTATAGCAATAGCAGTTTCCAAGATGAAGCACGTATTAGCCATTACTTTTCATAAATATCAGATGGCTTGAATGGGCAAAATGTTATAATGGGGGGCGTACAAATTTTTTTGTCTTGTAAATGGGGCAGTGGTAACAAAGGTTTGGGAACCTATGCTCTAGATGCTACCTATCTATTTACCATCTGCATGTGTCAGTGTTGCTGGGTACCTCTGGACGCTACCTATCTACCATCTGCATGTGCCAGTCTGGCTGTGTTCCTCTAGACTCTACCTATCTACCATCTGCATGTGTCAGTGTTGCTGGGTGCCTCCAGACTCTACCTATCTACCACCTGCATGTGCCAGTCTGGCTGTGTTCCTCTAGACCAGTGATGGCGAACCTTTTTGAGCCCGAGTGCCCAAACCGCAATACATGCCAACTTTTTTTCCCTCTAAGTGCCAACACGGCAATTAAACCTGAATACTGAGTCTTAGACGAACAACGACAGGAACGCAGAACGTTGAAAATAAAACAAATGGCAGTTAGGGCGTGCCACGCAAATGGTGCTCAGAGGAGCAAAAGCCTCACATTATGTGGCAAACAGCATTGCCAGCCTTACAATTGTATTCCCGTCATTTTTGATAAAATTATAGACTGATAATTTCTTTGTCATGGACAAAAAAAATCCGAAAGGGATCAAATACTCCCCCCCCCCCACACTGTATGTATATATATATATATATACACATTTTTAGAGAGAGGAAATTAATATTACATTAATAAGCCCATTCACATGTCTAAAAGGCAGGGCCATGCAAATGAGAATACAATGCACCTCACTCTTTCAATCCAAAAATAGCAATTTTATACATTGCTCCCTTAATGCATATGCCCGCTTCCCCTTGTCGCCCCCTTCTCCCTTGTCTCTCCCCTTCTCTCTTGACTACCACTCCCTCTTGTCTCCCCACATCATTGTCTCTCCCTCCACTCTTGTCTCTCACTTTCTCACTCCCCCTTGTCTCTTACACCCTTCTCTCTCTCCCATTGTCTCTCCCCTGCCCCTTATGTCTCCCCTTCCCCCTTGTCTCTCCCCCACCCTTGTATCTCCCCTTCCCCCTTGTCTCTTCCCCCATTTTTCCCTCTACCCCCACCCTCCTCTCTCGCCTCTTGTCTCTCCCCTCCCCCTTGTCTCTCCCTCCAGCCTTGTCTCTTCCTTTCTCCCTTGTCTCTCCCCCCTTGGATCATACACCTTTCTCTCTCCCCTCCCCTTGTCTCTCCCCTTCCTCCTTGTCTCCCACCACCCCTGTATCTCCCCTTCTCCCTTGTCTCTTCCCTCCATCCTTCTCTCTCTCCCACCCTTATTTCTCCTCTCTTGTACCGCTCACAATTGTCTCTATTTTCTCCCTTGCCTCTACCCCCCCTTGTCTCTTTCCTTCCCTGTGTCTCTCCCTCCTCCTTTCTTTCCATTATCTGCCTCTCCCCTCTCTCTCACTCCTCCCTTCTCTCACTCTCCCTTTTGCATCTCCCTCTTCCTTTCTCTCTCCTCTCCCTTCCTCTCATGTGCCTCTACCTTCTCTCCCATCTCACTCTCTTACTTCTTCATTTCCCTTCTGCCTCTCCCTATTTTCTTTCTCTCCATCCTCCCTTCTCTCTGCTCTCCTTTCTTCCTTCCTCCCTCCCTCTTTCTCTGCTTATCTCTCCCCCACCCTTGTATCTCCTTCACTCTTGTCTCTACCCCCACCCTTGTCTCTCCTTGTACTTCACTATTGTCTCTCCCACCATTCACTCTCTCTCCCCCTTGTCTCTCCCCTCCCCATTGTCTCCCCCCTTGTCTCTCCCCTTCCCCTTGTGTCTTCCATTACCCTTGTCTCTCCCCCTGGTCTCTCCCACCCTGCTCTCTCTACCCCCTTGTTTCACCCAACCTTGTCTCTCCCATTCTCCCTTGTCTCCCACACCCTTCTATCTCTCTCCCACACTTCTCTTTCCCATTCTCCACTGTCTTCCCCCTTCTCTCTCCCCTTCTCCCTTGTCTCCCCCACCCTTCTCTTTCCCCTCTTGTCTCTCCACTTCCCCTTGTCTCCCCCTTCTCCATTGTCTCTCCCCTTCTCCCTCCCCCTTGTCTCAACCCTCTTCTCTCTCCCCCTCTCCCTTGTCTCTCCCCTGCCCCATAACTCTTACCTTCCCCTTGCCTCTCCCCCTGCGGATCTCGAGGAGAGTCTGTTCGCCTGCGCCGCGCGCGCACGCTAGCACAGCCCTTCCTTTTTTAAGTGACGGGAGAGCGCTCAGGCGCCGTGCGCGCGCGATGAGCAGACCCAGCATGCTGCCGGCGACCTATGGCCGCGTGCCCACAGAAGGGGCACGGCGTGCCACCTGTGGCACGCGTGCCATAGGTTCGCCACCACTGCTCTAGACTCTACCTATCTACCATCTGCATGTATCAGTGTTGCTACGTACCTCTAGATTCTACCTATCTATCCACCATCTGCATGTACCAGTGTTGCTGTGTACCTCTAGACTATACCTATCTACGATAGTGTTGCTACATACTTCCAGTCTCTACCTATCTACCTACCATCTGCATGTGTCAGTGTTGCTATGTACCTCTAGACTATACCTACCTACCATCTGCATGTGCCAGTGTTGCTATGTACTTCTAGACTACACCTACCTACCCACCATCTGCATGTGCCAGTGTTGCTGTGTACCTCTAGACTATACCTACCTACCATCTACATGTGACAGTGTTGCTGTGTAACTCTACACTCTACCTAACTACCACCTGCATGTTTCAGCGTGGCTGTGTACCTGTAGACTCTACCTATCTACCATTTGTATGTGCCAGTGTTGCTTCAATGGTCCTTTAAATGTTATATTCCCACATTATATAAATAATTAACTGTTAGTACAGTTCCATCTTTTTGAGATTGCTGTGCCATTTGCCTACCTACCCACTGCCAAACCTCTATTTGTCTGATCTTAAATTAACTTTGCCTGGTTGATCCCTCTTTCCTCACTACACTCTGCCTCCACAGACTCTGTACTGTTCTTGGACACCGCAATGAAAGTCCACCTACTTTGATAAAGTAATCTAAAGGATTTATGTGAGCCACAGACTCTACAAAGCTATTTTCCCCCAGTAAGACTGCAGGGGCTAACTTTCCTGCTCAATTGATTAGCTGCACCTGGGCAGCCCTGATTTACGACTGCTGATAGAGTAAGTGAGAGGCTGTTTATGGACTGATTGTTTGCCGTTTGTATGACCTGGAGAGATATACACACACAGTGAGACAGCAGCCTGCAACTTAAGACCACTTGAAGCAGGATCAAGACCTGGAAATCTGAAGACTATACAGACAGAGATTGTTAAACTATGGGACTGTTTGTTTTGCTCCACCCAGGTTTAGCTGGTTAGTGAGGAAACTGTATATCAGTAAAGGTAGTGCTTCAGTGGAAGCTAGGCCTATTATTTTATTTGATTCATTTTGTTTGTTAATATTGTATCACTGGCTACTTTCAGTAAAACTTGGAAAAGTATCTACATCCTCTTGTTTTGTGTCCTTCACCAAACAAGGGCACAAGTTCTGAGGAGACTGGGAACTTGCCACACTATGTCCAGGTGTGAGTGGGTCCACAGAACTTACCTTAATGATACAATGTGATTCTGAATGGACAAGAGAACTACACAAAATGTGGACTACACTATTTAAAAAAAATATGTACAATGCATCTACATTTCTTCATTTCTTAGAATGTAAAGTAAACATACCATGAACTGATAAATCAAAATCCTTCTGTTGCTCTCCAGCAGCGTTTACTGCCACACACGTGTATTTTCCTGCATCTCCAAGTTGTGCGTTATTTAAAGCAAGAACCCGACCACCAGAAAGAATCTGCCAAAAAAATACGTATTAGGGCAATGTTATTATTAATTAAAACATAATGCGTTCAATAGATAAGGTGATTGGATAAATTCAGGCGATAACAACCTGGAATCTGACACCAGTTCTGAAGAGCTAACAATCTAAATGCATATACAGTAGTTATTATCTATTTCTCATGAACAGCCAGAAGTCGTGCATAAGACTACGGATAGACTATATATACAAGGATAAACGTTAAATAGCATAATTAAAATTATAAACTTTATTGATATACTTTAAAAAGGGCTGGGGATATTTAAGTGAAAAAAAGAAAAAAATATAATGAAAAAAGAAAAGAACATTTTTCACAGCAATTTTTAAAGTATATCAACAAAAGTTTATTATTTGAATTATGCCCTTTAACATTTATCCTTGAATAAAGAGTCCAGCTTTAGACTTATGGGCGTTCACGAGAAATAGTTAATAGTCACTCCTACAACTACTATACATTCACATTCAGTAGCTTTTTATCAATTAAGTTTTTACACATTTTACAAATTAGAGATATTAAACTAGTAAAAAAAATGGAGAAATTCTGGTATTCATTCATATTGCACGTTAAGCGCAGCACACTATTTTAAAAACTGTACTCTATTTTCTGATTTATAAATATATAAAAATGGCCTGTGTCTATAGACCTAGGGCCATATTAAATTCGAAGCCCGTAGCGGCACTGTTACACTCGCAAAGCCTGCGGGCTTGAAATTCGCTGTAGTTACAGAGCTATTACATTCAACAATGCCGCGACCAACGGGCCGGAGACGCGAACCCGTAAACTATTCTTGCGCATCTTGCATGTGCGGCCGTGAACATGATCAATTAGTCAAACCCGTAGTTACGGGTTTAGACGGAGCCAATGGTAAAAGAGATCGTCATCATTACGTCACTGAAAAATGGAGGTTAGATTTCAAACCCTTAAAGGTTTCAATTACAAGTTACGATTGGAACCGCATTCCAGAAATAACGCAATATTTATAAATCAGTAAATATGATATTCAACTCCAAGCTAGTTCCATTATATGTATTAACACATTGATTGCAAGGATCGATATAACACGAAAATTTAACATAAAAAAAAGTATTTTACATTGCAGATTTGCGAGCTTGAGAATATTGTGCTATTAATTTTAATACCTAACATCACTTTCCCTTTATTTTAAAATACAGTAGTGTGTTTATATTTGCATTTACAGAGCTACGGATAGGACTTTATCCCCCTTGCAGGTCCTCTCTAGTACCCATAGGCTTTTTGGCTCCATTTCAGGGTTACGAGTTTGAACGCCAGTGGATTCGTAACAATTTAATATCGATTTGCGAACGTAACAGTTACAGGCTTGACAGATCAAAGGCTTTTCGGCAACGGAGTTCCGATTTCGATATTCTGTTTTTCCTCATGTGCATGTCCCTGCCCAGTTTCCCAGAGTGCAGTGCAATAACTGTATTTCTCTGAGCAGCAAAATACTTTTTTTTTTACTTATTTTAAAAGATGCCCAAATGTGAACACAAATGTACGATTGTTTTTACCATTTAAGTAAACAAAGTTAGCTGTTGCTTTTAGAAATCACTATGCAAACTATTCAAAAAAATGTGGTGTGTAAGTTTGAACTCACTCTTATTGTATGAGACATATCAACAAATGACTTATCTCCAATTCAGTGGGTGTTGTTAGCCTAAAACAGAACAGGGTACATGAACATGGAGTGGTCAACAGTTAAGCCATTTATTAGCAAATGTGTGTACTGAGTCAGATTACAGCTGTAAATTCAGATCAGTATCGGTTTTCTTAATTTCTTTGGAAATGCACATCAGTTTGGAGAGAGAGAGTTTACATATATAATATAATTTGACTATTTTCAGTTTGAAATGTTGAGTGGTAGATTGTTTCAATTACACACTAGGTACAAGAGATCAGTATTTTATAGCCCACCCATTCTAGACTGTACCTGAATTCCATCTGAGAAACTGGACACTGGACTGCCATCTTTTAACCACGTCAAACTGGGTGCAGGGAACCCAGTGGCTTCACATTCAAGTCTAACCAGGTTGTTAACAATCACAGTTACAGTGTCACTGCTGCCAGATATTGATGGTGGAACTGCCAGAAGACAAGGTTGTAAGAGAGAGAAATAACTAATAATTGAAAACAAACTTAAAAGCACAGTTAAAATGTTGAACACTCCCTTATAATTAAGTCAGTAAAGGGTTATTTACTAAGAAAATGAACTACAGATTAAATATGTATGTTTACGCACGGGCAGAGCTATCACCGGTGCAGATGGAGCAATATCCTGGGGCCTTCCCCTGGGCACTAAAATACAGAAATAAAAAAAAAATATATATATAAAAAAATAATAAAAAATAAAAATAAAAAATAAAAAAAAATATATATATATATAATTGTCTCCTAAAAAAATGCTGAAAAATTGTTATAGGCCTACTGCCTCTTGGCAAGAACTATGTAAGAAGTAGTTTTTTATAATTTTATGAAATGTCATTCCTGACTTGTGCCATCTGGTGGCACATTGAGAATAACATCCATCTATAGTAAGTGTAGGGCCTTCAAGGACAGTTTTTCTATTTGTGTGTTAGCTGTAGTTTAAGGAGATGACCCACAATGTACTTGATGTGCAAATACTGGTCCAATTTATGCAAGGGAAAGAAAATCCAATCTTATTTTTTTGTTAAATTTCTAAAACATTTAGCCCAACATAAGCAATTGAGAGGATGAGCTTACCATGAACCTGCAGATTGTACGTCAGTTGCGCTGTCCCGGCAATGCTTGAAGCTACACATTTATAAACTCCAGCATCAAATATCTTGGAGCTGGTGATCTGAAGTAACTGCCCTCGATCTGACAGGAAAATATCGCCAGTACTTGAAAATGGACGGTTATCTTTGAACCATGTGATATCTGTACAGAGAAGGGTGAATCAGGTATAAATAAATTAATCTGTCCAAACCAACATGGCCCCATCAACCCTAGCGCATGCGAATATCTCATGATCATACTTTAGAGGTTACATGACATACAGTGTAAATCAAACATAAGACAGGAAGCACCAAAGTAGTTTTCAAGTTAATACTATTTTGTACCTACCTGGCTGAGGATTCCCTGATGATTTGCATTCAAGTGTCACCGGACTATTGGCAATCACAGTTTCATCGATGACCTCCCCAGAATTCTCTATTTTGGGAGGTTCTGTTAATGAAAAATTTGTAGCATAAAGACATAATAATTTCAAAAATCAACAGCCATTTAACAAATCCCCCATCCCATTCCCACCTCCGCCACTTGTCCCTTGATTAATAGAGAAGATAAACAGTGCTAACAGGAAAGATGACCGCTGGGCCCTCTACACCTTCTGTACCAGTATGTCCTGTTTCGCTTATGTGCTCACTGTATCCCTTTTACTTAGTATTATGGAATATACTGGTGCTTTATAAATTAAGTATCTTAAATCTTTGTTCGTGAAGCCAAGCTGATTATGATAAAAGTATAATAATAAAAATATATTTGCGTATTCTCCATTTCCTGTGTCCAAGTGCACACTGCAAAGCATACTACGTTGTATCTGCATTACCATAAACATTCAGCCAGGTGGTCTGCTCGGCCTCCCCCGCAGCATTTGTCGCCACACAGGTGTATTTTCCAGCATCTTCTAACAAGGTTTTCTTGAACTGTAAAACTCGGCCGAAGGATTCCATCTGACAAGAGAATCCAAAGAGATTACAATGCACTTTCATGTGTATTTGCCTTTGTTCTTATAGGATTAGACACCTGTCAAGAATCTTGGATGCAGAGAACATCTCAGTTCAGTACTAATGAAAACCACCACCATATATAGCTACTTGACAATGGGGCTAAACAGACGAGCATGTACCGCTAGAGTCAGTTATGTCTATTCAGGGTGAATTATCTCTAGAATTAGCTTGGTTGTGTCATTACAGAGTAGAAAACTCCTGAATCAGATTTTACCCTTCCCTAAGGGCAGGCCAGAACCAAAATGCCCAGCAAATATCATCTGTACAGAAGAAACAGCAACCACCAGAGTGATATTTTGATGTACACATCCATATAGCTACCTTGATGTTCCCTTTGGCCACGTTGAATGGGTGACCATCTTTTAGCCAAGTGATGTGTGGGCTTGGATTCCCACTAGCCACACACTGCAGTGTTGTTGGCTTGTTCATCAATACAGACACCCGAGCTGGTCCAGACGTGATTGTAGGGCGCACTACAACATAAACAGAAACATTTCAAACTTAACTCACTTTGTTACTGTACAATCTCTGAAACAGCGCAATTTTTATAAATATTTCACCAATATCACTTATCACCCTAATTTATATTTAAATTTAAAGAACACAAACAGGTGGTTATAGTAACTAATGAACCATATTACATTAAATAAATTGGTGTATATATGTCAGCAGCAGTGGAATAATGGAGAGTTACTGGATGTGCGCTACATCCTCATAAAGAACGTGTAAAAATGTTTTTATATATATATATCACATATATAGTTGTGAGCATACGAGCCGTTGCTCACGCTTGCTAAGCTTACTTACAGGAAGAGGGAGCATCCAGGACCTCAATTACAGTTACACCTCAATTTAACTCAAATTAAAAGAGTTTACACACTAAAAAAGTCTCGAAGCAAGAGAAAAAATGGCGCCGAAAAAAACGGAAAGGAGGCTACAGCAGTCTAAAGACGCAAAACACCACCAAACACCTACGTATTTGCCGAAAAACACCTACGAGAATAGAAAACAAGGACGCGAAGCAGCGAACGTACAAGGTCAGCCTTTATTTCCACGGGGCTTTATCAAGCCTACATATACAGATTTTATTGTCTTTGTATCAGAATATACCCTGATTTTAGTGCCTTTGCATCACAATTCGGGTTATATCTACTAAATAAGTCTGCTTATATAAAAGCAATACCATTTAATTGTCATATGACTTCCATAAGCCCTACCATTCGACATTTTGCCCCATTTTCATACATACTGTATATACTATGCAGCACATGTACAAGGTCAGTCTTTATTTCCAAAGGGCTTTACCAAGCCTGCATATACAGAATTTTTGTCTTTGTATCAGAATTCGGGCCCTATCCACTAAATAGTTACATACTTATATCATGGTTTCATTACAGCAGGGCTTTCCCGAGCCTACATACATAGTTTTGGCACATTTTATTTTAAAAAAAACGGGCCATATCTACTAAATAGCAAATTTGCTTAGATCAAGCTTACTCAATTATATTTCAGGCCATATCTACTAAGTAAAAATGTCCATATGGGAATTACCATTGCTAGAGAGCCATGGCCCTAAGGGTTTTCAATAAGCCCTAACCATCTGTCGTTCAGTGTCACATCACCAGATTCAACCCTATCAATGTCCCTACCCACGTCCTGGTCACACTTTTGGCACACGACCTTCAACAAGCCCTCAATACACATTTCGGCTCATTTCTACTTGTTTTTCAGAATTCAATAATCATCACATTGCTGATTACAGCTGTCTTTGCCCATGTCCAAAGATACGCCTCTCAATCATTACTAGGCTTCTAGCAAGCCTCAGGTCAGATGTCGGCTACATGTATAACATTTTCCCCCCATTTTCATGACATTACTTTCAGCAAAAAACAAAATGGCATGTTTTGAGTTTGTGAAAACGCCTGTGGGAGACTCCCAAAATGTATGTAGGAAGGTGCTCTGGTCTGATGAGACTAAAATTAAACGCTATGTCTGGCGCAAACCCAACACATCACGCAAAGAACACCAGCCGGGACTGGGAAACTGGTCAGAGTTGAGGGAAAGATGGATGGTGCTAAATACAGGGATATATTCTTGAGCAAAACCTGTACCACTCTGTGTGTGATTTGAGGCTAGGACGGAGGTTCACCTTCCAGCAGGACAATGACCCCAAACACACTGAAGGCTCATTGCAGGCCGCAAATGCGGACCCTCGCAAACACCCACACAAGCGGCACATTACCAAAATACATCTAACACAAAATCACTATGTACGGACTTACACAAAAAATACGAACCGTGGGACTTAGAACGGAAAATTTATGGACGTAGCAGATAAAAATACGAGACGCTGGACTTCTAAAAAAAACATTACGGCATTGCAAAAATACGACCTTAACGGCCAAATTGCGCACACCTGAAAACATTAAAAACACAATAAATACACACAAAAAATACATAAAAAGCTTACCCACAGCAAGGGGGGGAGCAAGGGGGGGGGGCACCCAGGACCTCTGCAAGTGAAGTTACACCTCAATTTAAGTCCAAATTCCTGAGTTTAGACACACGAAAATCCTCTAAGCGAGAGAAAAAATGGCCCCCGAAAAAAACGAAAGCGAGGCTACAGGATCCTAACGACCACCAAGCTAAAGATACACTTTTAGTAAGGGTGCTAAATCATACACACCAGCGTACCACACACATTCACCTCCATTTCACAACACTAACTTACACAATGCGGACGTACACAGCTACACGAACGGCTTTATTTACACTAGACACTGCACACATTGCTGACACTTACAGCTCAGCTCCAGAACAGTGCAAACCTACATTGGATGTTGCAGGAACATCGAAACAGATTGTCAGCTCTTCAGCACAATGCTTCCTGCATATATTACTTACAAATAGGTAAAGTATATTACTTTATTAATGTATTCATTATTTCATTGGCATACAAGAATACATATACACAAAAAATTAAAAAATAAAAATAATTGCAATAAACATAAAAGTCATTCACAGCGCGCCTCACAACCAATGCCAATGCTGCTCATACCACAAAAAATGCACCAGGGGACATCCTTGCAATAAGCGCAAAAAGCACATCAGCCCCGACCTTACAATGACAGCAAAAGCCCCTGTAATAGCAACAACAAAAAAATCCAACAGCTGCGCAATGAGCCGAAGGCGCTCATTGCGAGGCATGCGATGAGCGCCAAAGGCGCTTAGCGCAAGCACTGCAATGAGCGACGAAGGTCTTCACGGGTAAAAAATGTTTTACATTATGTCTAAAACAGCATTCCCTGGCTTACAATTTCATGCCCGTAATTTTTTGACAGGCAATTCGCTAGTATTTATATATATGTAAAAAAATATGTGTGTTGTACTAGTTTCAAAATATGTATTTAAACTAAAGAAACAATATAAATGTTAAAAAAAGGGAGAACCAGGATTTGAACTCACAAACTATTAATGCTAAGGCTGATATTTTAACCACAATACCACCTATCTGCATGAAAAAGTATAGATATTAATCAAGCAAACATATCAGTGTGACATAGAATGAAACTAATTGTCTACGCTTGTTCTTAAGGAATTGCTTCAGGGACTATACAAGCAAAAGGTAATTCTTGATCCATTTAAAAAAAATAATCTTTCATGTCCTTTCAATTCATAACTTGGAGATATTGGTATAAACTAATAATCATGCATTTTCTTTCATTGCGTACCGTGTACATTCACATTAAACTGTTTACTAGCGGTTCCAGCATCATTTTTTAGTATACACTGATAGCTTCCGCTGTCTGATGATTCAACGCTTGGGATAAGGAGCTTTTGACCGTCTGACTCGATCCTGACACTGCCGCGGGTCTCAACTGGAAGTCCATTCTTTAGCCACCTTCAGGAAAGAAAATTTGTGTTCAAGACAAGCATTTTCAACCAGCAGTCTATCACGATCAAAGCACAACTCTTGTTAGCTAGATCATAATGGAGTTCAAACCAGTGTTGACTTGCTTCATTACATCTGTATTCCCTGAAGCACTGACTACTTGGAGTAATAAGGACAAGTTCAATAACTTTTACACATACTCAGTGGCAAAACTAGAGAGAGGAGGGCCCGGTGCCAACTATATATATATACATATATATATATATATATATATATATATATATATATATATACATATATATATATATATATATATATATATATATATACATATATACATATATATATATATATATATATATATATATACATATATATATATATATATATATATATATATATATATATATATATAAACATATAATAAATGTGCTAGGTGTATAGGCCGGGGGAAAAAAACATTTTATTAAAAAAAAAGAAATGAATAGAAAAAGAATGCTAATTAAACAGCACTGGGGCGCCACAAAGGATGTCCCCAGGTGCACTGCCTGCCCTGGCGTATACTGTCACAAGAACGACTTTGGTATTACTGCCCATTAAAAAAACAAAAAACATATGAGAGTGCACAATGTACCTTATGCTATTATTAAACCAGTATGTGATTTATCAATAATAATAAGTTGTATTTTTCATAGCATAAAGTAAGGTCGGAATTAGGTGTTGTGTCTTACGTTACAGTAGGGGACGGTGTTCCTATGGCGTAACATTCCAGTTCCACGGGGCTATGCTCTATTACAGTGTAGTCTCCAGGATCATCGGCATCATCAATGGATGGAGGGACTATGGGGAAAGAGACAACAAAGGTCTCAGCACAAAATTATTTATAGCTTGCGTTACTCTTAATTACATCTTTATTTGGAGTTGAAGGATCACGTACAATGGGAAATATATATATATTGTAGAGTCTAGATCAAACGCTCAAGAGAACATAAATAATAAAACAATATTTGTTGAAAATAAACAGTTCCAAATTGACTGTTAATTTGAACTGTAATATTCCAAAATATATTTGGACGCCAATACATTCCAAACAGGCAATGTTATAGAGAACCAATGGTTTAATCCTATACACCAGCATACAAGAAGAAACTAAAAATATAAAAAAGGGAGAGCAAAGGGGCCACAATGGTGTTGTATGAAGCAATATTTATTGTTAATAAAATAGTCTGACACGTTTCATCTGAACCAGGCTTCCTCATTTATTCATTCAATCTTTAATGTGGAACTCTACTGAAAGTCTGCAAAATCCAAAACACTGTATTGACTGCACTGCCTTAGTCTACATTCCTACTAAATGGATAGATAGTAAATTGTGACCTATATCAGAACGTACAAAGCTCTTAACACTACTCCTCCCTATATCACATTTAATTTTTAAAAATATTCCACAAATTGCCCCTTTCTCTCAATGATCTATGTTCCTCTTCCTCCATTATCACCTCTTCCCACTCCCACCTGCAGGATCTACCCCATTCTATGGAAAAGAAACCCCTAGCTCATTCAGTCTGACTGACACCCAACTTTTACGCATTTAAATGCTCTAAAAAAACTCAATTATTTAGATATGAATACTACCTACCACCTTAACATACACAACTGGGTGACACTTAGTGCCAAGGGCACCCTCACCAAAACTAGCCCGCCATCCACCAAGCAGTCTCTCATCTTGTCTCTTCCATTCCTCACCACTTAGAAGATCAAGGGCCTCTCAGTATTTACATAGGTTTATGTTGCTCCTTTATGGACAGCACTACAGATTATTTGATATAGATTTCATTTATAGCGTTTTTATTTTATCCATTAGTAACTCTATAAAAAGCCTGCACCAGGTGAGTAGGAACTAGGTGGATTGGGGGGGTGGGGTTCACCAGCAGATTATACGGTGACAGGGAAAGGTTTATTTTTTATATATCTATATTTACAACAGCACCTACTTCCTTTAAATTGTAGTGGAGGTAGATACCTTATCCCTGGTGTCTAGTAGGAGGAAAGAAACAAGCATCAGTGTGCGGCAATCTCTCCCTCTGCTCAGCTTGTGCTCTTCTGAACTATTACCTATTTTAAAATATGCATGGTGGTATTATTAAAAATATGGATTCCAGACCTTGGATTACCCCTCAAATAATCGTGGCACATATCAATTTTGCAAGTTCGCTGACAATGACTAATGTAAAAGCCTAAAAACATTAACACTGTTACTGACTCGTCAGTGTTCTCTCTCACCTAAGACAGTGATCTCATACTTGATTTCAGTTTCTCCCGCTGTGTTGGTTGCCACACAGGTGTACAGTCCATGGTCATACTCGGCTGTATTCCTCAACTCCAATCGTTTCCCATTATACAAAATATGGATGTTGCTGCTGACCTCCACAGGCACCCCGTTTTTCAACCATGTTATTAAGGGCAGTGGGTGACCAGTGGCCTCACACTCGAGAGTCAATGATTTACCAACAATGACCTTCTTTACTTGTGGTTTGCTTAAGTCTCCATCTATTCTTGCCGGAACTATGCAACAAAATTAGATAAATGGTTAGTACAGAAAATGGCTAGCACTGCTTTACAGAAATGTAAAACTCCTTTTAGACACACAACTTTCACCAAAGTCTCATGGATCCCTCCTGGGTCCAGTAGAGGCAACAACATTTTTTTCTAATTAAAAACTAAATTTATGACTTCAACTCTGCTTAATTATTATTATAATTACTTAAAGTTTTCCAACACATAGGAACCAATATATTCCTTCACAAATTTGTCAAATCCAATATTAGTCAAATATTATAGGCAAAAAAATGGTTCTAAATTCATCCAAAAATCCAATATTAGTTACAAAGTTATATATACATATAAAATCCAAATGTATTTATATATATATATATATATATACTAGCAACTTGCCCGTCAAAAAATGACGTCAATAAGATTGTAAGGCAGGTAATGTTGTTTGCGTGCAAAATTAATTTTGTTGGTGTTTTAAGATCCTTTGGCGCCCATTGCGAGCCTCGCGCTGATCGCCTTCGTCGCTCCTTGCAAGGCTCTTGGTTGTTTGTGTCCTATGAGCAGCGTTGGTGTTTTTTTTTGGTATGGCAATGAATAATTGATAAAATAAGAAATGAATATACTTTACCTATTGTGAAGTAATATATGCAGCATTGTGTTGAAGAGCTGGCAATCTGTTTTCATGTTGCTGCATCATCAGTGCTGTTGAGCTGCTGTGTAAGCGTCATGAATGTGTGTAGTGTAATACTGTGCGTGCGCGAGGCAAATCCGTTAGGATAGCTATGTACTTCCAGGATTGTCTAAGTTATTGTTCTAAAATGGCGCCTAATGTGTGGTATGTGGCTGTGGCTGATTTTGCGTCCTTGTTTTCGGATGTCGTCCGACTTTTTCGGAATATCCGTAGCTGTTTGGTGGTGTTTTGCGTGTTTAGGGGCCTTTAGCCTCGTTTTCGTTTTGTTCAGCGGCCATTTTTTCTCTCGCTTAGGTGATTTTCGGGTGTCTAAACTCCGAAATTTGGAGTTAAATTGAGGTGTAACTTCACTTGTAGAGGTCCTGGGTGCACCCTCTTGCTGTGGGTAACCATTTTATGTGTTTGTTGTGTGTATTTATTGTGTTTGTAATGTTTTGGGGGTCGCGCGGGTTGCGTCCTTGTTTTCAGATCTCATACGTCTTTTTCGGGAAATCCATAGGTGTCTGGTGGTGTTTTGCGTCTTTAGACTGCTGTAGCCTCGTTTTCGTTTTTTTTCTGCGCCCATTTTTTCTCTCGCTTAGGGGATTTTTGAGTGTCTAAACTCTTTTATTTGCAGTTAAATTGAGGTGTAACTTCAGTTTTCGAGATCCTGTTCCCCCCCCCCCCCCCTTGCTGTAGGTAAGCTTTTTATGTATTTGTTGTGTGTATTTATTGTGTTTTTAATGTTTTCATGTGCGTGGGTTACGTCCGATTTTTACGTAAATTTGGCGAGGTCCGCAGTTGCTGGCAAGGAGAGCCTTCGGCCCGCAAGCGTTAGCAACAGCTCGCATGCTCACAACTATATATGTGATATATATTTTATTATATCTTTTCATGTGACAACTCTGAAGAAATGACCCTCTGCTACAATGTAAAGTAGTAAGTGTACAGCCTGTATAACAGTGTAAATTTGCTGTCCCCCCAAATAACTCAACACACAGCCATTAATGTCTTAACCGTTGGCAACAAAAGTGAGTACACCCCTAAGTGGAAATGTCCAAACTGGGCCCAAAGTGTCAATATTTTTTGTGGCCCCCACTATTTCCCAGCACTGCCTTAAACCTCATGGGCATGGAGTTCACCAGAGCTTCACAGGGATCCACTGGAGTCCTCTTCCACTCCTCCACTGGAGTCCTCTTCCACTCCTCCATGAAGACATCACGGAGCTGGTGGATGTTAGAGACCTTGCACTACCCCACCTTCTGTTTGAGGATGCCCCACAGATGCTCATTTGGGTTTAGGTCTGGTGACATGCTTAACCAGTCCATCACCTTATAATGGTGGAAAATAATGGTGGCCACACAACATTTTGACACTTTGGGCCCAATTTGGACATTTCCACATTGGGGTGTACTCACTTTTGTTGCCAACGGTTTAGACATTAATGGCTGTGTGTTGAGTTATTTTGAGGGGACAGCACATTTACACTGTTATACAGGCTGTACACTTACTACTTTACATTGTAGCAGAGTGTCATTTATTCAGTGTTGTCACATGAAAAGATACAATAAAATATTTACAAAAATGTGAGGGGTGTACTGACTTTTGTGAGATACTGTATATATATATATATATATATATATATATATATATATATATATACACACACCTACACAATGCATCACCATAGTGAATTTCTTTCTATTTGACAATATATTTTAAGAAAGCAATATATCATTGCTTCCATTTTTTTGTTGCCTGTTTGACTGCTACTTTCATGAGGGTGTGTAATTGTAAATTAATGAGCTTTTTGTTAGTGGTCTTAAAAACACTGGCAGTATGCACAGCTGGGCTATGGACAGCTGCCACATTCCCACTCTGCAGATAGGAGTTTCCTCTGCATGTGTAGTCTAATCCAACCTCAGGAAGATGACCAGTAGAAACCAAAATGGTAGATTCCACATCAATATAATTGCATGTAAAATTTATAACTTAGAGGCTGTGTTGTTTTTGTTCATGCTCAAAATATGCCATCCATTTATAGAACAGTGTAAATAATCGTACCATAAATGTCAACAAAATACGTCCTCTCTGCGCTTCCGGCAAGGTTGGCTGCCTGGCATATGTAAGTGCCAGAATGAGTGATTTGAGAGTGAGGGATACGGAGGAATCTTCCAGTTTCCCTATAGATGACTTGGGAACTAGGAACAAGTGCTTGTCCATCTTTATACCAGGTGATTGTAGGGTTTGGAATTCCTCGAACCTCACATTCCAAGATAATTTCACTGTCCAAGATAAATGTCAGGTCCGTGGTGCTGTTTCCATCCTTGATGCTTGGAGGAACTATTAAAAGTTTAGAGACCATTTGTTAATTTCAGTTAGTGTATATTGTTATCTTAGACTTAAAGGGATATCAAAGTTTACATGCTTTTAATATTAAAATAAACTATTTAAGTGTGGGCACATATCTAAACATAATTGTTTTTAAAAGTGATGAAAAGCTCTGTTTTTACTCACTGAAACATTTCAAATAGTCCCTGCAAAGATTTGACCCTAGCTGTCCATGAACACAGAGTTGCTATTGGTACTAGATGTACTAGTCAATTACAAGCTGTTTCTCAACAGCATTTCTTCAAACATTGCTAGTACATCTAGCACTACAGGGACACTGTGTGCATGACCTGCTGGGCAGACCTTTGCAGGGACTATTTGTTTTATTTTAGGCATTAAAAAGAGAGCTTATAAGTGCTTCTTAATAGCCACTGGTCTAGGCTTTTGCAACCTTAGTTGCTGGTGTTCCTGCTTCTCTATCCTCTGCTCCTATCATATCTCTCTCTTCTAAATATCTTCCATAGTCTTCATAATTCCAAGTTAAAGCCCTCAGGTTTTTCAAATAAAGTCAAGAATAACCTTCAGGATTCCCCTCCTCTGCTCTGAGGCTATTCGCTCCTCAGCTCTTTTGTGCTCTCCCCGCCTTTCCATAAATTTCTAGAGCTCCTTTTTGGCTAAAACTTTTCTCTTATAACCCTCTAGAACGGCCTGCCATACATCATGAGCCTGAATTAAATTTCTGATTAGCCACGACTATTATAAATGTTATGCTAACCTAGCCGGGTTTTTTCTGGGGTGTTCCTTCTCAAAATCAACTGCCTGAAAACTTAAGACATTTTGCAAACTTTAGGGTAAGTTTATTAACGTTTATTTGGGGTTTTGTTTAATGCAAAAAATGTTTTCATACACTACTGATTCTCCTCTATCAGATGCCTTCATAATCCATGGAACTTAAATATACCTTTAAGTAGAAACTACCTTTCTCCTTGAACAGCAGGTAAAACAATCTAAGAGACAAAATAGTGTTTTCTTTTACATGACAAAAACCTTTTTTTCAGAACAAACTTACCATATACTATTAACTTATTTTCCTTTACTTGTGTCCCCGCTGCATTAGTTGCGATGCACTTGTAATGTCCGCGGTCGCCAAGACCTGTGCTTTTTATGTTAAGAACCTGTCCATTTTCTAACAAGTTCACGTTGGAGTCTCCAGGAGATATAGGTCTGCAAGGGAGAGATAGACCAACTTCACCAAAATGCTAAGCAATCCAAATTGATGATAGTCTCTTAGGTCTCTGGTCCCCATGTCTCCAGTGTACCAAACCATGTGCCAAATATACTACAGGGTAGTATATGCTGTTATACAGAGTAGATGTACTAAGATTCTATACCTCCAAGCAATCTATAATACATAATATTTTATTACAGGGGTGGTCCCTCTAGATCAGTGATCAATTTGACTTGAAGAGATGCTTATAGGGCCAGTTAGTCCATAAAATGGGCTAAACAAACAGAGGAAATATGACTTTTGCCGAAATAAACAGAGGATAAATGTGCTACATTTAACAAACGTAAAAAAATAAAAAGACTTAGCTAATATGTCAGTCTCAATGTAGTATTAAAACTATTGTAGTTTAAAGGTGTTCACCTTAGCTGGAGTAGTGTTTTGGTCCAGTTAGAAGCAGTAAATGTTAGCTAAGGTGCGTCTGTGTCCCATGTCTTAGCTGGAGTAGGGCTTTGGGCCAGTTAGAAGCAGTGGATGTGAGCTAAGGTTGGTCTGTGTTCTGGGTCCTAGCTTGAGTAGGGCTTTGGTCCAGTTAGAAGCAGTGGGTGTGAGCTAAGGTGGTCTGTGTCCTATGCCTTAGATGGAGTACGGCCTGGATCCAGTTAGAAGCAGAATATGTGAACTAAGGTGGGTCTGTGTCCTGGGTATTAGCTGGAGTAGGGACTGGGTCCAGTTAGAAGCCATGGATGTGAGCTAAGGTGGATCTGTGTCCTAGGTCTTAGCATGAGTATGAAATTGGTCCAGTTAGAAGCAGAAAATGTAAACTAAGGTGGGTCTGTGTCCTATGTCTTAGCTGGATTAGTGCCTGGATCCAGTTAGAAGCAGTGAATGTGAGCTAAGGTGGATCTGTGGCCAGGGTCTTAGCTGCACTAAGGCCTGGATCCGGTTAGAAGCAGCAGATGTGACTTAAGGTGGGTTTGTGTCCTTGGTCTTGGCTGAAGTAAGGCCTTGGTTTAGTTAGAAGCAGTGGATGTGAGCTAAGTTGGCTCTGTGCCCTAAGTGTTGGCTGGAGTAAGGCCTGGGTCCAGTTAGAAGCAGTGGATGTGAGCTAAGGTGTGTCTGTGCCATTTGTGTTGGCTGGAGTAGGGCCTGGGTCCAGTTAGAAGCAGTGGATGTGAGCTAAGGTGTGTCTGTGCCATTTGTGTTGGCTGGAGTAAGGTCTGGGTCCAGTTAGAAGCAGTGGATGTGAGCTAAGGTGTGTCTGTGCCCTTTGTGTTGGCTGGAGTAAGGCCTGGGTCCAGTTAGAAGCAGTGGATGTGAGCTAAGGTGTGTCTGTACCATTTGTGTTGGCTGGAGTAAGGCCTGGGTCCAGTGAGAAGCAGTGGATGTGAGCTAAGGTGTGTCTGTGCCATTTGTGTTGGCTGGAGTAGGGCCTGGGTCCAGTTAGAAGCAGTGGATGTGAGCTAAGGTGTGTCTGTGCCCTTTGTGTTGGCTGGAGTAGGGCCTGGGTCCAGTTAAAAGCAGTGGATGTGAGCTAAGATGGGTCTGTGCCCTAGGTGTTGGCTGGAGAAGGGCCTGGGTCAAGTTAGAAGCAGTGGATGTGAGCTAAGGTGGGTCTGTGCCCTGTGTCTTTGTTGGAGTAGGGCCTGGGTCCAGTTAGAAACAGTGGATGTGATTTAAGGTGGACCTGTGTCCTAGGTCTTGGATGGAGTAGTGCCTGGGTCCAGGTAAAAGCAGTGAATGTGAGCGAAGATGGGCCTGTGTCCTACGTCTTAGCTGGAGTAGTGCCTGGGTCCAGTTAGAAGCAGTGGATGTGAGCTAAGGTGGGCCTGTGTTGTAGGTCTTAGCTGGAGTAGTGCCTATGTCCAGTTAGAAGCAGTGGATGTGAGCTAAGGTGGGTCTGTAGCTTGAGTAGGGTTTTGGTCCAGTTAGAAGCAGTGAATGTGAGCGGAGTTGGGTCTGTGTCCTATGTTTTAGCTGGAGTAGCGCCTGGGTCCAGTTAGAAGCAGTGTATGTGGGCTAATGTGGGTCTGTAGCTTGAGTAGGGGTTTGGTCCAGTTAGAAGAAGTGGATTTAGCTATGGTGGGTCTGTGTCCTGGGTAATAGTTCAGATTTGGGCTACAGTGATCCTTAAGGGATGCATCCCAGTGTTTGTCGGCAAAGCAAACATTCTCAACAATCTGATCTTTTCACAAACATAGCTTTAAGACCTAGAAGAGTTGCTTATCTCTACTTCCTATTATTTGCTCAGGAGACTGTCCTATACATTTTTATAGATTGGTTTGTGTTTGAATGCAATGTCATGTAGGATAGGAGTCAGATAAAAACTCCTACCAGGACAGGCTCATGGACAGGAACTATTTCATCCACTGGTCCTCCCTGGTTATTGAATAGAAATAAGTTGAACTGTGGAGATTTGATACACTAAAGTTCAAATGTATCATTTAGAAGCTACAGTGAAATATTGTTGTTCAGATCCTGATTTTATTGCTATTTATTTATTAAAGGGATTCACTAGACATTATATACATGTTTTAGTTAGGTGACTTAATCAATGTCATCCTTCTCAGTATAATTGTCATGATTTACACTTCGTTTACGTATAAGAACCTTGTGGAAATTGTGGAACCTTCTACTTTCCTCCTGTTCTCTATCATGGAGGGTGGCATGTTTCACAGATGTGACCTAAGTACACACCCACACTTCAGACTACTAGTTCATTGCTGTTAGTAGGAAGATTGTGACATGCTGTGTGTCTGCTAGCAGCATAATATACTAGTGATGTTAAGCACCTTCACTATGCCCATGGTGTTAGGTCACAGCTGAAACATGGCACCCTTCATATAAAACAACAGGAAGAAATGGGAAGCTTCCAGAAGTTAGGAATCTAGGGCTTTCTTACAATGAAGTGCAATTTTATATACCAATTACATTGAGGAGGGTACACTTAATTAAGGTAATTTACCTAAAAAGTGTCCCTATAAATAAACATATTACCGTATGCCATGTTGCATAAGAACCCCATTGTCCATTTAAAAATAACTGAATACTTCTCTTTCTTACCTCTCTTCCTTAAACCACTGGATCACCGGAAATGGGATCCCCTTCACTTTACACTCCAGGTTGGCTTCTCTGCCAGCGATTACAGAAATGTCACTGATAATTCCACTACCTAGAATTGTTGGGGGATCTTGAGAAAAAAAAAACATATTACATATTAGTAAAATAGTTGTACAAAATATATGGCCCTGAAATAATATCACAATTGCATTAATTTGAATCAGTATTTTAATAAATACAGAAATGCCTATTATAGGTTTTAAGTAGAGGAATGGATTAAATAATATCCTGAGAGAACAAAACAAAACCAATATACTCTACTAGTAGGGGGCAATTTACTAAGCATTTCAAGTGCATCCCTGTATTTAATATGCACTATTTCCTATGTGGAAGATTTGAGATCACAGCCCATCTCACCTCATTGCAGTAACTTGACATGCTTAAATCCCACCTTACTTTAAAGGATCACAAAAGTCCCCTATATGAGCTCTGCCCTATTAGATAGAGGGTGAAAAGGCATATGGAAGAAGTGTTATCATTTTTAAAATTGAACTGAATTCTCGTAGTTATGATCATTTGAAGTAAATTTAAAAAATGTAAATAAATATTCCATATGATTTTTCACCTTCTAACTGCACATGTGGCAACTTTTGTGGTCCTATAAAGAAACTTTAAGTTACTTTATACATACTAATTCTATCTTCTACATTATTTTTAAGTAGCTTATTTTTAGAATTTTTAATTACAGCAAATAACAATATTTATTTTTAAGTGCACTTTTCATTTTTTAAATATTTTCTCACAGAAAAAAGATAATTCTATTGAAACATAATGACAAATACTAGAACCAATGCCTTAGAAAAAAGGATAGTAAGGTTTACATGGGTTTGTAAGGGGTATAGAAAACTCAATTCAAGGACCTATTATATTAATTAGTGGTGTGTTTAGGTCTAGGCCTAGGGGAGCACTTGTCTCTATTTTTTGGGGGGGGGGGGGGGGCATGGATAAATATGCTCACATGAACAGAAATGTCTATATGAAGTGATATTTCTGTTTGTAACTGATACTTCTATTTTACATGTATACACAAAAAAATAGGATTTTGATATAGCAAGAGGATAGGATAAGTAGTACCAGGGGTGTGTGGGCACATCAGTAACTGGGCACAAAATTTGAGTAGGTCTAGGGAAACACATCTTAAAAACATCCATGGTATGAACACAGTCATCAGAGAGGACAAGAAATACTGATGCAGTCAGGTAATGATGTAAAACATCTATGGCTTGTGTTGGGTGGGGGTCACAACTAGAGTAACGAGATAAATATGTTCTGCTTCTTAAAAAAATCTAGAAAACTTAGTTATTTTTAAATTCCCTGGTGTAAGAGAGCATTGGAAAAAATCTGCATGTGTTGAGAGCCTTTAGTGCCCTTGGGGAGCAGGCATACCGTAAAGCCAAGGATGGAGAGGGGCAAAAAAGGGGCAACACCAAAGGATCAGCTGTCAAGATCTGCTTTTGGGGACAGTCTGGGACTTCCCTGAACCCCCAACCAACGTTCCTTCAGGGCCTAAGCCTCTCCCTGAAATAGTTAAGTCCTCTCCATTGACTTTGCATTGGGAGATGGGTGCCTCTGGGTGTGATCTTGTGATTGCAGAACAGAGAAGACCTAGCTCTTTCAAGGAGAGGTTTAGGCCTTGAAGGGAAGTTGGGTGGGGATGGTTCAGGGAGATCCCAGTCTGTTTTCCCCAAAAACAGATCTTGACACATGCTCAAAATAAAGACAAGCAAGATTAGGTGTTATGATCGGCTTTCTTTAGCTGGGCTTGATAAGGCTGTTATGGCCAAACCTACCCAGTAGATCTTTCAGATTCTATTAATCCCTTTACCAAGGCAGCAGATGTCTCTAAAGTCTTCTTCTCTCTTGGATGCAGCATTTAAAAATGTGAGCACACAGGATCAGCATACAGGACACTTCATCTAGACAAATGGTACTGGAACTGCTTTTATAGTGTTGGATACAGATACACCTTTTTTATATATCATCCATCATAGCAAACTTTACTAACACACTGCCTCCCAACATGGCAGTTACAGATTACATCATCACATTCTGAATCCGTTAACTCTTCATGAACCGAACATGCAGCACACAGAATCTAACATACGTTAAACATACATAGGGTAATCAACATAAAATAAAAACATATTAAATAACTATAAAACAATTACTGATCCCAAAAGGGTGGTCAGGGGAATCATGACAGCTACTCCCCCCATGCAGCATCCCTGTGATTATCTCTATCAGATGAACTCTGGCATGCTGCGGCATTAAGTCCAAGTGTAAGTTCTTGTCTGGGGTGGGGTGGGGCAAACAATAGTCCAAAAATGCCCATAGTCCCTGGAGGGATGCAACTTTAGGGTAAGCACTTAGTCTCAGTATTCTTCCCCCATCATCAGATCGAATGGCACCTTCTTCCAGTGCGTTAGGAACAAGCATCATTTTCTTTAGAACTACATTGAAACAGTATCCTGGGGGGGCCATACCGGTAGTCCATGGAAAGAGAGACCTCCAGGCTAACAGGGGCTTAGAATATTTCTTCCCCAGGGCAAAATTTCCCAACCAAATCAGTGAAACCACATGGCCTGCTGAATCCAGGGCAGTACCAGGTCCCAAAGAGGTGGATAACAACTTTCCCCTTTTCAGACCTGAGCCTTCCCCTGGTCGTGGTGGGATTCTGGGTTTACAGAGTGTGCTTGAGTCACTCACTAGCTCTACCAACTCCAGGTTCTCCTCTTGGCCTGGGGTCTCTAAATAGTCCAATTTCTCCTCTACAATCCTGCTATCAGGCTAGCTGTGTGCTGGTATGGCGTCTCATCCTTGTTTCGGTCTTGCAGGATCTCAGAGCTCGGCCCTTCTCCTACCCCTTGTTTTGTAGCTTGCTCACTGACTGTTTTTATCAGCTAGAGCCTCATTACTGGATCAGAGTTCAAGCTATTGTTCATTATCTGGCTGCCCCATCTAAGCTTTTCCTTGTGTCAGCAACCTGACTGGCAGTTTCTTCTTGCCCCACTGCGTTGTCATTAGCAATGGAATATTCACTGACTGGATATGAGTGTGCCCCATGGTCTGCCAAAGTCCCAGGGCTGTTTCCCTGGTCTGCTTCATGGTCTATGATGGGCTCCTGGACAGCGGTTATCCACAGGAGACCCAGGCTAGGTTCACAGTCTGCACCTAGTACATCATTAATTTCCAGTCTATTATCTCCTCCTACAAGGGCTGGTGACAGACGTCCCATTTTTCTCCCACTGCCCTGTTGTCAGTAGTGGTACTCCAGCTAACTGGGTATAGCTGGTCCTTCGGTTGTTGGTCTGGCTTGATCTCTGGTCTCATCACGGTTTCTGTACCTGGATCTGTGTCTAGATCCCTGAAAGTGGTTACCAGTTGGAACACCATTATTGGTTCACAGTCCATGTTTGGTTCTTCCAAGAACCCAGGGCACTGTGTCTCCTCCCCAAGCCTTCCACTTGGCCAGTTCTTATGACTGGATACTTTTTTGTTCCTGTGGTTGGGGCTGTTATGGGTGGACCCAAGGTGCGCTCAAGAACCTGAGTTTCATGCTCCATGTAGTCCCTGAGCTGTTCCAAACTTACTCTTGCTCATTTTTAAATTACCACTTGAACACTATTAGGGTCCTCTGAGGGCTAGTCCTCGGTTATTCGAAAGTCCATAAAGTCCCCATCCGACCCAGCCATAGCAAAATGTATCTGGGCTTCCTTGGTCTCTGGCACATAACCTTCCCAACTGGGCGGCCAAAGTCCTTCCACAGATGCCTCATCCAGTAACATATAGAGGGTACACCCCCCCCAGAGGAGCGCTGGCAAATGCAAGCAGGTGTTAATGGATATATATGACTTCAAAGATTGAGGAGAGTAGTACCAAGGTAGAGCCTAAAATGCCCACCTATAAATGCACATACTGACACTTATGTGTGATATACTCGGTGCTGGTGGGGTGGCAGGGGGTACAAAAAGTCTTATCTCAAAGTCCCATAATGAAGAATGTCCAGTCTTGTGAGGTCCTACAAACATCTGCACGTCTGTTTGGATGTATGTATCATTATCCTTGTACTGTGCTATTGTAAAGATAGTGCAGGAGGTGTGCCACCCTCTACACGAACACTGTTCACATAGTGCTCTCGGTGAGAATTCAAGACATGAGAGAAACAGGGGGGGGGGCTCATATTTGGTGATCTCAGTACATGAGGTATGGATGACGCGTAAGGGAGAAAGCAGCTTTCTCCTACAAACAAGCTACCTCAAGCCAATACTGGAGATATCGCACAGACGTAAGGATAACCCACATATCCATGATGATCTGAGGAGAGGGTCTCCCTTATGCACCATCCATACCTCACGTATTGAGGTCACCAAAAGTGGGTTGTTTACTTTCTTTCATTACGTACTGGCTGTTTGAAAAGTATTTATGACAGTTATTTTGCACTAAAAAGGTGGTGCACTGCTCCCCCCACTCCCTGCCCTTGTTACTGCCTCATTCAGTAAGTCTATAAATTCTGCTTTCAGCTGTAACTCCTGCTGGATCTATGGCAATAGCGCAAAAGCTGTTTCTTTTCTATTATGTAGCAGCACAGAGTGTGAACGCGACGGTTGAACGCTGCGCCACAGCACCTAGTGGTGAAAAAGAGGTAGTGCAGGCAAAACAATATTCCCCCCTCCAACGTGGTGCATAAGGCGCCCTGACAGAAGAGGCCTTGAGGTATGAGAGGCACGCCCGAGGGCCTCGAGAGCTGAGTACTCACGTCGAACATACCGATGGCCTCGCTGTCGATTCAGCCCCGTCGACTTGTGCCACTTCGGAGGGAAGAATCCTTTTTGGAGCCCAAAAGCCTCATCAGACCATTGACTTAGTCCCAGGAAGTCACTGGGGACCCAAACTGGTCCCAGCCAGGCCGCATATTGCTGCTCCACATTAACCTGCTGCCACACCAGATCCGACAGCCAGTCATTTAGCTCATGACCGCCACAGTCCTAGGAACGCCTCCTATTGAGCTTGAAGGTCCACTTTCCTGCAGTGTCTGCTGGCCACTCTGTGGTAGTGGGCTCTATTGCTGCTGCATGGCCTGCAGATGATTTCCTGTGTCCTCTGGGATAGAGGTTCCCCTTCCAGGCTACCACTGGTTACTGCTGCTGAGATCCCACTGTGTGCCACCAATTGTCACCACCCTGGGGGGACCAGGTTCACCCCTAACCCTCCTGCTTACTGTTAGAGGAGTACCTCTGGATGGTCTGGGTTCTGGTAATTTCTGCACTTTTGCTTTCTCAAGTGCAGAAACCGGTTCAAAAAGCAGGCTTGGACAAAATAATAAACATTTTTTATCTTTATCTTTCTCTAAAATGACAGAACAAACTTTACTAACTCACTGCATCCCAACATGGCAGTAACAGATTACATCGTCAAATTCTAAATCAGTTAACTCTTCATGAACCGAACATGCAACATACAGTATCTAACATTGTACATTAAACATACATAGGGAAATCAACATAACATAAAAATATATCAAATAACTATAAAACTACTTAGCCCAAAGGGTGGTAAGGGGAATCATGACAAGAGGCCGAACCTTTATTGCGCACATGACATTTTCAAATATGGCATATAGAACATAATAGTTTTTTTCAGGAAGAGGCTGAAATATCAGTAAGTGGACCACCAAGTTGCTGGACAAGTATCAAGTGGTCAACATAAAAAGGAAGCATTGCTCTAATTGTCTTATATAGTATATTTTTTAGTTTTGTTGAGCTATACCATGCAGGATCACCCAAGATGGGTAAGTCATATCAGAGAGGTCAGATAAATTACGGTCCACTGGAGAGGGAACTGGCAACCCACTCCAGTATCTTTGCTAAGAAAATCTTATGGATAATCAAGACCTGGTGTGCTACCGTCCATAGGGTCACAGAGAATCAGACACCACAGAATGACTAAATAACAAACTCAACCTACTATCAGATATTGATCTAATTTCCCATCAAACAATCATAAATTAGTGAAACGTGACCTAATCTAAGAGTTATCAGGGACGCTATAAGTCCCAGCTGTAAGTAATATTATCTCTATATACCTACCTAGAACATCAACATAAAACCTTTTCTCCGAATCCCCCGCTATATTAGTAGCTCTGCACGAATACAGCCCAGAATCGTTCAGTGATGTTTCTAAAAGCTTTAGTACTTTGCCCTTCTCCAAAATCTGGATGGTAGCACTGTCAATAACCTGGAATAAAATATATTCTGTGAAATTAATTACTATTATGTAATTACAATCTAAAACAATAAAACCTATATTTGCTAAAATTGTACAAACAATTTTGTTTATTATAGTTCAACATATATATATATATTATATAATAAAAAAAATAAACTAATTATCTCTTTACAGGACCACTATAGTTAAATGTGTTTCTATTCAGTATTTTAAATAACTGAACTGTGATCAAAATGATTTTAGAAAATAAAAATCAATAAATAAATAAACAAATAAATAAATATATTTGTATCTTTGTATGCAACTATTCTTTATGTTGCAGGTCAATTTGTGTCTCACGGCTAACTCTGTCGACTACTTTCTCAAGATGTGTTTGATTGTAAACAAATGAGCTTTCTACAGTATTAGTCATGTTGAAAGCACTGGCAGTTTTAACTGATACTTCCTCACAATGCAGATACAAACAACCTAACAAAAATCTACATTCAAAGTCCCCTCTTAGTAACATTCTGCAACATGCTGTTGGGACATGGACCCTGATAGGCTAGGGCACTAAACTGCTTAGCTAGCCCTACAGAGTCTGTGTCTGCATACACTGCATAGGAGGGCAGACCTTTGCAGGGACTATTTGTTTGATTTTAGGTAGTAAAACAGAGCTTATAAGCATTTCTTAATAAAATAAAGTACATTAAAGTAAATAGATACACAGAGATATTATATATCTAGTAACATCCAGGAACATACTATATCACTTTAAGTATGTGTGCTCATTCCTGTAAATGTGAGCTAGAGGACTGCTCTCGAGGACTGCATTAAGCGTCTCTGTTCGAAGCAATTCGTTACCTGTACATGTCCCTTGTACCAGGTGATAAGAGGCAGGGGGGTTCCTGATGCTTCACAGAACAGATCTGTGTCATGATTTAGGATGACTGATATATTTGATGTTTTTTCTGTCTCCTTAATAACAGGGGGCTCTGAAAACAAAATTTTACATAATTAAACATGTATTACTGATGAGCAATGATTTCCTACAGCTAATTAAGACAAATGTACTGAAAGGAAGCCATATTTATGCTGATGTCTAATCACTGTGTGAGATATTAGTACCATGTGTTACTGAGTCACTACAGGAAGACCCAACACATGATTCAGATTAGGAGCCTTGGCAGTTATGGGCTCTATAATAGGGTGATGGAAGATGTGACAGCCAAAACTTACAAGGTCAGGTCCTTAATGGATATTAATGTGTAAAGTGGTCTGTCAGCAAGAGGCATGGCCAGGAAATTGTGCCCTGTGTGTATCAGTGTGTGTATCTGTCAGACTGCTCTGTGTGTATCAGTGTGTGTATCTCAGTAAGTCGTCTCTGTGTGTATCAGTGTGTGTATCTCAGTCAGTCTGCTCTGTGTGTATCAGTGTGTGTATCTCAGTCAGTCTGTTCTGTGTGTATCAGTGTGTGTGTATCTCAGTCAGTCTGCTCTGTGTATATCAGTGTGTGTATCTCAGTCAGTCTGCTCTGTGTGTATCAGTGTGTGTATCTGAGTCGGTCTGCTCTGTGTGTATCAGTGTGTGTATCTCAGTCAGTCTGTTCTGTGTGTATCAGTGTGTGTATCTCAGTCAGTCTGCTCTGTGTGTATCAGTGTGTGTATCTCAGTCAGTCTGATCTGTGTGTATCAGTGTGTGTATCTGAGTCAGTCTGCTCTGTGTGTATCAGTGTGTGTATCTCAGTCAGTCTGCTCTGTGTGTATCAGTGTGTGTATCTCAGTCAGTCTGTGTGTATCAGTGTGTGTATCTCAGTCAGTCTGATCTGTGTGTATCAGTGTGTGTATCTCAGTCAGTCTGCTCTGTGTGTATCGGTGTGTGTATCTCAGTCAGTCTGTTCTGTGTGCATCAGTGTGTGTATCTCAGTCAGTCTGTTCTGTGTGTATCAGTGTGTGTATCTCAGTCAGTCTGCTCTGTGTGTATCAGTGTGTGTATCTCAGTCAGTCTGTGTGTATCAGTGTGTGTATCTCAGTCAGTCTGATCTGTGTGTATCAGTGTGTGTATCTCAGTCAGTCTGCTCTGTGTGTATCAGTGTGTGTATCTCAGTCAGTCTGCTCTGTGTGTATCAGTGTGTGTATCTCAGTCAGTCTGTTCTGTGTGTATCAGTGTGTGTATCTCAGTCAGTCTGTTCTGTGTGTATCAGTGTGTGTATCTCAGTCAGTCTGTTCTGTGTGTATCAGTGTGTGTATCTCAGTCAGTCTGCTCTGTGTGTATCAGTGTGTGTATCTCAGTCAGTCTGTTCTGTGTGTATCAGTGTGTGTATCTCAGTCAGTCTGTGTGTATAATTGTGTGTATCTGAGTCAGTCTGTTCTGTGTGTATCAGTGTGTGTATCTCAGTCAGTCTGTTCTGTGTGTATCAGTGTGTGTATCTCAGTCAGTCTGCTGTGTGTGTATCTCAGTCAGTCTGCTCTGTGTGTATCAGTGTGTGTATCTCAGTCAGTCTGTTCTGTGTGTATCAGTGTGTGTATCTCAGTCTGTTCTGTGTGTATCAGTGTGTGTATCTCAGTCAGTCTGCTCTGTGTGTATCAGTGTGTGTATCTCAGTCAGTCTGTTCTGTGTGTATCAGTGTGTGTATCTCAGTCAGTCTGTTCTGTGTGTATCAGTGTGTGTATCTCAGTCAGTCTGCTGTGTGTGTATCTCAGTCAGTCTGCTCTGTGTGTATCAATGTGTGTATCTCAGTCAGTCTGTTCTGTGTGTATCAGTGTGTGTATCTCAGTCAGTCTGTCCTGTGTGTATCAGTGTGTGTATCTCAGTCAGTCTGCTCTGTGTGTATCAGTGTGTGTATCTCAGTCAGTCTGTTCTGTGTGTATCAGTGTGTGTATCTCAGTCAGTCTGCTCTGTGTGTATCAGTGTCTGTATCTCAGTCAGTCTGCTCTGTGTGTATCAGTGTGTGTATGTGAGTCAGTCTGTACTGTGTGTATCAGTGTCTGTATCTCAGTCAGCCTGCTCTGTGTGTATCAGTGTGTGTATCTGAGTCAGTCTGTTCTGTGTGTATCAGTGTGTGTATCTGAGTCAGTCTGGCTGTGTGTATCAGTGTGTGTATCTCAGTCAGTCTGTTCTGTGTGCATCAGTGTGTGTATCTCAGTCAGTCTGTTCTGTGTGTGTATCAGTGTGTGTATCTCAGTCAGTCTGCTCTGTGTGTATCAGTGTGTGTATCTCAGTCAGTCTGTGTGTATCAGTGTGTGTATCTCAGTCAGTCTGATCTGTGTGTATCAGTGTGTGTATCTCAGTCAGTCTGTTCTGTGTGTATCAGTGTGTGTGTATCTCAGTCAGTCTGTTCTGTGTGTATCAGTGTGTGTATCTCAGTCAGTCAGCTCTTTGTGTATCAGTGTGTGTATCTCAGTCAGTCTGTTCTGTGTGTATCAGTGTGTGTATCTCAGTCAGTCTGCTCTGTGTGTATCAGTGTGTGTATCTGAGTCAGTCTGTTCTGTGTGTATCAGTGTGTGTATCTCAGTCAGTCTGTGTGTATAATTGTGTGTATCTGAGTCAGTCTGTTCTGTGTGTATCAGTGTGTGTATCTCAGTCAGTCTGTTCTGTGTGTATCAGTGTGTGTATCTCAGTCAGTCTGTTCTGTGTGTATCAGTGTGTGTATCTCAGTCAGTCTGCTCTGTGTGTATCAGTGTGTGTATCTCAGTCAGTCTGCTCTGTGTGTATCAGTGTGTGTATCTGAGTCAGTCTGCTCTGTGTGTATCAGTGTGTGTATCTGAGTCAGTCTGCTCTGTGTGTATCAGTGTGTGTATCTGAGTCAGTCTGTTCTGTGTGTATCAGTGTGTGTATCTCAGTCAGTCTGTGTGTATAATTGTGTGTATCTGAGTCAGTCTGTTCTGTGTGTATCAGTGTGTGTATCTCAGTCAGTCTGTTCTGTGTGTATCAGTGTGTGTATCTCAGTCAGTCTGTTTTGTGTATATCAGTGTGTGTATCTCAGTCAGTCTGCTCTGTGTGTATCTGAGTCAGTCTGTCCTGTGTGTATCAGTGTATGTATCTGAGTCAGTCTGTCCTGTGTGTATCAGTGTATGTATCTGAGTCAGTCTGTACTGTGTGTATCAGTGTGTGTATCTCAGTCAGTCTGTTCTGTGTGTATCAGTGTGTGTATCTCAGTCAGTCTGCTCTGTGTGTATCAGTGTATGTATCTGAGTCAGTCTGTCCTGTGTGTATCAGTGTATGTATCTGAGTCAGTCTGTCCTGTGTGTATCAGTGTGTGTATCTGAGTCAGTCTGTACTGTGTGTATCAGTGTGTGTATCTCAGTCAGTCTGTGTGTATCAGTGTGTGTATCTCAGTCAGTCTGTGTGTATCAGTGTGTGTATCTCAGTCAGTCTGTCCTGTGTGTATCAGTGTGTGTATCCGAGTCAGTCTGTCCTGTGTGTATCAGTGTGTGTATCCGAGTCAGTCTGTCCTGTGTGTATCAGTGTGTGTATCAGTGTGTGTATCCGAGTCAGTCTGTCCTGTGAGTATCAGTGTGTGTATCTCAGTCAGTCTGCTGTGTGTGTATCTCAGTCAGTCTGCTCTGTGTGTATCAGTGTGTGTACCGGAGTCAGTATATTCTGTGCATATTAATGTGTTTATTTTAAGACAGTTTCATGAAAGTAATTAAATGCCTTATAGGGCTATATAAATAAAGTCAGATTTTTATAAATTACCATGAACTTTGAGGTTGTATTTCCTCTCTGTTAGTCCAGCCTCATTTACCGCTACACACGTGTACTCTCCGTTATCATACGGTGTCAGGGAGTCGATGATCAGAACTGTCCCATCCTGCACGATTCTAATCCCTGGCTCGTTACCAGTTAATTCCTTTTTATTCTGCAGCCATTTAATAATTGGCTTAGGGTTACCTAGTAAAATTTAAAAAAAAGCTTTAGGAACTGAGACTATAAAGGAAAGCGGATAGTAGAAATAATGTATTCAATGTCAACTGATGCTGCATAAAGCAAGCAACATTTACGATAATAATAATAACATTATATTTGAAGTCAGCTTTAATTTACAAAAAAAGGGGGTTGTGGTGGCTCAGGTATATTATTGAAGAACCAAATGGGATAGTGAGAACAGGGTGCTCCTTAGGATAATTTAGTAAATACACACAGGAGGGAGAAAAAAGATCCTATTTTAGGGCACACCTGTAAATCCTAATCTTAGAGAGAAGAGAATAAACTAAATAATAAAACTTAACATTTAATGGTATTTAAAATCTTTCTAAAATATATGTACATAGGTAGCAGAGAGGTAGAAATATTCAAATGGCATTGTGGGTATCTATTGCACAAGAACAATCTGTCCAAGATGGACCGACTGTATACAAGCTATATACAATGTAAAGTGCTAATATTGGTCACAAATAAAGTGACTATCGTGCAAAAAAGTGCAAAGTATAAAGTGTCCAGTGCTAATAATTGAGGAAGTGCACAGCAAATGATGTGCACCTATATAGGTGCTAGATAAATATAAATATAATGTATATAGCGAGTTCTGCAGGCATAGAACAAAAAAAATAATTCAGCTCAATTACTGAAATTATTTAGGAGCCACTGTACCCAGTATTGAGGAATAAATGCCCCCACCTAGTGGAAAGTCCCAGGACTGGACAGCTAAATAAATATATAGCTGTCCTAGGGTAACAGTGTGGGCCAATCGAGATGTGGACCCAATACTGCCTTAATAATAAAAAATTGATACTGCGTGGTTCAACAGGATCCAACTAGTAAAGTATTGCCTTTCAAAACGTAGAAATGGACTGAATAGCTCAGTGCTGACCATCGGGGAAGGTAACCCTTGATGAAATACAAGAAACGTGCGTCGGGTACACGTAGGAACGCAGTCGCGGGTCGATGACGTCACTGCTGTGCGTCTAGACCGCGGCGTGCTTAGCAGAGAGCCAGCGTGGTTTTTCTCTTCAGGCCCATAGCTTAAAGTCCCTTCCCCGATGGTCAGCACTGAGCTATTCAGTCCATTTCTACCCTAGGACAGCTATATATTTATTTAGCTGTCCAGTCCTGGGACTTTCCACTAGGTTGGGGCATTTATTCCTCAATACTGGGTACAGTGGCTCCTAAATAATTTCAGTAATTGAGCTGAATTATTTTTTTTGTTCTATGCCTGCAGAACTCGCTATATACATTATATTTATATTTATCTAGCACCTATATAGGTGCACATCATTTGCTGTGCACTTCCTCAATTATTAGCACTGGACACTTTATACTTTGCACTTTTTTGCACGATAGTCACTTTATTTGTGACCAATATTATTACATTGTATATAGCTTGTATACAGTCGGTCCATCTTGGACAGATTGTTCTTGTGCAATAGATACCCACAATGCCATTTGAATATTTCTACCTCTCTGCTACCTATGTACATATATTTTAGAAAGATTTTAAATACCATTAAATGTTAAGTTTTATTATTTAGTTTATTCTCTTCTCTCTAAGATTAGGATTTACAGGTGTGCCCTAAAATAGGATCTTTTTTCTCCCTCCTGTGTGCAGCTTTAATTTAAGCAAATACTTATAGGATGTAGCCTAGTTGTAAAGATTTAAAACCAGTGGTTTTCATTGAATTTAATTAATTTAACACTATTACTTTATTTGAGAAACTGTAGGACATGCCCCTTAAAAGACCTATGTAGTCTAACATTTATAATATAAGTTTTCAAAAACAATTTGATAACGGCAAAAAAGTTTAGAATATATGTAAATAAATGAATATATGTATATATAAATATATATGTGTAGTTATATATATATATATATATATATATATATATACATATATTTATTTATATGAGATAATTAACCTGGACTTTTTCCATTCTGTCTGCTCCATCCATGAACTTTGCAGCTCAGCCTCAGCTTTTTTTTAAAACAGAGCAATCATGATGGAATTTCACAATTCTTTCCATATTCTTTCAACTTTAAATTTTTTTATTCTTGTGTCTACTCAGTTTGTCATCAAAGCTCAGAGAGTAATTTATAATTTAAACTTTTACATTGGCAGAGTACAGTGTAATTCAATCATACAGTATGTTCAGTAATACATTTATTTTATCCAGATACACATTCACTATAATATCTGTAATAAGGTAAAACTAGGAGACTTGGGAACTCTTAGGATGTACCCATTGGACTTATGGCCTTATCTTTATAATGGGATTTCTGAGAGGTGTAGATTTCAGTCATTTTTCAAGGGATTCATTTTATAAAATGTGCTCATTTAATTTGGTGATGGAGAATTTGGAAGTTCTGTCCATTATATCAACTGACAAACTTTACAAAAAATAAACCTTCTTAAAGATAAATGCATGTCTTAATTCTGCCAACTATAATGTTATATTAATTAAGGTAAACCTTACCTTTTACTGGGCATGGGAAGGAGATCTGCTGCTTGGCAATTCTCTCTTGAAATGGGTTGTCATATGGTGGTTCTAGGTCAGATAGAGTTGGGGCGGCTGCAAAATCACATTAAAGATAATACATTACAATAGTACATTACAATGTTGTATCAACAGGCTAGATTCATTAACCTCCTCACAGCAACAGCCTTCACAGTATTCATTAATATTACCTTGTAATGAGGTCCATTGAGGGCTGTCAAAATCTCTAATTTCCCACCCACATCTTTAGTTTGTAATTGCTTGCAAATGAGAAAGCGCTGTGAAAATGGTAAAAGGTAGCTGCAAATGCATATTAAAAAGCCCCTTTAATATATTTACCGTAACTAAGTTACTTAATTACTTTGATTCTCCTCAATGCAATTTTTATATAAAATGTATACTCGCTTACTTTTAAGAGGTTTCCAGAGTAACAAATTTTCAGCTTCTGGAGCCTCCCGCTTTCTTGTTATTCTTTTAGACTCAAAGCATGTTAGTGTCTGGTTGCTAACAGCATTACACTGTCTTAATGACCTTATGTCATAGCTGTGAAACCTGGCACCTTACATGAGGCAGAACAGTAAAAAACAGGGAGGCTCCATAAGCATAAGTAGGACTTTTAGAGTTTGAAGCATTCCTACAATGTTTGTGGCCTTAGATCACAGCTGTGAAACATGGCATGCTTAATTGAAGAAAAAAAAAACAGGAAGAAATGTGGAGGTTTCTGGAGGTGGGGATCTGTTACTTTGAGGGCTTCTTACAATGAAGTGTACATATGCATCATACTTTGTATTATAATGGAACATATTATATATTATTATAATACTGAGGAACACTTTGCTTATAGAAGAAAAGAAAACACGAGCAATTACCATGAACCTCTACAGTGACATTTGACCTATCCTGGCCAATGATATTGCTGGCGATACACGTGTAGGTTCCTGCGTCAGACAGCTTGGCGCTCTCAATTCTTAGCATGTTGTCTTGCGCTCTCTCTGGTTCCAAGGTCCTGCCATCTTTAATCCAGGTTGTTGAAGGAGTAGGGATCCCGTGGCTGATACAGACTATCTCAATAGGATGGTTCACATTCACTCTGAGAACTTTTGGTCCTCTCTGTATTTTAGGAGGCACTATAGAGAAATAAAATAAAGAATGTGTTAAAAAAATGAGGGCAAATAGGAGGTACATTTTCAGAATGGGTGAAGCACAGTCAAGCAGAGGTTAGTGGGTGAGACCAGGGCAACTCGTAAATCAATAAGGGTGCCAGAAAGATGACTTCCCTGGGACCACAAACATCATTACACGGTGGGGGGGGGTACTTACCGTACACATTAAGTTTGACTAACTGTGTTATATTCCCAGCTATGTTGGTCCCTACACAAGTATACAGCCCTCCATCAGAAATTCTGGCCTCAAAGATCTTCATTGACCCAGATGGGAGAACATTGTGTCTGGAATAAAACATTTATAAAGACTTTAAAAAAAAATCAGTAAACAGGAAGGAGGTTTAATTTTTTTTTTATTTAACAAAAAATAAAGGTTCACTTAATTCAGCACAATTTGGACCATATCTCCTAAAAGCATTTTGAAATACTTTTTGAATGTTTGAAATGCCTGACCAGTACTGCAACCAATCAGGTTGCAGGGTTGAGGGTTGAGGGTCCCCCCCCCCCCCCCATTCAAGTCAATGTTAAGGTTTTTTTTAGACTGCTTACATTTCCAGTTTGAAGGGAACAGGTAATGCTTATTTTTCCTTTTTGGCAGACAATTCAGGTTTCTGCTCTCTTGTCTCTCTGGAATTTGAGCAATGCAGACCAGTGCTCCAAAGCTGACTCAGTGTATTGTTCAAAAGAAACACAAAACACCTTAACAAAAATCTTTTTCTGAAGGCATGGAATGCTTGACTCGTCTAAAACAGGACAGTAATGTGCAAATTTGTCAGTGCAGTGTAAACTAAGTCCATGGGGATGCTGTGTTATCAATCAAAGCCTTCACCATAGAGACTCACACAATGCATGCTGCAATCAGCAATCTGTTGTTACTCATGCAACAGCCAGTGGGCAGGATTGACGTATGTAAACAGAGACTTAAACTTTCGATTTTTAGCTGTTATTAGTGTAACTAAAACAAAAGATCCTTTTAACATAAAAACTGGTGTTTTTTCACGCAATAAAGTAAATAGCCCTTTAAGTAAGTTATAGACCGTTTTATCACTGCTTGTATGGTCATTGAATCTCTACGATATGCAGATACATAGATAAATCTGGAGGCCACACAGAGTTTGGGTTATCATTATTATTTTACTATTAACTATTATTTTTTATAGCGCCAACATATTCCTTAGTGCTGGGGTACAATCAAATATGGGTATGACAATACATAATTTGACAGACTGACAAAAAAAAGAGTTTATGACTCTGCCCTTGAGCCAACAATCATGAAACTTTTATATGAAGTGCTTTGCAAGGCTGAGCGCTCGTTAAAGCTTACAGGCTAATTAAATGTGAATTAGAGAATTAATTAAACAAAAAGGGAAGAAATTAAAAATGAAAAATAAGGGCTTGACAGGTAATATACTAAAGGGTTAATTAAAGATTAAGTATGTAGACCCAGCAGCTTTGAAAGATGGAAATGATAGTGCAGAAACCTGCAATATAAAGTAACACAAATAATAGGTGGGTGAATGTGGACTGTGTGGGTGGAAGGGCATGTTAGATAAGTAAAAGGTAGAAGAGAAGGTGGTGTGTGAGGCTCTAGCACATTGGAGAGACAAACAGCTGCAAGATCAACCAATCACAGCTCTCGTTATGCTTCTCCCTGTTAATAGTGTATGATATGCAGTTTGTGTGAGAAGTAACATTCTGCAATGATTTGGTGGACTACTCTGAATGTGTGACTTTCAATGCACTCCAGAGCCAACAGATTTCTTATATCTGCCGTCTATCTACAGTTTGAATCTGTTCTCTGTTTTATTGTATGAACTGAATAAATGTATTCTTTATTAAGCACACTTTATTTATACACAGTATTACAATGTCACCTCTGTATATGTTTATGTTATCTTACTTATTAATACTATTTATCAAATTACAGTGTTTATAGTATTAGGGTTGTATTGTTTTATTGTATTTTAATTTATTTTGTTAAAACTTAATTTCATTGGAAAAATTATTTTTTTATTTTATATTGTTTGTAGTAAAAACATGAAAACCTTAATAAAAATATTATATAATAGGCATTACAGAGACATGGTGGGATGAATCTCATGACTGGACTGTTAACCTGGATAGTTATAACCTATTTAGGAAAGATATGGGCAGTGGTAAAAGGGGAGCAGGGATTTGTCTGTATGTTAAGCCTGAATTTAAGCCTATAGTCAGAGAAGATATTTCTGCTGGAACTAGCGGTAAGGTTGAATGTTTGTTGGTAGAGTTAAATAGCGGAGCAACAAATTCCAAAAGAATATTGATTGGAGTATGCTATAAACCCCCAAATATAATTGAAAGTGAGGAAATACAACATTTGTTACAGATTGGAAATGCAGCTAAGCATGGGCAATTTCTAATAATGGGAGATTTTAACTACCCTGAAATAAACTGGATGAATGAGACCAGCAGTACGGGCAAAGGTAACAGGTTCTTGAGTACACTCAGGGATCATTATCTGCCCCAGGTTTTACAAGAGCCTCCTAGAAATGAGGCTATCTTGGATTTAGTCATCCCAAATAATATTGATATGGTATCAAATGTTGAAATAGGGCAACCTTTGGGAAACAGTGATCACAACACAGTCTCATTTGAGATTGAATTAAAAAAAAACTGTAAGGGGCCAACAAAAACTCTTAATTTTAAAAGGGCAGATTTTAACAGTCTAAGGGCAGCAATACAAAGTATAGACTGGGACAGAGAACTGATAGGTAAAAACACTGAACATAAATGGACAACATTTAAATCCTAACTAAATATACATACACATCGGCATATACCATGTGGGAATAAAAGTAAGAGGAGTAAATTACATCCAATGTGGCTTAACAATGATTTAAAGATCAAGCTACGGAGTGAAAAACAGGCATTTAAACTATAGAAAAACGAGGGAACAGAGACTGCTTTACGGGAGTACAAGGAAATCAACAAGGCTTGCAAAAGGGCTATCAGACTGGCTAAAATGGAAAATGAAAAATTAGTTGTAAAAGAGAGTAAGACTAACCCTAAAATATTTTTTAGGTACCATATTGGTCTGAATATAAGCCGCACCCGCATATAAGCCGCACCCGTAAAGTTCAAGGGGAAAAAATAGAAAAAAGATAGCACTCAAATATAAGCCGCACCCGTAAAATTGGAGAGAAAAAGACTCTCAAAGTGATCAGCCATTGCAAGAAACAGGCTTTCTCATTAGTACTGTAGCTTTTTTTGCAGGTTACAGGCCTTACAGGATGTTAGAAAAAACGTAAATCGTTATTCAATACCGCAGTCTAAAGCACGAAAAACAGCCCCCTTAACTTGCAATCGCGCAAATCGGCAGTAATTTTGCGTTCGCAAATAGAAGCCGCACACGTAACAAGCAAAGTTCGCAAATCGACAATGATTTTTTTACGGTCGCAATTATAAGCCGCACTCGTAACTCGCAAGCTCAAAAAATGGAAAAAAGGTGCGACTTATATTCGAGCCAATATGGTATTTAAATGGGAAGAAGGCCAGGAAGGAATCTATAGGAGAATTATAATGTGACACAGGCTGTCTGACAATTAGTGAACAGGAAAAGGCAGATGAGCTAAATAGGTTCTTTTCTTCTGTATATACAAGGGAGGTACCAGTGGTTGGGTCACTTCACCATAATGGGGCTACACGACATTCACCAAATAACTGGTTAACGCAGGAAGAAATCCAAAAGAGGTTGGAAAAAATAAATGTCAATAAAGCCCCGGGTCCTGATGGAATACATCCAAGGGTACTGAGGGAGCTGGGTTCTGTAATAGCCAAACCATTATATATAATTTTTCAAGATTCACTCAACACTGGGTCACTACCATATGACAGGAGAAAAGCAGAGGTGATACCTATATTTAAGAAGGGGGCAAGAGCAAACCCTGGTTATAATAGACCCGTAAGCCTCACTTCTGTAGTGGGAAAGCTTTTAGAAGGGTTAATAAGGGATAATATACCAAAATTTATGAGGGATAGGTCGTGTCAAACAAACCCAATTAGTTTCTATGAGGAGGTTAGTAGGAACCTGGATCAGGGCAACTCAGTGGATGTAGTCTTTTTAGATTTTGCAAAGGCTTTTGATACAGTGCCACATCGGAGACTATTGTGCAAACTAAGGGATACAGGGATTGCACTAAATATATGCACATGGGTTGGGAGCTGGCTAAAAGACAGGAAACAAAGGGTTGTTGTAAATGGAACATACTCGGATTGGACTAATGTTGTAAGTGGGGTTCCACAGGGCTCGGTATTAGGTCCCCTCCTTTTTAACATATTTATTAATGACTTAGAAGTCAGATTGGAAAGTTGTGTCTCCATTTTTGCTGATGACACAAAGTTGCGCAAGGTAATTAAATCAGAAAATGATGTACTTTCCCTCCAAAGGGATTTGAATAAATTAGAGAAATGGGCAATTAAATTATGAGATTTAATACGAATAAATGTAAGGTTATGCATCTGGGAAGGAAAAATAACCATGCAATCTATAAACTTAATGAAGCAAATCTAGGGGTATCTGATATTGAAAGGGATTTGGGAGTACTAGTGGACAACCACCTCCATAACAGTTCACATTTTTATAGTGTTAAAAAATATATAAATAGAATGAGCAACTATAATACTGTACCGCTGTGAGAATGGCGATATGAGCTGGGACTCCTTGGCCCACGTTATAAATGGTGGTGGGACGCTCTTTATTTCACATGGAAGTACAACGTCATCTCCAACTTTCACTGAGATCTCCACTTGGTTCTTCTGCAATGTTGAGGTGCCATCGGGTAGCAGAATTCTTGGTTTGACTTAAAAAGAAATATTCACAGAAAGCTATTAATTTTAATTCTACCCAACACTTGCAAAGCTTGTAAAATATTTATTTCTCGTACAATACAGATTTTTTATTTTATTTTAAGAGCCATTCACATATAGATTCAATATTTTTTAGAGGGAATAATTTTTCTAGAAAAAAAATAAAAAAATCATCATCATGATTTAAGGTTAGAGGCTAGCAACTATGTGGGACATCCTGCTAGAAAATGCAAAATTAAGACATTTTTGGGGTTAAAATTCTAAAACAAATTAATTATATATATATTTCTTTTTACAGAAAAGAATAGTGAATGGTTATTTTAGAATAGTAGGATATTCTAGACATTTTCATATGCAATAAGGTTGATTTTTTCAGAAAATATATATTTTGTATGGTTATTTTTATAGTATAGGATAATATAAATTGTGTGTATTTTGGATAAAGCAAGTTGAGAAAATATTTTTGTACTTATGCTAATATTTTGCCTATATTGATCATAAACAATATAAAACCATATATATTCAGTAACAGAGTACTTGAGACATCCAAGGTAAGTTTATCTCTCAAGAACATGACTGGTTTTGTTAATAATTTACAATATGAAATGAAGATAAATTGATTATTTTTTCCTGTTTTCTTCCAGGTTTTATTACATTTATTTTCATACATAACTAAGTTTATGCAAAAAAAGTCTATTTTTCCCATAGAAAAATTCCCACAAAAAAACCCCCAAAAAACCTTGTGCCCCTTTAATGGGACACAGAAAAGGTTCAATGTGTCATTCATTTAAATTATAATTGTCTTTTCTATTGCGTGTTATCCAAAAAGCTATTTTACTGTCACAAAGTGGTTTTGATCAAATGGCAGATATTTTGCCACTGAGCAATCTTCCTACATTGCTTAAGTGTAAAAAAGATAAAATCTATCAAAGCAGAATATAATGTCATATTAGTAGCAGCCTTGTTAAATATGCAGCAATTTTAAATAATTTGGAACTATAACTAAATAGGCATCTAATAAAATCCTACAGTTAATGTAATTTTGTATAACAAGCAACTGCAGTTTATTTATTTGTTAGACAGTATTAAAAGCTGCGTAGACATTGTACTAGCAATTTGTCTTTACAGTGTATCATTTATGAAATATTTACAATTGATTTTAAAGGCTCCTGGATGTTAATGTGCAGCTTAAAACAATTGCTAAGGGTGAGACAGTTTCCTTACTGCCTGATAACATTGGGGGTCTTTATTTTGGCCACTACCGAGACAGACAAGCAGTCCTTAGTAGCTCATCAAAGCAGCTAATTAATATGTGTGAGCCTGTCATTTACATATTAATATAGCAACAACGTGGAATTTCCCAGGATCGATTCATATTGGAAAAAAATGCATAACACCATACAGTCAGTTTTTCATGCTCTTTAATTTTGGTGCGACTGAGTCCCTTTAAGTCCATGAGTCATTATTGGAATACATGGCAGTCTTGTTTGTTTAACTGGATCTTTCTTTTTAATGTTTCCAAACACTATACATCATAATGAGATCCATCTGAACCTACATCTGGCACCAATTTCCATAAACAACATTGTTTTATAGACAAATCCCAATTCTTCCACCACAACAGCAGTTACACCCCCACCCTGTGCGCCTGAAGTACCAGCTCCCATATATCAGAGCCAATGAGCACATCACAAGTATATACTTCATACAGTTGGTGTGAATTAGTTTTTCCATTAGATGAAAAGCTGCACATGCTCAACTTGTTCAATTACATATGGCTTGGACTGTAAGAAAATATTTGTGGAATAAATATTTGTTTACAGTAAAAGTATCCATATGCACGGTGGCTTATAGAGGATTAAATAAGATAAATAAAAATAATAATAATAATAATAATTACAGTTACCAAACTTTATCGTCAAATTTGAAGATGATGACCCCGCCTAATTTTTTTATCAAGAATTCACACATATATATATATATATATATATATATATATATATATATATATATATATATATATATATATATATATATATACGTTGCCAGAATGCAGTGCAATTGCTGTACTTCTCCGAATCTGAGCAGGAAACATTTTTTTTTAACTTGTTTTAGACATTCAAATGTGAACACATGAACTATTTATTTACTGTACTACTGTACAGTGGAGGTACCAACTCACAAAATCTACTACACAAGCTAGGAACCGGCCCCACGCTGATGAGAGGCAGTAACCTTGAAACAGCTGTATGTTGGTAGGATTCCTAGCTTGTGCCTAATCAATCCTGGGCTTTGCATATAGTTGTGTAATACAGCAGGCATGTGCTTAAAACGAGCAATGTTTAGAAGGGTAAGTGAAGCCTTTGAGGGCACAATTGCACGTGGCTGCCCCTGTTCCCAGAGTGCAGTTCAATAATGGTATTTCTTGGAATTCTGGTCAGGTAATAATTGTTTATTTACTATATATATACAGTATATATATATATATATATATATATATATATATATATATATATAAATATATATATATATATATATTCACAGCCAGTAGTCTTGTGTGTGTAAGATACTGTTTGACCTGTTATGACTAACTGGAGTTTCATGTTCACATATTTGTAATTTTACATTGTGATTTATATACATTCAGTGACTCCCTGTTTAAATAAAACATGTCTGATAAAATAGATTTATGTCACTGTTCTGCTTCCCAAGCTGCACATTTTCAGCCGCTGAAACACCAACATCTGGCAAAGAAACAATAAAAACACAGACCAAGATAACCTTAACATAAACTTAAACACTTGCAAAAATATGTCCGGCTTAGTCTATAAAACATCCTTTAATCTTTCTTTCTCCTCTACAGCAAATACTTTTAACGTCAAAATACTTATAAAAAAAATTATGCATTTCAAGGAGCATATTTAATCCCCTTCTGGATTTCTACCCTGTTGTGGTGAAGGGACTTGTGTACTTTAATGAAGCTATATCATGTAGGGTCAACCAAGACGAGCAGGTAATAGCAGAGCGGCCGGACAAACTGCAGTCCACTGGAGAAGGAACTGGCAACCCACTCCAGTATCTTTTCCAAGAAAACCTTAAGCACAGCCAGACACATAAAAATAGATCACTGGAAGATGAGCCCCTCAGGTCAGAAGGTGTCTGCCACATTACTGGAAAAAGGCAGAGGGTGAATATGAGTAGCACCAGTTCTAATGAAGTGGTTGGGCCAGAGAGGATGCCAACCTGCAGAAGTGTCTGGAAGAGAAAGGAAAGCCCACTGCTGCAAAGAACAATACAGTATAGGAACCTGAAATGTTACAACTGTGAACAAAGAAGAGACAAGGAGACATTCTGTAATGAGCGATGTAAAGAGATGTAAGAAGATTACAGAATGTGAACGTCAAGAGAACTAATCCAGAAAATTGGGAATCTCAAAGCAACCTTTCATGACAAAGTGGGAGTGATAAAAGACAAAAATGTTAAGGACTTAACAGAAGCAGATTAGATAAAAAGAGGGGACAGGAATACACTGAAGATCTGTACAGTAAGGATCTTAACAGCAGTGATGACCTCAATAGTTTGTCCAAGGAGATGGAGCCGGAAATCTTGGGAGGGAGAAATGAGATGGGCCCTAGGATGTCTTGCTGATAAAAAGGCTGCAGGAGGTGACGGATTACCAGCCGAATGATTGCAAATTTTGATGATGATGCTGTGAAAGTGTTGCTTGACTTATGCCAAAACGCCACAATGGCCAATAGACTGGAAAAGGCCAGTCTACATCCCAATCCCAAAAAAAGCAATGCCAAAGATTGCTCCAATTATCGAACAATTGCACTAGTTTCACATGCCAGCAAGGTAATGCTTAAGATCCTACAAGCTCGACTCCAACAATATATGGACCAGGAACTACCAGATGTGCAAGTCGGGTCCACAGAGGAAGAGTCACAAGAGATCAAATTGCCAATGTCCGCTGGTTAATAGCGAAAGCAAGAGAGTTCCAGGAAAGCATTTACTTCTGATTCATAGACTATCCTAAAGCCTTTGACTGTGTGGATCCTAACAAAATGTGGCAAGTTCTTAAGGAGATGGGAGTACCAGATCATCTCATCCACCTTCTGAAGAATCTGTATGTGGACCATGAAGACACGGTGCGAACCGCCCATGGGACAACAGAATGGTTCAAGATCGGGAAAGAAGTGCGACAAGGTTGTATTTTGACACCTTATTTATTCAACTTATATGCAGAGTACATCATGCGTAAGGCTGGACTGGATGGATCCAAAGCAGGAATCAATATTGCTGGAAGAAATATCAACAACCTCAGATACGTGGATGTTACTACTCTGATGGCTGAAAGTGAGGAGGAACTAAAGGGCTTATTGATGAGGGTAAAAGAAGAGAGTGCAAAAGTTGGCCTGCTGCTCAACGTTAAAAAGACGAAGATCATGGCAAACAGCAGTCTCTGTTCCTGCAAATATATGGGGAAGAAGTGGAGGCAGTGACAGATTACATTTTCCTAGGCTCCAAGATCTCTTCGGATGGTGACAGTGGACATATAATTAAAAGATGTTTGCTTCTGTGGAGGAAAGTTATGGCAAGCCAGGACAGGCTAGTAGGAGTAAAGATTTTACATTATCAACAAAGGTCCACATAGTTAGAACTATGGCATTCTTAGTAGTAACATATGGATGTGAGAGCTGGACAATAAAGAAGTATGAGCGCCGTAGAATTGTGGTGTTGGGAAAACTACTCATAGTCCCTTGGACTGCAAGAAGATCGAATAACTCAATACTACAGGAAATTAAGTCAAACTGTTCACTGGAAGGTTTGATCATGAGGCTGAAGCTCTAATATTTTGTCATATCATGAGAAGACAGGATTCCCTAGAGAAGACTCTGATGCTGGGAAGGAAGGCACAAGAAGATGGGGACAGCAGATGTGTAGATGGATAGATGAGGTAATTGAAGCAATGAACGTGAGCTTGATGGAGCTCAGAGGGGCAGTGGCTGACAGATGTGCCTGGTGTGCTGTGGTCCATGGGATCATTACAATAAATCAAATGGCAATGATGGAACAACTGAACAACAACAAAACTAAACTTCATTGAAACAAACAAGAATTTCACAGAAAATATCTAGGTCTCATTGGCAGACTAGTATAACGTATACATCTATCATACTGTTTGATAAAGACAAGCCCACCATAGCAGTCATACATTTGAATCAGTTTATTGTGCTCTGAGAGCATCAACTGAAAAAAGGGAAACACGCACTGTGACATTTACAAAATAACCACTTCAAGACGCACGCAATAAGTAAAAAACACACTTGTAGTAACTGTTAAGTTGCAAAAATAGAGTTAATAAAATTACCATAAACTGTAAGATATACTTTGCGGGCGGCATATCCGGCGGGATTCACGGCAGTGCAGGTATATTCCCCAGAATCTTCCCCTCCGGGTAAAGACAGGAACAAACTTCCATCTGATTCAGCCGTAACAGTGTCGTTATTTGGGACAATAATATCCCCTTTCTACAAAAGAAAGATAAATCAATAAATGTGCAGTGTAGTCCTAGCCTACCAGGCACCACGTCTGCAGCATGTTGCTGAGAGATGGTCACTGATTGGTTAGTATGAGACACAGCACAACAAGCACAGTAAAATCTGCGTCTTCATGAGCTGCAAACGGCAGATCTCTTTAAAAGAGGCACAACAGAAGTTCCAAATAGGATTTAATTTAAAGTTATGATTGGCAACACATAATTAATCAATTGAATGTTATTTTTAAAGTAATATATTTTTCTACATTAAACCTAAATTGAAGTCTGCAATTTCTACCTGTCAGACTTTGGGATAAAACCACCAAACCGACATCTCATTCTAATGGGTGATTATTGGAAATAATTACTAATTGTCCCCTGGGGGTTTGGCTGTGAGGTTTCCAGTTACATAGTAATTGAAATTGAAAAAATACTTTTAGTCCATCGATTTCAAGATCTTCACTGATCTGCAGTATTAAGATTAATTATTAATTGTTAACAGTTTAATGCCATATGAAGCTGAAATGACTGAGGATGTGCAGACCCCAGGGAGTAATTCGGCTGATTACCGCATGCGCTCAGTCTTTTCAATTACATATGGCTTAGACTGTAAGAATTTTGATTCAACATTTACAACCTTTAGATTTAAAATTCTGCTATATTTGGCCCCTTTGTTTTGTGCCTTTGATGTGTTAAATGGCAGTCAATGTACATGGGATGTCCTTGGCCTTAATATTATGGTTTAGGTTTCTGTACGAAACGCGTTGAAGATCCATCTAACCATTCAAATGGAACAAATGTCAAGGGAGGGTAATACGATGATAGAGACACAGCATAATTCAGACAGAGTTATATGACCTAATGACACTGAGCTCTATTACCTTTTTCCATGTTATATCTGGCTTGGGGACTCCACTTGCTTTGCAGGGTAACGATACTGGATTTCCTTCTATTGTACTGAAAACCTGAGGTCCATGTTGAATGACGGGACTAACTAGAGGCAAAAGTGAATACATAATTAACAGAACATATATAAATAATATATACATATAAAATAAGTATTTTGGTCTTACAAATATATAACAGGTTCAGTTGCACTAATTTCCTGCCTAGGGATATTGAATTAATGTTTACCAAATGGAAAAAAATACTACTTTTTAAAATGTATTTCACTGTTTTATAAGTGTTTTCTATCACCCATCTAATGCTCGAAATATTTTAATTAACAGCTGGATAGGACATGTCCTTCCAACACTGGGCAGGTTCTGGACAATAAATCAAATGGCAAAAAACTCTTCTCGTTCCAACCAAAAAACATATGATTATTCTTTTGGGTACTTGAGACATTCACAGAGGGGGAATGGGAAATGAATTACTGCAGTCGGGACTATGCACATGGCCGGATTTCTCTTTAGGCAACTAGGCAGCCGCCAAAGGGCACTTCCCTGTGAAGGGTGCCTCATTTCACACTTCAAAAGGTTCCTTGCAAATAAAAAAGGAAATACTGCAGACTCGTCACTGGGGGGGGGGGACACCCTTAACTAGAGAGTTTATGAGGGAGGAAGCTGCTGTGCCTAGGGGCACTAAAGATGTAAATCCAACCTTGACTATGCATAACTATTTAGAGGGAGCTTGTAATTTACGGTCCTGAGAGTTTGTTGTCATGTTAAGCTCTATAAACCCTGCAGTGCAAGCATATTCCTTCTGACTCAAGGTAAATAAACAGGCTGTGTGTTGTAAAAGTTAGCATTATGGCTTTCAAAAACAAATATAAAAAAAAAATCACACATTTTCTGTTTGATTGGTCTACATGATGGTGCTGATAACATCTTACCATGGACATTGACTGTTGTAATTTTGCTGCTAGTTCCTGCCACGTTTTTTGCTGTACATAAATAATCTCCAGCGTCTTTCAAGAGAACTCTTTCAAGGAGAAGACTTCCGTCAGTGCGGATATTAATATACGGGTTTGACACCAGCTGAGATAAAGAAGAGAGATGGCTTCAAATCCAGACTGTTTTCTTAGCTGCCATTGTGTTCGTTTCATATTAAAGGGCCAATGTGGCCCATCATACATTTATAAAATCATGTTTAAAGCATTACAAAAAAATCTATGAAAAATAATCAATGTGTAGAGTAGGAATGCTCCTCCTCTGTCTTGATAAGTCACAGGAAACATGAGTCTTATGGATAGCTTGTCTGTAACATATTGTGCATTTTATATAAATCAGATAAGAACACACAATTAACAGGGTCTTCATAAGTCTTTGTTTATACTTCATTTTAATTCAATGGTAAGATAAAGCTGGGTCATACATACTGTTGTCTTCTGTCTGTCTGCTATTTTTTTTCTTCAGTTAAATTATTTTTTTAGGTAAAAATGTATTAATAAATGTTTCTTAAGATGATATAGAAAAAGTGCTATAACAATATTATAGGGCCAGTATAAGCACTTTTCATCAATGTTTTAGTTCACGATAAATTAATATTAAAAATGCAAGTGCAGCCAAGAAAACAAGGATTTAATCAGAAAACATAATTTACCTCCCATCGTCCATGACCACTCCTTGTCCTAGACACTAAACACAATCAATGTAGATTGCATTAGCTATGCAGGCCTGATTACCTGGAGCATGCTCTACGTTAGAAGGGTGCTATGGTTACAATCCCATAACCCCCTCTTGAAAGTCTGACTTTTCGTTCATCTGGACAATAGCATCCATGACACGGAGACGGGTGGTGGAGTCATGATTGAAAACAACTGGGTTTTTCAATTACATATATTCTGGCTAAATATTTTCTTTGCTGCTGTTTTGCACATGCACTTTAAAATGTTAATTAATGGTGAACTAAACATAGCTTTACTGGTCTTTAAAAAGATGTGTGTATGAAAAATGCTATAAAACAAATTTTAAAATAAAAAGTAATACAATGTTGATACATCTGAAAGTCCCTTCGTACATATACAATACTTTGGCAAAGGTTGCACGTGTGAGGGAGGCATTTACATTTCTGAAGAGCAGGGCTTGTAGTTATTTTTGTAAGCTATCTGCTTTTGAGTATGTATGAGGGGAGGTGTCAGATTGCAAAAGCTGAAATCATTTAGGAAATCACTACACCTGTTCTGTGCTCCTCCACCCTTTCTCCACTGTTCAGATTAGCACATTTACTTATCAGCAAATACTCAAGTCAGACAAGGTAGAATTGTTCTATATACTCTTCACAAACATGTGAGGTTGTTCCTAAACTAAAGTGGTTCATTTATACAGCTTTCTGATAAAGGACCATAATTACTTAGACGTGTGAAAAGATCCTCTATAATTGCAATGGCCTTTCCATAGAAAAATAGCCATAAGGCACATAAACCTCTTTGGAGGCTATGATAATCTTACTGAATCTAGCCCAAGGTACACATTTATGTAGTTTATACATAAAACGCCCCCAGTAACATTATAGAACCTCACATCTTATTAAACTTACCACTACATTATTCTTGACCCAATGTCTCTCTGGAAGAGGGTTCCCAGCGAGGACAATGCAGGGCAATGTGATTTGGTTTCCTTCAATAACAGTGACAGCGTTTGGACTCTCTCCAATAACAGGAGGAACTAAAATTGGAAGAAAAGTCAATATTACAGGCTGGGAAATAATACACATTATTTACTTTGTTCTGGTACAGCTTTAAGTGCCATTGTAACATGAGCTAGATGTTCTCATTAGGAAATGATCATTAATAAAAATCCTGTTCAATTATTCAGAAAAACAATATTCAATATTAATCTTTCTTTCAGACCTCAAGTTCTAAACCAGATTAACTACTTGTCTCCACCCATTATGTGGTCACCAAGCGGTGGTAACAGCTCCTTGGTCACTTGATATCTTAAATTGGTGTACCTTGTCAAGGACACACGCTTGTGCCTAACCATTTAGTACCGTCTCCCAGTCAGAGTTGATCCTACCCCTTGGTGACTTCATAAGTGGTGGAGACAACCAGCTAAACTGGAGGTTTGGAAACTGGAAAATACTAAAATAGTGTATTGCTCAGATAATATGTCTATTTAATTCTATTGAAAGATGGTCACTACAAATAGTTAGTTGACAACAGTATTGAATAGAGGAGCACATTCCAGTTGGACATTCAGCCTGCAAACAAAGTAGCTATTCAAGTTGGAAGCACTCATGTTTGCTAAAGCTAAGATTTTCTCTAACAATGCTTTTATGCTCATTGCTTACCTAGCTAGTAATATTGTAAGTGTGTTGTATGTGTCACAAATATGCAAAGATTCTTAAATCAAAATATCAATGCAGAATATCCTTAAATAAAAATATCAAGGTTTTGGTTCAACACATGCCATTTTGATTGAGTTATGGGCAATTAGGAAATAGATAAATTACACATTATTCAGATTTAAAATGTAAAAAAGAAGGGTTTTGCCAGAGCAATCCTCTATTGATGCTTATTTTGTGCAGGGGGTAGTGTTACTAACACAAGAGTGATCTTAGGTGTCAATATATACAATATTTTATTTACTTACCTAGTCCTGTTACTGTAATTATGGCTTGTGCCTGGATTTTTCCAAAATGATTCTCAGCTTCACATATATATGCACCCTCATCCCCGATCCACAAGTCTGAAAAGCACATGGAACATTTAAACAATTGTAGACAGTCGGCAAGTGGCCCATCCCTATAAGTGAATTGTCCCAGTAACTATAACAGGAAAACTCACTGTTTATCTGCAGGCCTCTTGTTCTCAGCTGACTGTTGTACTGATAGGTAAGTGGTCTTGAGTTAGGTGATGTGTTATTGACTCGTCTCCATTTAATCCTTGGTTCCGGGACCCCTTGAGCTGAGCATGGCAAACTCAAATCTGATCCAATATCCATTGATACATCACTTGGTGTCTCTGTGAATACGGGGGCAGCTGAAAACGAGATTAGCGCTATTAGACATTGCAGCATCAATAAGCAACTAATTCATTGATAGTTCATATTAGTACCCTTAAAACACGTGCTAGATTAATTAAAGATATGTTTAATGCAGATTCACTTTTAAATTTCCCCAATACAAATTAACATCATTAGTCAGTCTCTGTAACATTTAGAGTTAAACTAATCGTCACCAATAATGGTACAAATTTGAACAAATGAGCAGCCTTACGACATGGGTCTCTCCATCATTTTGACCTGGGGCTTGGCTGGATACCTTCAAATGTTCAAGGGACCATCTTTGAAATCCAGAAAATTTTGTACAGGGTGATATTACATGTGGATTAATACTTTTTCATTTAGTTTTGAACTTACTTGAATTTAGTGCATTTTAACTGTAATTCCTGGGTCACTAACTTGTGGTGAAGAGGCTTGTGTACCTCAATGAAGCTGTGAGCTATACCATGTAGGGTCACCCAAGATAGGCAGGTCGTAGGAAGGAAAGAGGTCAGACAAATCATGTTCCAGTGGAGAAGGAACTGGACACCCACTACAGTAACTTTGCTAAGAAAACTTCATGGACAAGCACAACCATAGACATAACAATATGGCACCGGAAGATGAGCCACTCAGGTGAAAATGTGCCTACCACATTACTGAGGAAGAGCAGAGGGTGAGTACAAGTAGCACCAGATCTAATTAAATGGTTGGGCCAAAGTCAGAGGACAACCAGCTGCAGATGTGTCTTGAGGGGAAAAGAAAGTCTGCTGCTGCAAAGGACATTTCCACATAGGAACCTGGAATATATGAACCAAAGCAAACTAGACGTGCTAAAGAATGAGATAACAAGATTAAACATGGATATCCTCTGAATTAGTGAATTTAAATGAACGGGAATTGGACATTTCATATCAGACAACCATTAGATCTTCTACTGTGGTCAAGAATCCCGCAGAAGAAATGGAGTAGCCTTTATAGTCAATTAAAGGGTGTCCAAAGCAGTGCTTGCGTATAGCCCAATAAATGATTTTATGATTTTAATTCCAATTCAAGCAAGCCATTTAATATCACAATAATCCAAGTCTATGCTCCAACCACGGATGCTGGAGAGGATGAAGTTGTGCAGTTGTATGAAGATATTCAGCACGTCATAAATATAACACATAGAAAAGATGCCATCAAAGGAGATTGGAATGCAAAAGTATGGAACCAAAAGACAACCGGAATAACTGGCAAATTTGGCTTTGAAGTACAAAATGAAGCAGGTCAGAGATTAGTAGAATTCAAACAAAATAATTCTCTGGTCCTAGCAAACACCTTCTTCCAAGAGCCCCTGAGATGACTCTACACATGGACATCACCAGATGGACAATATAGAAATCAGATTGACTATATACTTTGCAGCCAAAATGGAGGAGCTCTATACAGTCAGCAAAAACAAGAGCTGGAGCTGACTGCGGCTCAGACCATGAACTTCTTATTGCAAAGTTCATAATTAACCTGAAGAAAGAGGGAAAATCATCAGACCAAGTAAATACAAAATAAATAATATCTCTTTTGAATATGCAGTGAAGGTAAAGAATAGATTTAAGGGACTCAACCAAAGTATGCAACATTATCCAGGAAGCAGCAACAAAGAATATCCCTAAAAGAAAGAAAACGAAGAAGGCAAACTGGCTATCTGATGAGGCCTTGAAAGTAGCCCAGGATAGAAGAAAAAGTAAAAGGTAGTGGAGATAGGAAAATATTTAGCCAATTGAATGCAGAATTCCAGAGAATAGCAAGAAGAGAGTAAAGATATCACATTATCAACAAAGGTCCGCATAGTTAGAACTATGGTATTCCCAGTAGTAACATACGGATGTGAGACATGGGCCATAAAGAAGGCTGAGTGCCATAGAATTGGCGCCTTTGAATTGTGGTGGTGGAGAAAAAATCCCTTGAACTACAAAAAAGATCAAATAAATCAGTACTTCAAGACAAACTGTTCACTGAAAGGTTTGATCATTATTATTATTATTATCTTTATTTATATTGCGCCAACATATTCCGTAGCACTGTCATGAGGCTGAAGCTCAAATATACAGTTGAACCACATTAAGACCACCACCTAATATTATTATTATCTTTATTATTATTATCTTTATTTATATCGCGCCAACATATTCCGTAGCGCTGTACAGGGGTTGAGTACATAGCAGAAAACAAATTAAACACCTTGTAAATAATGGAGGGCCCTGTTTTTGAGCATAAAATCAAATGTACATAGAGCTTGTTTCCAAGGCCTGACACAAGATTGAAAACTCGCAAACTTGCAATCTAATATCCTGAATAACTGCTGTGTGCAGCACAGACACCATCTAGACGGTGTGGTAATGAGTCAATAAGATGCTGGAAGGTTGGCAAGGGTATCTGGAGCCATGCAGACTGCAGTATATCCGACAGCTGCTGAAGTGTGGAGTATCCATACGGCGAACAGGGCGATCGAGATTGACCCCTGGTCAGCATGGGTGCAGTGACCAGCTATTCGCTTCGGCGTCCCATAATCAACAGGGTTTGCTGAACTGTCATTTTAGACACATATCTGGTAGCTCCCTGATTCGTGAGTTGTTCAACTGTAGCATGTCATTTGACCTTTACACACCTTTAGCGGTCAATGTTCACCTCTGACATCAATGCCACAATGTTTAGTCGCAATGGTACCATTTTGTCCAGTCACGGTACACTTTAACCAAAGCAGCATGCGGACAGGTTACAAACTGAGCTGTATGAGAAATACTGCCACCCTTGGCCCAAAAGACAATGACCATCCCCTTTTCGAAGTCGGATAAATTTGCTCTTTTTACCCATGACAGCTATGGTTGATATGTTTTCAGAATGCCTAAATGTCACCTTATTTACCCTCCAAGCCAGCTCATGACCTGTGCCGTATTTTATTGGTTATGCGCTGCTGATGTCAAAAGTGGGTGGTGATCATATTTATTGTGATTCAACCCTTTATTTTGGCTATATCATAAGAAGACAGGATTCCCTAGGGACGACTATGATACTTGGAAAGATTGAAGGCACACGAAGAAGGGGGTGGCAGAGCCGTAGATGGATAGATCAGGTAATTAAAGCATTGAACATTAACTTAATGGAGCTCAGAGGAACTGACAAATGTACCTGTCCTGCTAAGGTACACAGGGTCACACAAAGTCGGACGCGACTGAACGAATAAACAACAACAAAGTTCCTCAATAGTCTATCTTTAGTTGTAACTAAGCTTAAAGTGTCAGTCTCACCTCATCCCTCTTTCTTCCTGAGGAATGGTAGATAAGGTCTCTGGCACTGGTCCTTAAACCGGTTGTTAAGAACCTCTGCTATAGACTATCTGTCTCCATGGCAAAAACCAACAGTTCAACAAAGTTCACTGCAGTTCAGAAATGTATTGGCGCTAAAGTGAATTAGGATGCTCAATTTCTATGTTCACATTTAAAACCAGGGCAGATGATAAGATTAAATATGTTTCACCTTTAGAAAGATATAATACATGTTCCTGCTAAATAATTTTACAACTGATTGATTATATGATTCATTTATAGCAGCTAAAATATCCTCAGGTTACTTTACCATTGAAAAAGAAACTTGTTTAATTTATTTGATTGCCATTTTAAAGTTTTATATTTAAATGTATACAATACTCACAGCCAACATCAAGAGTGATTTTCCCTCTTGCTTCTCCGGCTTCATTGATGGCTCTGCAGACGTATTCTCCGGCATCAGAATACTGCGTATTCTTTATTCTTAAAATTCCCAGGACACTGTCAATCTCAGTTAGTGAAGACGTGGTTAGCTTAATGTCACCTGAATAAAATAATATAAAGCAAAAAAAGAAAATAATGTAAAAAATATATAATCAAATAAAAATAAATATAAAATAATAAAGAGAATATATCTAAAATTCCAATTATATTAACATTATATCTATATATATATATATATATATATATATATATATATATATATATATCGATAGATATATAGTAAAAACACTTTTAATCTAAATATATTTACCTCTAAACCACTGCACATGAGGTTTTGGGACCCCCGTGGTCTGACATTCCATTGTGGTTTCTGACCCAACTGGCACCATCATTTCCTTATTTGCAACAACGACTTGAGGGACCTCTGGAAAAAAGCATCAACAGCATCTAGTTACCCTTTGGATATTCAGACAGGTATCTAACGAGCCAACTGAGCAGCAAAAGCAATGCATTGCAGATCAACAATGTGGGCCAGATGTACTAAAGTGAGATCATCTCTCTACAATTCCTATAATACAAATTTACTAAGATGTGACAACTCCAATAGATCTCAAAGATCTCTCACTTTAAGACATCCAGCCAACGAGCTTCAAGTTTTAATAGTCTTGGAAGAGGATTCAAAGAGGATTAAAATACTAACTTAATGTACGGAAGGTATACTTTATTAATAGATCTATTTGCATAAAATATAATATATAAAAGCACCTTAAGAGGTTTATGTAGAGGGATCAGTGCTGGAGACATTTTTGACAAGTTTTCAGTGGAAAAGAGGATGATTTGGTTGAATCACTGGGAGAGAGTGCCTTTTCCTGCCACTTTATTGCATTTTTGACTCATTTTAAGACCCAATACTTTGTCACTGTAATTATCTGGAGTAAAACGGCCTCTAGTAACACAAGTTACAATGATGGCTGCACTTAGGAAGAAATATGCACATGTGCTTGGCCAAGACTTCCAGAATTCAAGAAGAAGGGCCATATCTGACCCCCAGGTTACAGATTCCTTATTACTCAGTTACATGGTTTAAAAGGACGTTGTCACCCCATATGGACAGTACTATATATTGTTCTAGCAGTTTTTCTCTACAGTAAATAATTTATAATTTGCAGCTCAGTATGCTAATGTGAGGCTCAGAGTGATTGATAAGGGTGGGAGAAGGGTCTGACTGCCAGATAACATTGGGGTTCTTTATTTTGGCCATTACAGAGACTGTAATCCTAATTAGCACATCAAAACAGCTAATTAAAATTCATGAGCTGCCCCTTTTCATATGAAAACAGCAACATGAATTTTCGCAGGGTTGATCCACTTTAGAAAAAAATGGATAACACAACATGTACTCAGTTTTTCACTCTCTTTAAGAATAACCTATAAGGTTTAAAATATAACATACCAATATATACCAGATGTGACGTCTGTCTGTCCGTCCCAGCAGCGTTACTTGCCAGACATGAGTAGACCCCCGAATCTTTTTCTACTGCATTCTTGATAATGAAGGTGCCATCTTGGGTTATCAAATATCTGCGAAAAGGGAAAAGTATAACAGATGGTACACAGCAAATTATATAAGTAGAAAACACTCAACAAACAACATATAAGCAGGGCCCGATTTACATCTCAATAATAAATCAAATTATGAAGAAATCCCATACTATTTCTGTAACTAGCGAATTGCCCGTCAAAAAATGACGGCAATGAAATTGTAAGGTAGCTAATGCTGTTTAGTGTGTAATAATGAAATATATAATACATTACTAAATGAATATACTTTACCTATTTTAAAGCATTGTGTGGAAGAGCTGTCAATGTGTTTTGATGTTGCTGCAGCATTAGTGGTGTGGAGCTGCTGTGTAAGCGTGCTGAATGTGTGCAGTGTAACACTGTGCGTGTGCAAGACCAAACCGTTAGCGTAGTCGTGTACTTCCGCATTGGCGTAAAATGGCGAGTAATGTGTGGTATACGTCTGTATCGGAATATCCGTAGGTGTTTTGTGGTGTTTTGCGAGTTTCTTGTGGTGTTTTGCGAGTTTAGAGTGCTGTAGCCTCGTTTTCGTTTTGTTCGGCGGCCATTTTTTCTCTCGCTTAGATTTTTTTTTAGTCTCTAAACTGTTTTATTTCGAGTAAAATCGAGGTGTAAGGTGTATTTTTGAGGTCCTGGGTGCTCCCTCTTAGTGTAGGTAAGGTTTTTATGTATGTGCTGTGTGTATGTATTGTGTTTTACATTTTGTAATGTTCGCGAGTTGCGTCCGAGTGTTGCGAGGCCGTAATGTGTGTGAACGTGTGTCGTATGTTGTTTGCGAGTGTCGTAATGTGTGTGTCGTGCTGTTTGGTTTGCGACGTGAAGTTTGCGAGGGTCGCAGTTGCTGGCATGGAGCGCCGTAGGCGCTCCATGCCAGCAACTGCGGCCCTCGCTTTGCGAGGTCCTCAGGTGCTGGCATGGAGCGCCGTAGGCGCTCCATGCCAGCAACTGAGACCCTCGGCCACTGCCCTCGCTTTGCGTGTTTAAGAAGTATATCCAGTCCCACCTGGTAGATATACAGTTTAACTTGCTGCTGTTAGCGCACCTCTCAAACAGCCACAACTATTTAAAATCTATATTTTCTTTTTATATTAATGAGGTGACCATCTCAGGGAGGTGCCCCTAGGCGGGTGCTTACCCTGCCTAGTGGAAAATCCAGCCTGCATTTAGGGATATGGAAGATTTCTGGATGTTACTAGGTATACAATATCCATGTGTATCTATTTATTTTTATGTAATTTATTTTATTAAGTGTTTAAGTGCCTAAAACCAAACAAATATTCCCTGCATGGGCCTACCCACTGTAGACATGTAGTGCTCAATGTGCAGTGTAGTATCCTAACCTATCAGGAACAATGTCTCACCAGCATGTTGCAGAGAGGACCCTTTAAGTTTACAATAAGGATAAAATGTTCTCACCTATTAGAAAACCTGACAAACATATCATTGTGTGTCCAGATTATAAGTGGTGTCGGGTGGCCCGTTACCGAACACTTCAGCCGAATATCTTTTCCCTTTGTAAAAGTGATATTTTTTGGTTCCAAAACAACTTTTGGAGGATCTAAAAGAAAAGGATACATTCACACATAAACATGGTTTTAGTGATTTAATAATCTAGCATGTTTTTTAAAACATTACAATACTTGTTTTTCAGCAGGACGCTCCAACACGCCACAATATGTTGTAGTCTATGGTAAGATTAATATTTTTTTAATTTGATCTTTCTCTTCAGGACACATATTTAGGGGCATAGTGCCATATCAATTCTGTGGGAGGTATTAACAAATTCTAATGGTTAATCCAATAATAATTTAGCTCTAGCAATAGCATGTTACTGCTGCGTATACTTTTGAATAAGGGGCAGAGCTACCACCGCTGTAGCGGTTCGATGATTGGTTTTATATATAGAAATAAATAAAACAACTGATACCTTGCACTGTTATGGTGATGGACGCCGCTGTAGATCCCCCTTCATTTGAAGCATAACAGATATATTCTCCAGCGTCGTTAAGGTTCACATTTTGTATCTCCAGAGAATTATTGTTCAGAATCCTAATTCTTGATGTTTTTGCATGTTTTAAATCCATGTTACTTCTCTGCCATGTTAAATTGTAACGCACTGTGCTCAGGACGTCACAGCTTAAGATCGCTGCATTACCCATAGTGACCGTCATGTTGTGAGGGGTTTTAATTACAGGTGGGGGTTCTGCAAAAAAAATAAAAAATACATCAAAATATATATTTAAATATATACTATATATGTATACACATATATAAATATATACATGTAACGGATCTCCTGGCACCCCGACCGGGTACCTCCGTTGATGGACGCGTCCTAGTTTGCGTCGAGGCCTACAAGCACTGCACCGGACACCAAAACCACCACAGACTCCAAGGATAGTACATCAGGAACAAGCGTTCAGTAGTTACAGCTCAAGGGAGTATGCAAAAGCATAGCAATCCCCAGTATGATAGCGATCCCCTCCAATAACGAGACAAGGCTACGTTTTGAAGGGTCAAGTAGAACTATATTTTAATGACAGGGAATCTCCTTTTATGCAATGGTGCCCTCTGAAGGGCTACACCCACATAATTATCACAACAGCCAATTATCTACATGGTTCAACCCCCACGTCTCCTCCCCTCAGATAACAGGTAACACAATTAAAACAGACACAATTTTAACCACATTCTGGATGTACCCCAAATACAGGGGGTACACCTTTAAGTCCCGCACCATTCAATATCTCTCACCCAGGGGAACAACATATACAAAAATGGCATGAATCAGACCAGGGGTTCAAAAGTTAGTAAAAGTATGTTTTTACACATAACACACAGACATTGCACATATCCCCCATACAATACACATATAGGACAATAGGTGAGTCACACCTCCCTGGCAACCTGGATACAATCAGACATTAATTAGATCATTCTTCTTTGTTCTTATCAGAGAATGAAAACACTTTGGAAAATGCAAGGATAGTTTACAACTTTCTTATCTCTTGAATCTCTGTAACAGGATTATCTATTAGCCTAGGTCTGCAAAAGTCTGGCTAATATTCTGAGTCAATATATTCTGTAGAACATCAACCAACATACATATAGTAGGATCATATTTTAACCATAATAATCATAAAACAGTTTAAAACAGTGATGGGTTCCGCTACACACCTCCCCCGTGACCATAAGCCAGCATACACGGTCTGATCCCAACGGATCGGCCTGGGGATGTCCGGACAAAAGTATTTGTTGGTCAATTCTCTAGTTTGACAACCCATCAGCATTACTGCAATTCACATTTACTCACATTTCCCATATCCCCAGATAGCTGGGATCTGAGCGCACAAAACCACCGAATAGCGCTCAGATCCTCTTCACACAGTTCAATTGCCATGTAGCTAAAGTCTTTCCCATAGTCTTTCATTATATGAATGGGCTTCATGGCACAGTTATCTGGGGTATCATGGTTCACACAGGGCAAGTACCGAATGACCCCCCTGTATGTAAAGGGCCAGAATGAGTGACATACACTCTGGTATGGCCGAATACTGTGTTTGAAGGGCAATATGTACCAGGGCCATAGTCGCAGGGCAGGAGGCTGGCAAACAGTCCTCTCCAAGACAAAGTGGCGAAGGGCACTTTGTCACACATCTCCCCTTTGGGGGGAAGTCTTACCAGGCACCTGACCTTCTGCCGGTCCGTGCCTCCGTTAGACGATCCACCAACCCACAATAAGCCAGTGCTAGAGCAGCCCCCCCACAACAACAAAGTGCAAGAGCAGCCCACCCACAACAAACCGTTACTGCAACTGGATATTTCGCTGTGGCGATGGGGCAACACGCTGAGGGGACTTGAGGGGCAGAGGCCAGCGGCACTCTGCCCTGATGCCAGCTCTTCTGCTGGGGTACTTGGGACATATTCCAGCTCAGTAGCCAGGGAAAGGTGGGGGTCAGTGGGGGTTAACCTTTCCTCTGTTAACCCTGGGGCCACATTAGAAGTTAGCTGGGGAAGGGAATTTGTACTTACCCCCTCCTCCGGTTGTCCCAGTGAGGGTAGTTGGGGATCTGGATAGGCTGGGGGCGCAGAGACCACGGTCCCATCTGCGCCGTCTGGGAGATTAGTGTCTCCCCTTGTCAGGGTAAACTGTCGCTTGGGCGGAAGGATGACACCTTCTGCCCCCTGTGGTTCACACTGCCGCTGGGGGGGAAGGACGACAACTTCTGCCCCCTGGGGTTCACACTGCCGCTGGGGGGGAAGGACGACAACTTCTGCCCCCTGGGGTTCACACTGCCGCTGGGGGAGAAGGACGACACCTTCTGCCCCTTGGGGTTCAAACTGCCGCTGGGGCGGAAGAACGACACCTTCTCCCCCCTGGGGTTCACACTGCCGCTGGGGGGGGAAGGACGACACCTTCTGCCCCTTGGGGTTCACACTGCCGCTGTGTGGGAAGGACGACACCTTCTGCCCCCTGGGGTTCACACTGCCGCTGGGGGGGAAGGACGACACCTTTTGCCCCCTGAGGTTCACACTGCCGCTGGGGGGGAAGGACGACATCTTCTGCCCCCTGGAGGGCCGGTAGAGAGACCTCGGTCCCATCTCTACCTGCCATCTGGAGGTCATCACAGGACCAGTCAATGAAGTCTGGTTCTGCTTGTCGAGGAGGTTGGGGCTGCACGAAGCTGAGCAGGTATTGATAGTCCTGCTCCAGCTCCCTCTCTCTCGTTACCAGGTGGGTCATGTCTTTGCTCACCTCGGCTTCGTCATCCCAGACATACATGCCCATACGGTAGTCGTAGATGTCCCAAAACCTAGACCCCTCCGTGCTGCCAAGATCAATATCGTCCTCCAAGGCATCCCATAATAAACCCGGGCCATCATAATCATTCCCCTCCGGTAAGTCGTGTTCAGACGTCCAGGGGGTAAGTCGAACGGTATGCCACCAGAGGGCCTGGTATGCGTTGTCTAGCCAGAGCTCTCGCCATACCAGGGTCTCTAGTCTTGTCACCCACTCATCCAGGGGCTGCTCTCCCAATAGATACATCCGCATCGCCACGCGCTTCTGTAGCCGCTGCTCATCACTGGGGAGACTCTCACCTCGCCGCCATTGGGCATGTTCCAGGGCATCATACCAGAGTTCCTTTCTGTCTGCATCCCTGTAGTCCGCGGCCGCCTCCTCCTCCTCATCATGAAACGCTGTCTGAAAACTAGCCGGTTTCATCCTGCTGTAGCCAGGGGCGCTGTACGGATACTAGCGTTGCCCTCAATTTGTAACTCCAAACGTTACCGGTGTCTCTGTGCTGCTTTTCCTCTTACTAGGACGCCATCCCACCACTGCCAGCCAAATGTAACGGATCTCCTGGCACCCCGACCGGGTGCCTCCGTTGATGGACGCGTCCTAGTTTGCGTCGAGGCCTACAAGCACTGCACCGGACACCAAAACCACCACAGACTCCAAGGATAGTACATCAGGAACAAGCGTTCAGTAGTTACAGCTCAAGGGAGTATGCAAAAGCATAGCAATCCCCAGTATAATAGCGATCCCCTCCAATAACGAGACAAGGCTACGTTTTGAAGGGTCAAGTAGAACTATATTTTAATGACAGGGAATCTCCTTTTATGCAATGGTGCCCTCTGAAGGGCTACACCCACATAATTATCACAACAGCCAATTATCTACATGGTTCAACCCCCACGTCTCCTCCCCTCAGATAACAGGTAACACAATTAAATCAGACACAATTTTAACCACATTCTGGATGTACCCCTAATACAGGGGGTACACCTTTAAGTCCTGCACCATTCAATATCTCTCACCCAGGGGAACAACATATACAAAAATGGCATGAATCAGACCAGGGGTTCAAAAGTTAGTAAAAGTATGTTTTTACACATAACACACAGACATTGCACATATCCCCCATACAATACACATATAGGACAATAGGTGAGTCACACCTCCCTGGCAACTTGGATACAATCAGACATTAATTAGATCATTCTTCTTTGTTCTTATCAGAGAATGAAAACACTTTGGAAAATGCAAGGATCCTTTACAACTTTCTTATCTCTTGAATCTCTGTAACAGGATTATCTATTAGCCTAGGTCTGCAAAAGTCTGGCTAATATTCTGAGCCAATATATTCTGTAGAACATCAACCAACATACATATAGTAGGATCATATTTTAACCATAATAATCATAAAACAGTTTAAAACAGTGATGGGTTCCGCTACAATACATATACAGTATATATTTATATACATATATTAAGACATAAGGATAAGCTAACTCAAGCACTTCTGCATATATAGGTCCAATTTAATGCTCCTACAATAGGTGTTAATTTGTTTATTTAGTAACAAATTAGTGAATCAATTTTTTTCTTGAAACTAAGTTTAACGTAGTTTTCAAAACTTCAGTTTTTAAATGTAATGTTGAAGGCTTGTATCCAGCCCTAATATGTGTCCAATGGATGGGTAGTATATCAGTCCAAGAGACTGGCCTTACATTTCTATTAGACCTGTCTAGGTTTGCCACGGGTCAAGTCTCCTGTCAGGACTGCCTCTAGGCAGGTCCTCTCTCACCCACTGGACCTAGAGGAGGTGAAGAAAAGCAGATCTGCTGTAGTTTGAAACACTAAGTGCAAATTTATTTTTTAATATACAAGGGGCCATGGTCCCTAAACTATTATACATTGCATTGTATTTCTTGAAATACTGATTTTATTCCAAAACGGACAAGCATAACCTTATTTTATGAGCATTACAGTTGATCCTTTCCAACTGTGTCCTAGAAAAGAATTGTAATGCTCTTCTGGAAAAATGAAGGATAGTTAAGGTGATTAAGATAATGAGGAAAAAGGCATCAATACAACAATTCTATATTAAACAATTATAACATGCAAAATAGGTGAATTATAGAGATGAGTTAAAATGTATTCTCCATGTTTTTTTATATTATACAATAACTCCAGTGACTTGAATAGAAATTATAAGCAGGTTAGAAGAACATAAACAGAGGAGAGTAGGTATAAACCAATCCATATCTACCATTCACATCTAGGAAAGTGCGAGCACGTCCGCTTCCTGCGCTGCTTATGGCGAAACACTCGTAGTATCCCTCGTCGGATATAGAGACATTGGCAATGGCCCAGCTAGCATTAACAGACTCTCTAGAAAACAAATGATAAATCAGTACGAGTGTAAAACAAAGTCTTATGAAATAGAAGAAGTATACAGAGTACTTTATAGCAGCTACTAACAGAGGATGCAGAATCAAAAAATATATTATCCAAATCTTAAACAATCCCTAGAGACATAATTCTTCTTATGCCCTGTTTGTGTTTACCAATTCTATGTTCAGAAAAAAAGAAATGTTAGTTTCTGAAAAAAAATATTTTGTGACGTGAATCTTCACAATGTCATTTAAACTAAAGTGTACTGTATTTGAATTTATGGCTGGCATCATTCAGCCTCAAGTCCAGCATACTAAGATAAGAATACAATACATCTATGAATATAACTATACTACACTCTCAGTTATCTGGCACCCATGGGGATTGATAAAAGAGGCCTAGATTAGCTGCACATAAGATGCTCTGCTAAGTATATTCATCAGTGAGGGCTGTTCTAGCAGCAGCAGCTTTCACTCCTCACTTACACACAGGTATTTTAGGCTGGAGGGTGCGGGGCTGAACCCGGGGAATGTAACCCCAACACTGCCCTGGCTCAGTCACTCATGCCTGTCTGCTTGCAGGTAACACTGAATTGCAGAGACACAGTGGATGATATCTAGGTGCCTATAAGCATTTTGTGGCATGACAACCTGGCTCCTGACATTTGTTGAGCCCTGTCAATTTTTATTTAAAGTACAGTATTCAATTTTTTTGTGGTTGCTTGAGAGTTCTAGTTTCTTGAGTTCCGGTTAACTTAGAGGCTACTGTATATACTTATATAGTATCCAAACTAACACATTACAAAAAAATATGAAAATTAATTAAATTGAATTTGGTATTTTTCTAGTCCTTCTCCTAAAAAATATTCCTGGACCAGGCATAATATGTCATAACATGATACATAACTCCAAAGACCTCCGTGATTAGTCAAACATAAGCTCTGACTACTTCTGCTGGTTCATTAAGGAATTCATAGTAGTTTGGTGAAGGTGGTGTGTGAGTGAGAGGGACGTTTACATCACTGCAAGAGAAGGGCCTGCAGTTATCCCTCTGACTGCTTGCTATTAAGCATGTGTGAGGGAAAGTGGTTGTTCTCAAATACCAAATCACCCTCACCTCTCCCTCCTGTCTGCTTCTGAGAAAAGAGGGCTGGTGTCAAATACTATACAGTCCAAATAAATAACAAATCTCCCTCTGCCTAATCCTTCACTGTACAGAAGATAAGCACATGTCCTCAGGCACCAAGCTATCAGTGAGTTATGCAGTGAGACAGTAGGGAACATCTCTCTCTTTCTCTCTCTCATTTTATATACATGCATATTATTACATACATCACAAATGTGAGATTTTTCCTAAACTACAATAGCCCAATAACGAGAAAATAAAAAAATTGTAAGAAATAAATACCTGAATTTTTGGTCCGTTCCCAATTTGACCCCATTCTTGCTAAAACGCACAGTGATGGGTATAAGACTCTCCACATAGCAGGTAATCCAACCGGGCTGTAGGTAGTAGCCAGGAGTTGTTTTTGGCATTGATACTTTGGGAGCACCTATAGTTCAAAAAAATCATTTATGGTCACTTATAAATAAAATATAGTTGCAAGAATATTTTGTATTAGTATGGTAAAACGGTTAAAGGGAGACAACACTTCACAGATAGTCTGATTCATATTATGTACCTTTTATATTTTATGAAAATCTTAAAAACAGAGCAGACACAATCAGTAGTAGGCATAACCCATCTTAAAGTGACACAGTAAAAGTTCCAGATGCTGCAGAAATAAGACACACACACATGTAGATACATTGCAGTTGGTTGTTATTATAAATTTGGAGTAAAAGTGTTAGATAGTTGAGCTTAAAAGCTATTTCAAGCATACATTGTGGCTTCTTTTGAACTTCCCTGGAAGTGATTGGGAAAGATCTTAGTGCATTCTTCCATTCTTGAGCCCCACTAATGATTGGCTAATGATAATCAGGGTAAGTGGGATCACATGATGGCACAGATATCACCAATCACATGTGCCCACCCACCTTGATTGTCATTGGCCAGATATAGATGGTGCTCACAATGGAAGAAATGCATTGGTGTAAGTTAAGGAGTAAGCAATAAGGTATATGTTAGAACGTTACAAATAAAGGATAATACTAAATAAGAATACAAAATAAGGAATGTCGGATGAAATCTCCATCAGGGTCATAAGATCACTTAAACCATGAACATACTATGTGCTCCCTCCTTTTTCCAATGTAGTGGGAGAGCAAGAGTTAAAATATTTTTTTATATAAACTTATTAAAAAGTATGATTAAAAAGGGCTCAGTCAGTCATATTATTTTGTTGTGGTACTTATAATACCTAACTTTTAAGCTCAATATTTACAAAACTTCCACTCAAAATTCTCAACAATCAACTATAATATTATTTTATATATTTATATGTGTAATTTTCTTTACAGCTGGCTCATTTGCTGGGTAACTTTTGATGCTGTTAATGAATGTACCCCATGATGCATGGCACCTTTAAATATAAAGAAGGTTCATCTATATAAATAAAATGCAATCAGTTGAAATTCTGCATTACAGTCAATTTTGGAAGTTGCTTCCCACCTTGAGATAAAATCAGAATAACTACCTGGAATAATATTAGAAAATGAAACACTGGATACTCGTTGGAAAAGGAAATCGTCTTTATCGTATCCGGTTATTCTTAAAAAGAAAGCTTCATTGGGAGGGACGAACTCAGTGACGTTCCAGATGCCGTACGGGATACGATCCGGGTAATATCTGATTGGGATGGTCTCAAGCAGAGATCCAGAAATGGACAACAGCTCAAGACGGTCAACCCTTGCTGGGGGGGTAACCCCTGTGGTGTTTAAGAGTACAAATGTGGGAACCCCTGTAAGGACAGAATAATATATTAGAGGGTAGCAGGAATGGAGCCAGAACATTTTACAAAACAGAGATATCATACCATTTTCATTTAATACATTTTTATCACACCCTCTCATGAATATTCCTCATAATTCTAAAATGTCTATCCTCCAAGAGGTTATAGGTTCATTAAATGGTAATATATCCAAAGGCACTAAAATAATAATAATAATAATAATAATAATAATAATAAAATAAGTGGAAAAAAAAGAAAAAAAGAGTGAAAAAAATTCGACTCAAGGTTTATGCGTGGAGGGAACAAAAGGATCATACTTTCTGTTATGTATTTATATGGTCCAAAAAGACCATCTTAATTTATTTTTAAATAGTTTATCTCTATTGTAAATCATGAAATCCAGTTCTATTTGTGCATTTCTATAAACTCCTCCTTTTATCTCTTAACAGGTTGGTAAACTTTCTTTCTTCCAATTAAGAACGATCAATCGTTTCGCTACCATCAAGATATTAACTATCATGTGAATCTTAGTCTTTGAAATATTTTCCTGAAAAAAGTGAAATAGAATAATTTCTTGTGACAATTTTAACTAAAATGTGATGACTTTAGAAATGTGAGTAATACAATTAACCCAAAAAGCTTAAATAATCGGACATGACCACCACATATGTTTGTGTGATCCCTTTTCCTTTAGACATCTCCAACAATTACCTGAATGATTTTGCGGGTTAATCAGGGCCATTTTATTTGGTGTAATGTACCATCTTTGTAATATTTTAAACTGGATTTCTCTAAGCGAACTACACTTAATATATTCTTTGTTGATAGTAAACGCTCTTTGCCAGATCTTCTCATCCCATTCCTTTTGAAAGTCTTGTTCCCATTTTATCATTCTTACAGATTTTATATTTTCAGTTAATAGTTTTATATTTTTAAGACAGTTAGTTATAGTTTGCTTCCTTTTAATATCACATAATAACATAATATACCTTGAAATCTGTTAAGTTTCTATTTCCCACTAATTTATAACTAGAGTTCAGGGTGGCACGACTTCTGGGCGCACAAGACGTGCGCGCCATCATGTGCGCGCCCAGAATGCCTGACAAATGTGCGCATCAACACCAGCGCGCCCGGATGATACAGCAGTTCTCTTCTCTATCTTCTCCCCATTTCTTTCTTTTCTCCATTCTCTCCTGTCATTTCCTTTACCACTCATCTCTCTCTCCCCATTATCCTCGTCCTCCTCTTTCTCTCTATTTTCCGTCCCATCTCTCTCTATCCCCAGTCTTCCCATTCCACTCTCTCTCGCTCTCTTCCCTTTTTTGCCAGTAATCAGGGTGCCATTTAGCTCATCCACATCACTATGCCTTGCCAGCCCTTCTGCAAGGCATAGTGATGTGCATGAGGTAAATGGCACCGTCCCTGATTCTGTCTCACCTCTGCTGGGTGACTATCCCCATGCCACCTCTCCCTATCCCCGATTCCCCGTTTTGGACCGCGCTGGTGTTGGTGCGCGCATTCCTCAGCGCACACATGGCGGCGCGCACGTCTCATGCGCTCTCAAATTGGGGTGCCAGAGTTCAGAAAAGCAGTATATAACATGTAAAAAATGATCCAGTTTTATTTTATCTTCTTTTCCTTACAGATAGATTAAAATGTTTTCAAATTATCTCCTTTATATAGGTCTTTTATGTTTTTTATTCCCTAATTCGCCCACTCATCTTTGAGAAAAAGGTGATAATTCCTTAGATATCTTATTTATTGGAGTAGCAGGTAATGGAAATTTGATGATTAAGTTTAACATTTTTTTCAGTCCATGCCAGCTGTTAATTAATACTTTGGGGATCTTTGGTAATTTAACATTTTTCCCCCCAAAATACAGTTGCTAGATCTACCATTGGTGACAGCTCTCTCTCAATTGTCAAATGTTTTGGGACATCATGTTCAATATTATATTTCAGGTTGTGGGTTAAAGCAATTTTAATAACATTAGGTGCTGCCAAACCCCCTCTAGAATATGCTTTTTTTATAACACCTTTTTTAAATTCTAGGCTTTTTATTTTTTATATATAAAGTTGTCTATTTTATTCTATAACTCATTTAATCTAGAAGCAGGGATTTTGAGACGTATACTTCTCAGTATATATGTGATTTTCAGGAGCACCGTCATTTTTATCGCCGATATTCTTCCTGACCTGAGTTTCCTCCAATTTGACATTGTATTATTGATATCGAGATTTAATATATTGAGATTATTTTTTATTAAATTATTCAGGTATGCTAAAATTTCTTCCAGTTCCATTAGACCATTTATCATTTTAGTCGCCCTCCTTTGAATTATCTCTAATTTGTTACAATTAGAAAATATAATATAAAAAAGTTAACTTGAGTGTAGGGAAAATAACTCTCATTATAATTTTTTTTAAAGAAAAATAGATGATTAAAACCCACATTCCTGTGTATTAGAGTGTATAGCAACCACTTATATATAATCATTCTTTGTGTAATTAATAGTTATTAATAATTTGTAATAATAATTATATTCATGCTTTCATAAAATGGGAAATAGCAACCCCTTGTTTAAAATAATTGCTATAAATATAAAATGATAAAATAATGAATAAATCCAACCTTGAATGGGTCTGCTGGACGTTGTACTGAAATCCAAGGTGGGTTTGTTGGAAAACCCTGCTCTGAAATCAATGGTACTGACGCCTGTAATTCTAACAGAATGGCGCCCATTGCTTGACGTCTGGGAAAAAAAATAAACAAATGTAGAACTTGTATATAAATAATAATAATATATCAGATTTTGTATAGATTAAAGACAAGCAATGAAAGGAATATCTTGGACATATTTACATTAAGACATTCTGAGTTTGACGTAAACTGAAATGCATAAAAGATTAAATGGTCTTCAAAGTGCATTTTTTGTTATTTCTTAATGTTTGTAGTGTGTTGTATAAAAATATATTTGTGACTTTGAAGTAATTTTATGGAAAATTAATAATTGTGCAGGTTTTGAGTTTCCCAACGTATGCTCTAATAATTAAGAACTCCTTCCCCTTGTTGTATCATCACTTTATCTTGACTAGAAAAAACCTTCTTCTAGCCATAAATCAAAAATTTAAAAAATAGACAAAAATTACACATCTAAAGAAAGAAAGAAATTAGATATAACTTAGGATTTAATAAAAAATAAATCAATGGCAGTTACATGTTTAGTGGCTTAGGCTCTACTTAAGGACATCACCTACCATGCCCAGAATCAACTTACCTTTATTTTCCACAACCCAGGCACTGGATCTTTAATATTTAAGACTTTGGCGGAATTGTGTATATTCAGTAATTCATTCAGACCTGTTTCAGTCTTCATCTGTTTCCCTGCAAATGACACAGAACAGGAAAGTCACACAAGTATTGATTTGTACATAAAAGCTAAAGGGCCGCCATAGTCTACTGTTCCGTAACGCAATTAGATGATCATATTTTAAAGGTCTTTTGTATGAAAAGTAAGTGGTGTATAATGTAGAAAAATTACATTAAATTACTATTTTCTCTGTCTTATGTATGGGGTGGTGAGTCTTGCAAATATCTAGACTGCAACAATCTTGTGCTTTCACTACTAGTTTTTAATGCAAAATTGGTTCCAATACCAATAAGTTCTCCATGAGTACTGATTTACACATCCTCACAAGGTCCTATACTATACTATTGCTTATAGCTTTGTGTGATATACATTATGTAGAGACCCCATTTCAGTGGGCCCTTGGTTCTCGACCTCCTCTGAGCTCAAGGATTTTGGAACAATCGTTTCACCCCACATCAGTGGAATCAAGTTCTGTACTGTGGCATAGCGTAGTTAGTGCCTACAAGAGCCTAAGAGCAGCCTGCGTCTGCAAGAGCCCAAGACCAGTCTGTGTCTACAAGAATCAAAGTGCAGCCTGTGCTTGCAGGGACCAAAGTGTAGCTTGTGCTTATAAGCACCAAAGTGTAGCCTGTGTTTTTAAGAACTACAGTGTAGCTTCCAAGCAATAACCTCTCTCTTCCACTACATCGCCACCATCCCACTGGGCCCTCAAGTCCTCTAAGTACAGTAGAAGTGAAGTTCAATTCTATATTATTTGATGTAATTATTGTTTTTTTTTTATTTATGTTGGTTTAGTTTTATTGTTTTGTATAAAAAACACAACATTTTCAGTTCAAACAAAAATGTGAAATTTCTGAGACTCGGAACGGATTATTTCAATTTACATTGATCCCTATAGGGCACTCAACCTTTTTGGTACTCATCCTGCCGTCCGGAACGGATTAAAGTTGAGTTCCAAGATACCACTGTATGTATTTTTTTGTAAATTCATAAGCTATATCTAGATTCTAATTATTTAGATATTTTATCTTTTAAGTGTATATTTTTTCATAATTTTGATTTATGGATATAAGAAGGTTTTTCCTATTAACAAGGAGCAAACCAGTGTATTTTTTGTTGTTGTTGTTTGTAGTGTATTGTTTAAAAATGTATATGTGGCTTTGAAAAGTTTTTTTTCTAATCTAGATAAAGTGTTGCACAACGAGGGGAAGGAGTTCTTAATTATTAGAACATAAATCCGACATTGCGAAACCTCACTGCAAATTTTCCAGAAAAATACTTTAAAGCCGCATATACATTAACTGAAAAATAAAATAACAGAAACAAAAACACATTAGTTTGCTTCTTTTTAATAAGAAAAAAACCTTATTGCTATAAATCAAAATTATACAAAACCGATACGTAAAAATGAATTAATAAATTAAAAAACATTATGCATCTTTATAATAAAAAATAATTTAGATATAGCTTATGAATTCTCAAAAAATAAATATATTAAAAATGACTAAAAATAAATATATTATTTATTTTGTTTCTTTCACTTTTCAAGCCTTATACAGCCTTATACTTTCTCTCCAGTCTCACCTGATGGATCGTAGAGTTCAATGTCAGGAGAAGGTCCACTCAGTGACACAGTGACCTCTCGAAGGCTGGGGTCAAATGGGATTTCCCATATGTTTACTGATCCGTCTAAATGGTCTGTGGAAGTGAGCTGAACCTTGGACGCCTGGACAGCTTCTTCCACCCATTTCAAAACCTAAACAAAGCAAATAAATATGGTAGTTTTCAAACCTGTATATCTGACAGAAAAGACTACATTAAAGAGGGTTACATTGGATGAGTTATAGAGGATGTCATTGGGAAGTGGAATGCGTGTGTGCTGGAGCTGCGCTGCTGGCAGAGGAGCTTCATGCAGGCAGGAGGTAAGGGAAGGGGAGCTGCTATGGGAGGAGGAGCAGCTAGTGAACGGGGTCTTGGGGGAGCATCTGTGGGAGAATTTCTTGGGGAGGGACACTGTTATGAGAAGGGGTCTTGAGGAGGGGCTCTGAGTTGTTCAGTCATGTCTGACTCTCCTTGACCTTATGGACTGCAGCATTTCAGGCACATCGTGTGTCTGATTGTGCTTACATAAGGTTTTCATGGCAAAGATACTGGAGTGGATTGCCAGTTCCTTCTCCATGGACCGCGACTTGTCTGACCTCTCTGCTATGACCTGCCCATCTTGGGTGTCCCTCCATGGTATAGCTCACAGTTTCATTGAGGTAGAAAAGCCCCTTCACCACGACAAGGTACAGATTACATCAGCCTAACATGAGTCAAAATGCAGTGATCCAATGAAGAACTGAAACAATATTAAATTTCAGGCTCTTTCTTCTACTACAACTGAGACTTTGCTTGTTGGAAGAGTTACTGGTACATATGTCTGCTGAGTCTCTGTCTGTGACTGATCTGATTGAAGTTTAGCTCTTTTTCAAGATATGTCCCTTACTAGCCATATATTCTACTACTCTGGTCATTACACCGATTTGTTGAATCGCAACTCAAAATAGATCTCAATCAGATCTCATTAAAACGGCCTGCACCATTGGATATTACCTCGTTGACTTGCTTCTTATCCAGGTGGAACACTTGGCCGGAGCTCGTGGAGGCAATCTCCTCGTACACTTTATATCCCACATGTCCCCGGTCATCACAATCCCCAGTCAGTACAAACACTACCTGAAGAAACATTCATAAAATCATATTTAGAGATGGTAACACTTAACGCCAACCATTTACTATTGAGTATTTAGGGCACAACATTGAAAAAGATTTTATGCAACAGATGAAAAAAAACAACCTTATCAGGTTGATACTCTAATCTTTGAAGGTACTTTTACATTGAATATTAATCTTATAAATCAAATATGAATTTTCTTACTGATCAATGTCTAATTAAAACAACTAGCTCCTCTTGACATGGCATCACAGTGGTGCCTTCATGTTGTGGCTTGTTCTTCATGCTACCGAGCCAGAGAACGAATATACAACTATTTTCCCTCAATATGACTGAAATTGTTAATCTACATCTACTCTAAGCTTCTAAACCAATTTACTTTCATTTGGACCCATTTTGTATCATCAGATTAGCACGTGCGGTGACACTTCGATGGTTTCCCTCCTCGTTCTCCTTACTTGTGACTGCTTCTGTTGGATCAGTTGAAGGACGTCATTGGTGAGCTGGTAATCCTTGGATCTTGCATCAGTGAAGACGTAAATAAAGGATCCTGGGAGTGATATTTCCAAAGCAATTTTAATGGCGCCAACGCTCATTTCAGGACAGTCCCCACCGCCCTGCAAAGGAAACAGATAAATGTACATAAGGAGTCGATAGGAGATCAAGATTAATGTCAACTACAGAAACAGCTAGAAGACTGGCACTTATTCACTAGGCTTATACATACCTTGCAACTCTCCCGGTTTCTATGGGACTGTCCCGTTTGGGACAGAAATCCCACCAGTGGTGGAGCTAGTGGGTGGAGGGTGCAAAATAACTTGGGCCACCCTTTGCAGCTTCTCTATATAAGGTCAATGCTTGTAGGGGTCCAATAAAGAAACAACAAATGTATATAGGTAGTCAAATCAATCAAAGGTGATCAGATAACCTTTCTATAAAAATATTTACCCTAATAAATTAAGAGACCTGCTTTACTTCAGGATCAAGGGTCCTCTGCACTGCTGCGGGCCCCAGTGCTTTGCATCTGCTGTACCAGCAGTACCTCCGCCACTGAATCCTTTATACCATGTTTGTGACTACCTATTACACCGTCCCGCCCTTTTGATTTTAAAACAAACTAGTTTATTGTTTAAAAAAGTATATTTTAAAATGTAATTTTAATGCAATGTGTCCTGCTCTTCTTACTGGCCTAAATATCCAGGAGGGTGAGCGGATAACATTAGGCACATGGAGACACGCTAGTCCAGATGGCTACCATCAGTCAGCTGAGGTGCAATCTTCTCATAGCTGACCCCCTTGACATGAAACAGGTAGGGTGCTCTGGATAATCTCCTATCTGTGAGTGACCCTCCTCTCTCAATATGTTATTCAGAGCTACTGGTTGTTTATTTCCCTCCTCACAGATAAAGCTCCAGATAACGACTGAAGCCAGAGTCAGTAGCCATACACTATATAAACATTAAATAAAACATCTCTGCCACTGCCATGTTTCATAGTCTGTTCCTGACTGAGTGTGCTGTGTAACATGATCTGTACTTCCACATACATATATAAGTGTATGTGTGTGTGTGTATATATATATATATAGCAATTATTTCACATATGGTGGGCTAAGAGTGATAGAAGTCCTCCACCGTACAAAGTACAGTAGTACAAATAAGGAATAGTACATTAGTGATTCCACTTGAATGTCTAAAAATAAGTTGATAAAAACCTATTTCCTTCTCAAATTTCTCAGAAACACAGTATATGCACTGCAATCTGGGAAAACTGGGCAGGACATGCAAATGAGGCCACATAATGCACCATCACTCTGTCAATCCAAACCATTTTAAACATGGCTCCTTTAAAGCATATGCTTACTGTATTTCACAGTTTTAGACATAGCAGCGGATGGATTTTTCACAAACCAGGTCACTTAAGCACATACAGTACTGTTTCACGGTTACTGCCGATCCTCAGTATGGTGTGAGTGCCTGGTTTGTGTGGTGATTGTTGTAAAGAGTAGTTCTATACAGCAATTATTTCACATATGGTGGGCTAAGAGTGATAGAAGCCCTCCACCGTACAAAGTACAGTAATACAAATAAGAAATAGTACATTAGTGATTCCACTTGAATGTCTAAAAATAAGTTGATAAAAACTTATTTCCTGCTCAAATTTCTCAGAAACACAGTATATGCACTGCAATCTGGGAAAACTGGGCGGGACATGAAAATGAGGCCACATAATGCACCATCACTCTGTCAATCCAAACCATTTTAAACATGTATATATATATATATATATATATATATATATATATATATATTTATATATATACATAAAAGAGTGAGGAGTGTGTATAATAAATGCATAGGTGCTAGTATACTGATTGCATAATATAATGCTTGCATTGCCCTTATAATAACTTAGGATTGTAGAGGATCTGTATGTGTTTTCCATTTAGTACCATCAAGCCCTGAATGATTTTAAACCAATTGGTGGTATGAGTCGTGGAAAGACTTGTTGGGCCCCACTGTTATGGTCTAAAGACTATCAGTAAGTGCATTGCAACATTAGCCTCTATCTGAGAACAATACATTGACCACTGTAGATGTGTACATAAAAGTAGATATAGGAGCGTGTAAATATACATATATAGAGCACTGTAGATAATGTACAGTATATATATATATATATATATATATATATATATATATATATATATATATATATATATACACACTAGGCAGATAAGGAGAACCTAACAGTATCTAAGTTCATTTACCATAAAAAAAATGAATAGCACCTGCCCCTCACCACACCCCAAAGTGTCCTTCTTTGGCCATTTTAAATGTTAGGAGATAAGCTTATATGAGATATGTGAAATAAATGAGAGCTCTGAAGTGCTTACACGCACTTCTAAAATACTACAATTTGTCCGCTTGGCTCGTCAGTGCAGCTCATGAATACACAGACCGTGAAGTGCATAAAAGTAAATAGATACAGAGGTTGATGATATCTAGTGAAATCCAAAAAACTTCCATATCCCTTTAACAGTATTTGAGAAGCTGTGTATGTCAGTAATACAAAATGAAATGTAAAATCATCCAGTGTTACTTCTTCTATTGGACAAACATAGAGTGACATGTTTGTGAGAGACATGACTTAGCAAGTTCGGAACTTTAAATGTATAAATAATTAATATTTTTTACAATAATTACCAGTAATATTTTTAAAATTGAAATATATAAATACATCCATGGTCAATATAAGGCTTTGTCAAGTGAACTTTTTGTGCCAAGAGGTTTTCAACTGACAAGAGGACATCCTTTGAGGATAGAAATAAAAAGATTCCACCTTAAAGAAAGAAAAGGGTTCTTCACAGTAAGGGTGGTTAATCTGTGGAATTCTCTACCAAAGGAGGTGGTGACAGCAGATTTGATAGATAACTTTAAAAAGGGGTTGGGCATATTTTTTAATAAAAAGGGCATTCAGGGTTATCATGGATAATTAGAGAGTGAGTATTGATCCAGGGAGGAATCCAGTTGCCTGTATCTGGGGTCAGGAAGGATTTTTTTTCCCTTTTGAGACAATTGGCAATGTTTAACTAGTTTTCTGTTTGGCTTCCTCTGAATCAATTAACAATGAATCCACATATTAAAGATCAGAGGAAATCTAAAAAGGTTGAACTTGATTTTTTTTCAACCTCAATTACTATGTAACTAAACAAAAATAGATACAAAAAGAAGTCTGTGCATCAGTACATGTGTCAGTCGGCCTCAGGGTTACTAAAGTCAGTACATAGATAGAGTATTGCTGAGTATTATGTATGATATACTGTAGCTGTGACCACTTGATGTATATATACAAGAATTTAAAACACTTCAATATTTTGTATATATACAGATGGAATATATTGTCAGAGAGAGTAAACATTTCATAACTTAATTTTTTTTAATGAAAATGTTGGTAATTTACATATTGAGTTTATACTAAAAAAGTTCTAGATCTTTTAGAGAGTGCCAAAGGTGATTATTGCAAAGCACCAAACTTGCGGGTTGGACGACGCGATGAGCGGCAAGGCCTGTACAGTAGACGGGGGGAGAGGCACGCTATGTGCGCCGATGATGCTTATTGCGAAGCTTGAAAGTGGCAGGTTGAAGAGGCCTGCAATGAGCGGCAAAGCAGGGCTCTCGATGAGCGCCAAAGGCGCTCAATGCGAGGCCCGTAAAGTAGAAGGGGGAGAGGCTGGCGATGAGCGGCGAAGGTGCTCAGAGGGGGCAGAGTGCTACATTGTGTGGCAAACAGCATAGCCAGCTTTAAGATTTTCTTGCCGTCATTTTTGACGGGCAAGTCGCTAACAGTATCTAAGTTCATTGACCATGTACTAATGGCACGTATTATGCAAATTAGGAAAACCGTGACATGTTATTGACCTGTGCATCACGCTAACAACTTCAGCAGCTGAACATTTTCAGAGAAATCTTTACTTTAGCAGGGTCTGGAAGCTTCCATGTTAGTCATACTTTCTTTCAAGAGTCAAAGGGACAGGTACAGCGCATGGCAAACAGAGATTGCAAACTGCCTTGCACAGAGCATCTGTGAGGAAGGGTGTTAAATATAGAACTCATATCCAAATCACCAATGAGACAAGTCCACCTCCACCCTCCCTTCTTTCACTCGAACAAATAATAAAAATTAGCATGTTACTTAAAATGCATTTATGAACATAACTTACACAGTTTTAATGTTTCTATTTTTCTACATACAGCACAAACATATATAGCTTTTCCCAAATTACAGTGGTTCATTAAGAAATAAAAAGTAAGAACTTGTATCGGCAGCAGATTCTACTATGTTCTATATACGTCAAGAGAGCAAGGGAATGTCTTGAGCCAAACCGACTGTATAATAATCTAAGAGCTAATTCACTCCAAGTAATATATGGAGGGACAGACACACAACCCAACAGGCCCTCTACCTAATTGATATCCAAATCCAACACTGAGCCAGGTCTGTATTTTAAAGGGACTCCTTCCCTAAAAGCCCCCATATGTGCTCAACACCATTAGATAGAGGGTGAAAAAACATGTGGAAAAATACTTTTTAATACTGATGATGAATACATGGAGTTATGATCAATAGAAGTCAGGCACACTAAGTTTACTGTCTGTGATGGTGAGGGTCCTTGGTTCAAATCCTCATAACCACACTTTGTTTTCTCTATGGTTTAAAAATCCCAAATATTTCCTTTAGGTTATATCATAATTCATATATTAATATGAGGTAACTGCGATTAATTTTTGTTGAATTTAAAATAATTTTGTGAACCTACGTGTGTGTTGGTATATAACATTTTTTTGTTGGTAAGTAATTGGTTCTAATCCAGCTTATTTATATATGATTGATATATATTTATATAAATAAATAAGCACATTAGTTAAAAAAAGAAACAAACAAGTGGAAGCCAAGGGAATTAAACCTATGATTTACCATTGAATGTTTTTTACAACATAAGACTTACCACTGCACCACCACACTATACTCTCAAACATGGTATAAATGTATAATACAATGAGTAACAGTTACAGACTCCAGCCTTATTATTTATGTAGTTTCTTGTGGGACGGCTTCAAAGGCTAAAATAAAATAAAAATTATTTATCAATTATAAAAATGTAAACACATTTTCCACATGATTTTTCACCCTACCTGATGGTGCAGAGCACATATAGCGACTTTTGTGGTCCTTTAACTTTATCTCTGAAATCAACTATTTCTGAAAACAAACTAATAAAAATGGCTTGGATTTGAACAACATAGAAGTCAAACAAATAAGAAACCGCAGTCTTTAGGCGAGCGTTAATAAACTGCACAAAAATGCTTGTTAATGACAAGGTCTTTTGATGTGCTGTGCTCTGTATTCTTGGAAAAATGCAGAATTTTCGAAAGGAGGAAACCATGCAAACGTCCTAATTACCCCACAATGTAATGGCCCCCAGACACACTACACTCGCAGATCATCAGCATAGCAACTGAGCACCACACATGTTTTAATAGTATGTAGAAAGGTGCTGCTCCATCATCCTATTATCAAGACCAGGGATGTAATTGCATGTATAAAGCTCTGGTCTGCCTAAAGTCAAACAAACATTACCTGTTTTGGTCTGCCCTCTGTAGTACTGGATGTGTTTCAGCAACATGGTCCCTGATAGGCTAGGACACTCCACTGCACATGCAGCCCTACAGAGTCTGTGTCTTCATACTCTGAAGTGGGTAGACCCATACAGGGGCTATTTGTTTGATTTAGGCAGTAAATATGCGCTTATAAGCACTTCTTACTAAAATAAAGTACATAAAAGTAAATAAATACACAGGGACATTATATAACTAGTAAAATTCAAGAACCTTCCATGCCCTTATAAAGCATTTTGTTATGTTATGTATGTAAGACAAATATATAACTGACCCAGCTGTAAATTCGTTCTGCCCTATATCCTGTAAGTCACTGTACTTGAGGGATACTCCATATCAATCTATATCAAGTTTATACTGACCTGTACGTACAACTCCTTCAGTTCATTCTGGAATTCCACAGGATCTGTTGTGATTGTAACTGGGCCGATCTCTGCAAAACACAAGAAATCACAATCATTAACAATCAATCTATCTACACAATCATTAACAATCAATCTATTTATCTATCTAGTACCTGTAGTTGGCTGACATGTTGGTTTCCCTCCTCCCATCTCTCAGAACATGTAACTATGTGAAATGGGTGATCAGGTGAAAGTTATGAATCTCCTGTGGTACTCCATGTTGCATCTCCTAATGCAAACAGCATGTCCAGCAGTCATGTATCGCTGGCTTCTGCACTAGAAGTTACACTGCAATAGGAAGCTGGCTGTGGTGTTTATGCATTAAGCGATGCAATATGGAGAACAGCAGCAACCAACCTTACATACTGTGAGCGAGGAGAGGAGAAAGATAGACCAATATGATGCGCACTACAAATAAGCAAAGGGAAATAAAAAAAAATTACGATAAGTAATACATTTAAATAGTTTAAAAAAATGCTGTTTTAAGAGAGTGAAAGAGGGAGGGAGAGAGGGAGGGGAGGGAGAGAAGGAAAGGGTGAGGGGGAGGGAGAGAGAGGGGAAAGGAGAAAGGATAGAGAGGAGTATAGGGAGATAGGGAGACAGGGAGGGAGGAGAGAGTAGAGAGATGAAGGGAGAGACAGGAGAGTGGGAGGGAGAGGAAAGAGGAGGGAGAGGCAGAGAGAGAGATGTGGGAGGGAGAGCGAGGAGAGGAAAGGGGGAAGGAGGGAGACTTGCCACTAGGTGGCACCCGCCTGAAACTACAGTGTAGAGAGTTCAATGTTCCCTTCCTTTGCTCATGCGTTTCCTGTAGAGTACAGGAAGAACCTTCTGTGTGAATATTTATACTGTAAATGGTTTATACAGGTATTCCTTGGTTAATATTTATTTATATATTTATATTACAATAATTGGAGCCCCTGACTGTATCACATATATAGTTGTGGATCTTGCGATGTTGGTGATGTTTGCGATGTTGGTAACGCACTTGCGTCCCTCGCAAAGCGAGCGGCCCCTGTGATCCTCGCAAGGTGAGCCGACGCACACACGACTTAAGCTGCAATGAGTGCCAAAGGCGCTCATTGCAATGCAAGCAAAGCGAGCAGTTGGGGCACGCGGGACTTAGCCTGCAATGAGCACGGAAGGTGATCACTGCACTGCCAAAGGCGCTCATTGCACTGGGAACCTCGCAAAGCGAGCCGAGCAGTTGAGGCATGGGGGACTTGTGAGGGTCGCAACTGCAAGCCAAGAGCGTAACTATAAAAACCCGAAAAACAGGGAGAACTGGGAAGCCTGGGAGTGCAGTTGCAAGCGAATTTGAGCCATATTGGTCTTTTTTCGTCAATGCAAAATTGACGAAAATAGTAAAAATTTGGAAACTGGATGAAAACGAGGCTGAACAATGCCAGGCATGCAGCACTTAGAAAATACACAACATACAGTAACACACCAACAAGTCCAGGCACGCGGGACTTTGAAAATAAAACCAACAGCAGTCACTGCGCGGAACACGCAAACATACAGCAGACACACAGAGGAGAAAGACACAGGGAAGGGACGGGGGAGATGGTGGAGGGAGGGGAGGAGGGAGGGGAGAGAGAGGAAGGGAGAGAAATGGGGAGGGAGGGAGAGGGATGGAGGGAGGAGAGAGGGGAGGGAGGAGAGAGAGAGGGAGGGAGAAGAGAGAGGGAGGAGCGATAGGGAGGGGGCAATGGAGGGAGGGAAGGAGGAGAGAGAGGGGAGGGAGGGGGAGTAGAGGGAGGGAGAGAGAGGGAGGGAGGGGGAGAGAGAAGAGAGGTGAAGGGGAAGGGAGATAGAAGAGAGGTAGGAGGGATGGAGAGGGGGAGAGAGTGGAGGGGGAGGCCTTATTCTATTAGCTACGTGCAAATGCCTTGAACTCATAAATTTGGCTTTGGGTGTTTTATTTATAAATGTTTATATGCAGTCTACTGACTTAAGAATTCATTAGTGCCAATAATTAATATTTGCCGAATATGTAGAAATATTAAGAGTGATTTTAAGTGTGTATAAATGTATGAATTGGGCAATAGAATCAGGCCCAGAGACACTGAAATTGGAGAAGAGTAAATGAACAATAGAAAGGCGAGTAAAAAATATAAAACGTTTTGGGAGTGCAATAATGTCTTTACATTTCTACTATCATTTATTTAATTAATATTCAGACTGAATATGATATTGCTTCAACACCATATTGATTATGACTGTTTGTTAACCAGTCCTACGGCCCATAGCAGTAAATATAAAATCTGACAATAATTACACAAAGCCTCAGAACCCCCTCAGGCGACGACGCCTCTTTAAATAAACATCCTTTTTAACATTTGCAAAATTGTTAACAAATGTGTCCCTGTAAATGTGTTTATGTTCATTACAAACAAGAACACAGCTCTGCAGATCGGACTCGGGGGCGTTAAGACTCTGGAAATGTCTTGGAGGAACAGGAGGGATTAATCATGGTTAATTCTGGGCATTATTTACACTATCTAGCTGTCTGCACGTAAGACAATGGAGACTCATCAAATATAGTTTGTTGTTCTAGGAGTCAAAAGAGATAAAAGAGACACAATATTCTGTATACAGTGTCAGCATGTGAAACACAGTGGCCCGGATTCACTAAAGGCGGAATAGGTACAGGTTAGGTAACCTTACAGAACTACGGTGCTGATTTGAAGAGACTCTGTCATCCCCAAATCAAGTATTTTAGGTTATTGTTAAAGAGCATGAAAAACTCACTATGTGTTATGCTATCCATTTTTTTCTAAAGTGAATAAATCCTGTGATATTCCATATTGTTATTGCTGCATTTATATGCAAATGAGTGGCTCAGACACATTAATTAGCAGCTTTAATTGTTTCATTAGGATTAAAGTCTGCTTGTCTGTCTGTGTAGTGGCCAAAATAAGGACCCCCAATTTTATCTGGCAGCCAGACCCCTCTCCCACCCCTTCAAATACTCTGAACCGCACATTAGCATACAGGCGTAGCAAAATCACTTCTAAATATTTCAGAAATTATTGATTGTAGAGAAAAAGTTCTAGTACAATGTATAGGCAGTTTTTAATTCTCTTTAAAATGAAATGAACTTCCTTATTGGGGTCCTCTTAAAGAGAAAACCTGTTTATAACAAACTAACTCTATAACATAAAAGCATTTTTAGAGAAAATTGTATTTTTTATCAATTCCTTATGCATATACAAAGTTTCCATGTTGTCCGACTTGAGCACTTCCTGATAGCTTGGAACCTGAGGACAAATGTTTAACTTCTGAACAGAGAAGGAACATTCGTATCTTACAGTTGTCCTTTTCTTTAATTTTCAATAAAATGAAATAGAGAAATGTGTTTAAAAACTTTGATTCTGCAGGAAAACGGTATTTAAGGTAAAAAATAAAAGTATTAGAACAAAATGGTGATACCTCTCCTGGACCCTGAAGTCATCAATGATAAATCGATGGAAGTTGAGTGAATGAGAGGGGCATTTACATTTCTGGAGAGCTGTGCTTGCATTTCATGATTAAAACAATCTGCTTCTTGATCGATGAAGATGAACGGGTGTGGTGTCAAGTTCAGTCAAATCCAATTATCTAACAAAGCCACCTGATCTCTCCCTGTTCCCTTTCTCCCCTCTGGTAGGTCTCCTAGCTCGTGCATAATACACCCTATGCCATGCTTTAAAATTGTGTAATACAGAGAGCATATGCTATGAGGAGTGGTATTAAATTGATTAAAGTTAGAACATCATGGCTCATTTGCATGTCCCTGCCCAGGTTCCCAGAATGCAGTGCAATAACTGTGCTTCTGGGAATTCTGACCAGGAAATAAGTTATTTTACTTAATTTAGATGTTCAGATGTAAACACAAATATAATATTTATTTATTTACTTTCTTTGTCTAATATTTTACTCTTAAACGTGCCCCCACCACCAGACGCCATCTTGCATTCCTCACTGACCTTTATCAGCAAACAACCCATGGATCAGAGCCATAAAGGACACAGATAAGGACAAGTCACACATACAGGGGATAATGTGATAATATGAGAAATTCCCCAGGCAAAAATACTTACTACCCGCTAAACCAAACCCGCTAGTTATATGCTGCATTTAATAAAATATGGTAACAACTGCACACATTTAGAAATAATATTAAGTAACCATTGTGGTCGTATCTTTAAAATATACTCTTTTGGGATTTATAGGAGAAGAAAAGAAAGGAAGTTCCTACCTGGACCATGGGAATGTGGGATCTAAAACTGCTTATGTTTTCAGTAGGATTAATGGAAAGCTCATTGGGTTAGATTCCTTCTGAGACTGAAGCTGTAAAAAACAGTCCTTAAAGATAAAGGAAGCCCACACTAAATAATTATTACATAGAAAAACATTTAAAAAGTAATTATTCAAGAACCAAACTGAATAAATATGTAACGAGATTGTTTGAACTAGTCTGACTTATTAACCCTTGCAGTTGCAGAGAGGTCTGCAATGCAGCGGGCACCCACAGTAAATAATAATTGCATATAAATGTTAACCAAAAATGTTCTAGCCAGCATTTAAATCACTGTAAAAATAGGTTGTTGTTCAGTCATTAAGTTGAGTCCGACTCTCCATGACCCTATGGAATAGAGCACGCCAGGCACATCTATCGTTATGTCTCTGGTTATGCTTATCCATAAGGTTTTCATGGAAAAGATACTGGAGAGTTCCTTCTCTAGTGGACCGTGATGTGTCTGACCTCTCTGCTATGACCTGCCCATCTTGGGTGACCATACATGGTATAGCTCACAGCTTCATTGAGGTACACAAGTCCCTTCACCATGACAAGGTAGAGATCCAGAATGGGGTAGAAAGAGGTAGAGGTGAATTAATTGGTAAGAGAGATATAGATATTGATAAGTATTTCAGAGTATAATAGGTATTTGGTATTTTCTGAGATGCAATAGACTGTATATTGTTGAAGAGGGGCATGCTCTCCTACTCCAGAGAACACACTGGGGGCCACATAGAATGTGCCTGAGGGCCGCACATGGCCCCTGGGCCGTTTGTTGCCTACCACTGCTCCCCAATGTAGTTGCATTAAGTATAGATTGCTTTCTACTCATCTGTCCAGATAAGTTAGAGTAAACCATGACAGTGAGCCTGATGGATCACTTAACTGCTGCATATTGTGCTTTTGCTTCCATTGGTTTTAATATAAATCTTAGAAAAACATATTTAACAGGGTCTTCATGAGTCGTTGTTTACACTTCCTCTTATCTCACTGGTAAGGTAAAAGAGGATCAAACACGTTGTTTTTTTTTATCTGCCAGTATGTTGTTTTATTCATCATTTTCCTGGGTTAATATCATGATATTTTCAATTTGTTGTTAAGGACATGATAAAACGTTATGGACCAGAGTGGCCCTTTAAGAGCAAAGCAATGCGTTGAAAGGGTTAAGAGATCGGTATCAGAGATGTGGGTCTTTTGGAATGTGCATTCCTGGGTCAGGGTCCCGCTGCCCTCCAGCCAATCACCTGATCTCCCTGGAGCTGCTGTAGAGGTGATAAGGTGATCAGTATCGAGTATCACCGGCGCTGCCCCAGATACTGGACAGAAAGTCGTGGAGGAGTAACATCAATGTTACAATATACTTGTATTTCATTCTTAAGTGTCTTAAAGAACTACCACAGTTCAAGAAAACAAAAAAAATACAATATTAGCAGCTGTGTAAGACATGGCCCCTTCTGGATCGCTACCTTGTTGTGGTGAAGGGGCTTGTGTACCTCAATGAAGCTGTGAGTTACACCAGGTAGGGTCCCCCAAGATGGGCAGGGCATAGCAGAGAGGTAAGACAAAATCACGGTCCACTTGAGAAGGAACTGGCAACCCACTCCAGTATCTTTGCCATGAAAACCTTATGGATACGCACAACCAGACAAAAAATGGACTCAATTGAACGACTAAACAACAACAAACAAAGCCATGGACATAAAACATTTTGGGGCTAAAATCAGATTTTTTTGAAGAAGAGGAAGAATCCATTTTGAGTATTTTACATCAAATCCTAAGAGCTGGATCATGGGAGGTTTTAAGAAGATCAGTGGAGGGAACAGAGCAGTTCAGAGCCATTGTTTGATAACTGGATTGACATTGACACCACACCACTTCTCCCTGACTGGCCCCAAAGCAGACACCTTGCATCATTCAATGTAACCATAGCTTTCCAGAAATGTAAACACCCTCTCACTCATATAACTTTCACCAACGTATCATGGATGCCTCCAGGGGACAGGCATTATATCATTATATTTTCCTAATTAAAAACTAGCTGTATGACTTTTTTATTGATTAATCAATCATGTTAATATCTATCTATCTATCTATCTATCTATCCAGCTTCTAAGCAAATCATGGGGTTGGATTTTTGCACAAAACAATAATCACTCGCATACAGAACTGTTTCATGCTTACTGGCTCATCAGTGTGAGTATATGGTGAGCATATAAGAGAAGCTCTCCACCGTACAGAGTACAGACAACAAATACATTTGTAAGCTCATCTGCATGTGTAAAAGGTGGGGACATGCAAATGAGATGTGCACAAACCAGAATCCGTAAGATGTGGATTAATGTTGATTACTTATCAATTTAGTTTGAATGTAGTTTTTATGCTGACGGACACCCCTGCCTCGTTGGTGTGGTTGCACGGTTAGCACATGCTCATACTAATTGAGGTTTCTTAGTAGCCGCTGAGTCTCCATGGTCTCAATGATTTTAATGCTTAATCACCCTCCCAATGTTACAGTTAAAGGACCAGTGTACATTAGCAAAAGCATCACATGTTTGGGAAGTATGCATCAAATTAAGAACATTAGTAGAAATGTAAGTCATGGGCATAAAAGCATTTCTAAAGAAAATCTTCATTTTGGCAGTTTCTGCTATTACCTGGGAGCTGCCATGATTGTCATACTTTCTTTTCAAGACACAATGGGGTGGTTACAGAGCAAGCTTTGCATGTATACTTGCACTCTACCTCTACTGAACCAATGCGATGGAAGGGAATATGTCCAATGCTGAAACAGTGTCTGGTCCCACCAATTAATCAACAAATTCCCTACTCCATGACCTCAACAGGAAGTTGATTTCATTTAAATTACAAAATTAGACATACTTAAACATACGGTAACATAAACACAACATTTTGTCTTAAGATCCAATTAATGAGAATCAGATAAATAAACCAAGCAAAACAGTAACTATTATTATACTAGTAACTTGCCTGTCAAAATTTATTGACAAGATAATATTTGATGTGTGTCTCTTCCCCCCACCCTCCCCCTGTGTCTCTTCTCCTCTCTCTCTCCTCTGTGTCTCTCCCCCCTCTCACTCCCCTGTGTCTCTTCCCTCCCTCTCTTCTGTGTCTCTTCCTCCCCTCTCCTTCCCCTGTGTCTCTTCCCCCCCTCCCTCCCCTGTGTCTCTTCACCCTCTCCCCTGTCTCTCCCCTCTCTAGTGCCTCCCCCTGTGCTTCCCCTGTGTCTCTTCCCCCATCTCCCTCCCTTGTGTCTCTCCCCCTCTCCCTCCCCTGTGTCTTTCCCACCCATCTCCCTCTCCTGTGTCTCTTCCCCCATCTCCTGTGTCTCTTCCACCCATCTCCCTCCCCTGTGTCTTGCCACCAGATGAAAACCTTTCTCCTCACACCCTCTCCTGCATGAATCTGAATTTATTGAGTTAATTTTTTTCATAATAGTTGGAACAAGATACCATCTCTGGATTCATTTGACATATATCTCTCTATATGACGTACATATAGAAGTTTTCTTAACTAGTAAGCAGGATTTGAACCATTCTTCTACTGACCATGACATCTCAACATCCATTTCCCATCTACTCATCTTATTAGTTTTACTCCTTTCATCTCTTGTTTTTATAATTTTGTTACATTTAGATCTTGTTTTTTTTAATGATAATTTGTTCTATATGTGATTATTCTCTAAAGTGATCTAATTGAAAGTCCACATGGCCGGATTACCCATTAGGCCAACTAGGCAGCCGCCCAGGGGAGCTTGCCTGTAAGGGGAGCCACTTTAAGAAAATTGCTCCTGGCTTAAAAAAAACGAGATGCTGCAGTTCATAGTCTGGCTTCTAGGGGGTAACCACCTAGAACAAGACAGTTACAACGTGAAAAGAACAAAAATGGGTCCGTGCATACCTTGTGTACTCTCTGGCAGGGGCTCCTCCACTTTACTGCCTAGGGAATCCAAAAAGGTAGATTCAGCCCTGGGAGTCCAAGGATTCCAGTTCTACTTTGATGGTCAAGTAATCTAGCCAAGTTATCCCAAGCGGTGGAAATGTATGTAAAATAGTTTGACTTGAGACAAGAGAATTCCTTTCCTATTATTTTAAACCCACAAGCTTCCCATTTATTCAGGGCAACATTTTTATTTTTATATTGGAGTATACTCAAAAGGAGGGTACCCTGGTGGCCCAGTGGTTAGAAAGCAGGTGCCTTCACCACAGCATCCTGGGTTCAAATCCAGCCAGGGAACCAAGAGGTCACACTGGCAAGTTCTTGGATGGGAAACCACATGGGAATACCAGAAGCTGTATGCTGTGGCCCACTGGAGAAGGAACTGGCAACTCACTCCAGTATCTCTGCCATGAAAACCAAGTGGATCAGCATGATGTGTTGTCCATGAGGTCACAGAGAGTTGGACACAACTGAGTGACACCATTTACATTTTCCATACTCAAAGGGAACAAGAGGGATGGGTACTTGGCTAACTCCATCAAATCTCTATTTCCATACCAATGGTGCAACAATGATAAGATGCCCCTCAGAAGCTAATCTAATCTCAGAAGCCAGAGCAAAAGATCCACAGGGATTCCCCCCAAAGGTCTTCTTTCAATTTAAGCCATATGGATTGCTTTGAGGATAAGTTCCACCGTAATAGATGATGAATCAAAATAGGAGGTATGAATGTCTACAATGGAGGGGGCAGCTAGTCCTCCCCTTTCCATACTTCTTTTAGAAATATTTAAACCCAACCAAGATTTCTTGTTCTTATTCAACAACTTGTTCAGTAATCTTTGGAACAAGATGAGTAAAAACCTAGGTACAACTTGAGGAATACATCTCATAATATAGGTCATTTGGGGAATTATCATCATCTTTATCAGGGCTATTCTGCCCAACCAAGAAAGATGAATACATTTCCAATCAACTATAATAGTCTGGTATAAAGTCTGGTAAGTACGTAACGCTCCATGAGAGTGTACACACTTACCACTACTTCCTAAGTCCGTACAAAGCTGCCGCTGTGGACGCTGCAAGATGCAGAGGAGGAGGGGGAGGAAGACACAGGGGAGAGATGGAGAAAGATACAGGGGAGAGGGGGAGGAAGACATAGGGGAGAGGGGGAGGAAGACATAGGGGAGAGGGGAGGAAGACACAAGGGAGGGGGGAGGAAGACACAGGCGATGGGAGAGGGGGTAAAAGACACAAGGGAGACGGGGAAGAGACACAGGGAAGAGGAGAGGGGGGGAAGAGACACGGGAGAGCAGGGGAAGTGACACAGGGGAGGAAGGAAGAAGACACGAGAGGGGAGAGGGGGAAGAGAAACAGAGGAGGGGAGAGGGGGAGAGACACAGGGGAGGGAGGGGATCAGACACAGGGGAGGAAGAGACACAGGGGAAAAGAGAGGGATAAAGAGACAGTGGAGGGGAGAGGGAGAAAGAGACACAGGGAGGGAAGGGGAGAAGAGACACAGGGGGGAAGAGGCGAAGGGGGGAGAGACACAGGAGGGAAGAGAAACAAGGGACGGAAGGGGGGAGATACACAGGGGAGGGTGGAAGACACATCGGAGGGAAGGGGAGAGGGACACAAGGGGGGGAGGCAGAGCAAAATTCTAAATTATACTGTCATTTTTGACGGGCAATTTACTAGTCCATCATAATTTACTTAATCTGTTCATATACAAACATAAGATTATCCATTCAAATTTGGTTAATTGAGAGTATAAAAAGTATACCCAAGTGTCTCATACAGTTACTGTTCCAGTTAAAATGAGACATACATTTTACAGATTTACAGCCTTATTAAATTGCAATTCGGCCAATTGAATAGGGCTCCATATAAGCACACAGCATATTCTTTTACAGAAGTTTTTAGTTAGTGAACTTCTATCCAAAAGCAAGGTCTTCACTAAGAATTTCTGTAAAAAAAAATATGCTCTGTGCTTATATAGAGCCCTATTCAATTGGCCGAATCGCAATTTAATAAGGCTGATAATCTGGGAGTCTTTCAATCCCATCATGAGAGTTTCAGATTTGGAGTTATTAATTTTTAAATAAGAAAAATTACTATAGTTTACTAGTGTATTAAACTGGAAGTTAATTTCATTTTAAAGAACAATAAAAACTGACTATACATTGTATTAGCAGTTTTTCTCTATGCTAATGTGCGGCTCAGAGTGCTTAATAACGTTGGGAGAGGGGTCTAACTGCCAGATGACACTGAAGGGTCTTTATTTTGGCCATTACAGAGACAGGTAAGCAGACTGTAATCCTGATTACCAGATCAAAGCAGCTAATGAATATGTATGAGCTGCTCATTTGCATATAAATGCAGCAACAACAACATGGAATTCCCCAGGACTAAATCATTTTAGAAAAAAATGGATAACACAACATATAGTCAGTTTATTATGCTCTTTGAGAATAAACAACTGTTTTTGTGTCCTTTGAAATAGACAATGAAAACACTCCCACTCAGTCTCCAAGCTATCAGTAAGTTTGGAAGACATAAACATGGCATCCTTCAGGCACAAGCAGTGTCTACTAAAATACAGGATTGACCTAAAAACACTGGGGCTTTTGTTGTGTCCCTTTAAATGTATAAATCCCTTTAAATGTTGGTGTGAGACAGATATTATGGAAATATTTAGCTGGTGGGAAAATGAGCAGAAATCCCTAAACTTAACTTTTATTAACATTATCTGTCCTAGATAATTTCACATCGCTGCCAAACGTCTGGTAGTAATTGTATTTCAGGCATTCTTGTTTATACTTTCTCTTGGTTCAGATATAAATATTTCCATTTCTTAATAACATTCCACTTTTTTTTTATGAAAAAAGAATGTGCACAGTAGTACTTTTCATAAAAAAAGGTTAAAAAAATCTTCAATTAATAAAATTAACAACAAAAAATCCCTTTTTCTTTTTAAACAGGGATTTACATCTTAAAAGTATTTGGTTTTGTTTTAGTACATTTGTTCCAATGAGGAAACAAACAATAAAGAATGAATTTAAAAGTTCACAGTAGTTTTTGAAACACTTCTTATATTTGTGAAGAATGTAACAAACTAACAGCATTGGCAATTGTGGAATTGATGAGCTTTAAAGCATTTTTAGTTAAAAATATTTATTTTAATAGATTCTGAGAGAATTCATGTTTGTGTTTTCTGCACTTTCTACTGGATTGGAGCTTGAGAGGGTGTGTAATGCCAATTGTTATTATCTATTCAAGATAAGAAGGAATATTTGCTGATTTGGATAAGCTGTAACCATTTGACATCTTCCCCCGATTCTGCACATGCTCAGTAGATTCCAGTCGCAAGTTAGATTGCAAATATTTCTGTACACGCCCACTCATGCCTTAAAGAGGAAGTAACACTGACATGGCAGCCTACATGCACTAGCACAATGAGCTAAAATTAAGTATTTCTCATGAATGGTTTTATGCCTTTTGCTTCCTATGTTAGATTGTTGCACAAACATATGTAGTTTTTCCTAACCTACTCTAATATGTTAAAACAGACACTTTTTAATGTGTGACATACACTTTTAGAGCATTAAATCGTTTTCCAAAAATAAATTATTTTTTTTATATAAATAAATTAAGATCTGTTTTGTGCGGTTTGGAGTACGAGGAATGGACCCGCGTGCCAGGAGTCAGACTTGCGCCAAGGACCAGAAACCGCAGCACTTCTCATGTCAAGTTATTGGATAGAGAGGATCACAGCGCACAAAGGGTTTAATGGGATTATTTCAGCCAGAATTAAAGGATTACTGGAGTTGAGGGAAAGCTGCACAGATTTGTGAAAAAAATATAAAAATAGCAGCTATTTTTAGAAAAAACATATTTTAATATTTTACATGTATATAGATGGTTTCATCTTGTCTGGCATTTTCTGATATCTTGTAGACTGAGGGTGTGTGCTTATGTATCAGTGGAAGGAGGGGTGGGAAAGAGATATAATTGGAGATTATATTATTTGACACCTACCCCTCTTCCCATGCACAGAGCAGGCACAAACAAGGAAAATTGCAAGTCCTGCTCCTTTTATGTGTACAACCTTTACCAAGTATCATGGATGCCTCCACTGAACAGCAGATAAAAAAAAAATAGTACATTTGTGTTCACATTCACGTCTAAAACAAGTTAAAAAAAAAGCATTTCCTGCTCAGATTTCCGAGAAATACAATTATTACACTGCATTCTGGGATCCTGAGCAGGGACATGCAAATGTGCACACATAGGCTTCGCTCTTTAATCCAATACCATTTTAAACATGCCTTTCTTTAGGCAAATGCCTTCTGAATTACACAGCTTTAAGCAAAGTCCAGGGTGGACCATGCACAAGCTAGGAAACCTACCCACACATATATATATATATATATATATATATTTATTTATATTAAAATGTATTTATAATGAATTATATTTATACACTCGCCTTTTGGAGGGACAGTCCCTCTTCTAAGTGTTACAGTTCTGTTATTATTTACTTTGATGATCATGGAGGGTCACTGGACCACTGTAAGTCATATTACAATTTAAAAAATATTATTAAGTATCAAATTGACTTTGAAACTTTAGGCTGCTGCTGGTATCCACTCATCATACGGTCAGTGGGGGAGATGGCTTTGTCTAGCAGGTAACTGCTAAGTTTTCAGGCACAAAGTGTAACCAACACAATGCTGGAGACTTGCTGTGTTAGAGGTTTGATTGTTGCTGTGGGGGCAGCCTATGGAAGTTTGTTTGTCTATTGACATTGCTCTTAAAGCTCTGATACATGTCTCCCAACTCTAGACGACCTTATCGGGGTGGTGGCAATCAGCTGAACTTTAACTTTTGAAATTTTATTTTATATTGAACATCCCAATTATGAATAATTACAAGAAAGCCTTAATATATACTATTTCTAGTGACTATGTGTATATAGGACCAGCTTATAACCTTCTGATGTCACAGGTTATAAAACCTTATTTGGGCCCCACAGGAAATCCTAATTACAGAGCAAGAAATCTTATGTACCTCGCAGGTCTCTTCATGTTCCACCGTGAGAAAAAAACATCAGATTCCTATTTTACAAGTGAAGATAACAACTAAAAATGTCATTTTTATATTTCCTAAAGTGACAAAAAAATATAAAATCTCCATTAACTATGAAATCTGATTTATTATCATCCATACACAGGAAATATCTGAAAATATATGTTATATTTGCCAGAATATAAATCAATGTTTAAAATAATAACAGGGCAAATTCAGTTCTGTTTAAAAACTGCAGCTATGTATAGTCACTTGACAATAGAACTAAGCAAAAGAGCAAGTCCCAGTGAGATACCCTTCACCCTCAGGCTACAAGATACAAGTACCTATGACAGTCAGCTAAAACATAATAGTTTCTCTGTAAATGCTTTTATGCTCCTGGGTTACACTTCACAAACAACATTGGTCCTCTACTGGCTGAACCCAAGACTGCAAATAAATACATGTAATATTTAATCCTGCCACCCAAATACCAAGTAATGAAATTGGCTATACATTGTACAAGTTTTTTCTAATATGAACCATTCGCGAGTTATTCAGGACTGTTTAAGTTGCATTGATATTCAAAAGAGCAACTTCCGAATACTAATGAGTTGCTTAAATGTTCTAATTAGTATCACAGTCTGCTTGTGTGTCTCTGTGGAGGCAAAAATAATGACCACCAATGTTATATTGGAGGCAGACCCCCTTCTCCTACACTTATCAAGAACTATGAGCCACACATTAGCATAATGGAGAAGAATAAATAATTGTGTAGCAAAAATTGCCAAAATGTACTGACAGTTTATCATGTTCTATTGGGGGAACAGTGTCCCTTTAATGCAGTAAAAGTACATTTTGGTGGATGGATAGATAGATGTATATATATATATATATATATATATATATATATATATATATATATATATATATATATATATATATATATATATACATATATATATATATATATACACACACACACAGTGAGGATTGCACTTTTTTATATAATGGTAAAGAACTAAGAACATAGATAAATACACAATCTTTAGTACTAACAGCAGAACAGCATCCGCACTTTTAAATAAAAACATTTCCCCACAGCGGGAGCGATCGCATCACGTGGATATCCCGGGACGTGGAGACAGAGGATGACATTATTATTTAACGTGAAAGAAAATGAAACTATGACCTTATGTGAGGTTCTGATAATGAGCCAGACAAGGTTATTATTTCATTTATTTTATTTTCTTCTGTGATCTTAACATTTCCTGGAAGGATTCTGACTTTGTGGTTTTGGATAGTGATCGTGAGATCTCCTTGATTGAAATAGTACTGGCGTGCAGTGAGTATTCTGTGTTTTTAATAGAATTTTGGTGCTGTTTGATCTTAGGATGTAGTTTTTGGTCCATTTATTGCAACATATATATATATATATATATATATATATATATGTGTGTGTATGTTTTTATATATATATATATATATATATATATATACCGTATATATATATATACATATACAGTAATCTAGATAAATAATCAGTGTATTGCAGTATATAGTGAAACCTTTTTTAATATATATATATATATATATATATATATATTTATTTATTTATATGCATATCTATATATAGCTCTATGTATCTATCTATACACACACACATATATACAGATTTATTAGAAATATACATTGTTATCTTACCTGGATCATGAAAAGGCACCAGTGCAAAGTTATACAGCGGCTTCTTGGATCTGTTTAACGACGTCTCCAAGATCTTGGATGCTCCTTGGATAACTTGCACTAGATCGTCATACATGGATCCCGTAACATCAAAAACAAACGCCAAGGTGGACGCTCCATCAGGGGTTACCTCCGGCTCGGCTTCTGCGCAGGAATTTGGATTAAATAGATGGACGGCCAGAACTAAGACTGGAATGTGTACGGCTAACGTTCTGCAGGAAAGCATTGTTACAGACTCCGACTAATCCTGCATTCCTTCAAGAAATAAACTGGGGTTGATACATTTAATTATTAAAAATACAATATATCCGTTAAAGTCATTGCTTAGCAAAGGTGGCCCTGCCTTTGCCCAGTTGTCTGCACTCTAACTGCCGGAATAATAAACACTTCAATGGGCTGAACTTTTCACAACTGAACTGAAAAGTATATTTTTGTTTCAGACAAAGGCTTTTCTCATATTTTTACAATGGCTCATGCTTGCCACCTGCTGGAAACTTGCTGCATTACACAATGGCGGAGTTCAGATTTACACGAATATGTCAACCTGGAAAGTTTTTTTTGGTAATTTTGTTCCCTATTAGGTGCTGCCTAATACTATAGTTGGCTTTTTGTGGGGGTAGCTCACAGCCTGCAGTGTATTAGCCTGAATAGAGTGGAACTCACCAATAGATTTTCATTTGCCCCTTTTTTAATGTCATATTGTTTTTATATATTTTTTAATAAACTTTTTTGGATAGGTCTGGGGTTAAAAGGGAATAGTGCTCAGAGCCCACTAGTTAAGAACTCAGACATTACAATAGAAGTGCGCTCCATTCCAAGACAGACTTTATAGCCAGCTTTGGGGCATCTAACAAGTAGAGCCTTCCAGGTAGTAGGATCCCCCAAGGATCACAGACCTTCTTCAGTGCTTGTTGTTGTTGTGTTCTTGGGCACATGGAGAATTGAACTTAGGTATCCAGTCGTTGGATGCAAAACGGACTGCTATCCTCACCCCATTTACTTACCTTTGGTGTATTTTTTAATAGTGGCGTTGTTTTCTCATTGTTACCAATAATGAGCCTAATTCAATTGAGCTTTCGGGAGATCCGGGCTCGGAAATGCAGCCCGCAAATCACTTTGCTATTGGCGTAATTTTCGGGCTCTGATCGAGTTACAGGCTCCGGGCTGCAACTCATTGCGATTTGTAAAATCGCAAATTAATGCCCCTCCAAGCTATTGATGAACGCTAAAATCACAAATCGCTATTCAATTGCTACGATCCCCCATCGCTAACCACTCAGTCAAGCCCGCAAATAGCAAAAGTTAAACCACAAGTTACTGGTACCAAGGAGGTCTCAGATATGGCTTAATGACATGTACGGAGTACTGATAATGCATTGTTAAACACTCTACTGTACTTTTATTAAAAGGGAAAGTGATGTTAGGTTAATAGCACACAATTCTCAAGCTCGCAAATCGGACCCAAAAAATACTTTATTTCATGTTTAATTTCCGTGTTATATCGATCCCAGCAATCAATGTATTAATACATATAATGGAACTCGCATGTAATAGTATATCATATTTACGGTTTTATCAATATTGCAATATTTCTGGAATGTGGGTCCGATCGTAACTCATAATTGAAGCCCATAGGACTTTGGAATCCAACCTCCATTTTTCATTGAAGTCCTACGGGCTTGAACATGATCGGTGACGCAAGGCCGTAACTCACAGTTAGAAACAGCCAATGGAATCTGGGTCTGATCGTGACTCGTGGTTCAAGCCTGTAGGATATCAACGAAAAATTGAGGTTGGATTTCAAAGTCATACAAGCTTGAACCAAGAGTCACGATCGGACCCAGATTCCATTGGCTGTTTCTAACCGCGAGTTACGGCCTTGTGTCAGCCATCATGTTCAAGCTCGCAAATGCTACTTTCGATAGTGCACATCGCAAACCATGCTATCGGGCCGGGACTTGCAAGCCTGGCATATTGAATAGCACCATACGTTGCGGCCACTGTGGGCTCATAGCAGGCCCGCAGACATACGTCCTACTCTGATAGAGTTGCGGCCTCCGAATTGAATGAGGCACAAGGATTTTCCATTATTTTTTATTTGGTCGATACAGGTTAATAGTTTTACATCATTGGCAAATCAATTAGAGGGCAGCAGTCACAATATAGGAACACGTTTATAAGTTTTATACTGAGCAGATGGTATGTAAATAACAATTTACTTAAAGGTATATGTACATTTCCTGGATTATGAATGCATCTGACACAGGATCTGCAGTGTATGCAAATATTTTTTACTTTAATAAAATGGCAAAATAAACATTAATAAACTTACCCTAGAGATTGCAATATTTCTCCAGTTTTTAGGCAGTTGATTTTGAGAAGGAATGCCTCTGAAAATCCAGCTAAATTAGCAAAAAAATCCATAATTCCTCCGTCAAAAATGATGGCAATAAAATCTGAAGCCTGGCAATGCTTCTGGCCCTCTGAGCACCTTTGGCGCTTATTGCGGGCCTCTCCCCACGTGTACTTCAAGTTTCCTGCTTTGCAATGATCACCTTGGGCACTCATTGCGAACCTTTCCACCTGCCTACTGTACTGGCCGCTCATTGCAGGGTTCATTAACCTGACAGTTTTGGGCTTGTGAATGCCATGTGTCCATTTCCAGCATCTCCCCCCTGTTCATTCCCTGTGTGTTTCTCCTCTGTGTGTCTGCTGAATCTTTCCATTGGTTTTATTTTCGAAGGCCCGCGTGCCTGCCGTTGTTCATGCAAGTGTTAGTGTCTTTGCCGTTGTGTATTTTCTTAGTCTCTCGTATTTTTCAGAGTTCAGTATTTTTCCGAGGTTGGAATGTGCTTAGCCTCGTTTTCACTCCGTTTTCAGACTTTTTTACGTTTTTCGTCCGCCATTTTTTTTCTTGCTTAGCTGATTTTCGAGTGATGAAACACGGCAAATTGGGCAAAGGTAGGCTAACCATTGAGGCATAGAAGCCTTTCGAGCTCGGAGGACTTAGGCAATGAGAACCAAAGGCGCTCATTGCCCTGCGAGCCTCGCAAAGCGAGGCGAGCAGTTGAGGCACTGAAACACGCAGGACTTAGGCTAAAATGAGAGCCAAAGGTGCTCCTAAGAGCCGAGCAAAGCGAGGCGAGCAGTTGAGGCATTGAAGCACGCACTTGAGGAACTCGGGACCTAGAAAAAAAAATCAGAACTCTGAAAAATACAAATGTAACGGCTGAACCTCGGAAATTGAAAAACACGAAAAATTAAACTACATTCACACACAGAACAGGGGAGAGCCAGGACGCCTGGGAGTGAGGTTGCAACGAACCGTTACATTCATATTTTTCTGAGTTCGTATTTTTTTTTCTAAGTCCCGCGTACCTCAAGTGCTTGCAGCCTAAGTAATTCCTGCGTTCCTCAACTGCTTGCAGACTAAGTCCCGTGTGCTTCAATGCATCAGTTGCTCGCCTCGCTTTGCGAGGCTTGCAGGAGCGCCTTCGACGCTCATTTCATCCTGTCCTGTGTGTTTCCATGCCTCAACTGCTCGCCTCGCTTCTCGAGGCTCGCAGTTCAATGAGCACCTTCAGCACTCATTGCCTAATTCCTCCGAGCTCGGAAGGCTTCTATGCCGCAATGGCTCGTGACGACAAATCACAGTTTGACAACTATTATATCTGATGTACTTTATGTGACACCGGCTGTTACATTGGAGAAACCAGCCAAAAAATGCACTTAAGGATGAATTTGCACAGGGATTCCATAAGAAAACATAATGAAGACAGTTCTTGTAGCCCAGTGGGACATCATTTTAGCCAGAATGATCACTCCATCCAAACCTTAAAATTCTAAATACTCAGAGGAAAACTTAAAGACATCCAGGCGATGTCAGGAGAAAAGCATTTGAAATTAAGATGATCACATTCTTCAACACAAAAAATACAGGACTTAATATGGACACAATTTCATGTGATTTTTTCTTACTATACCCATAACAGGCTGGCACTCTTGGTGAGATGTTTGTCCAACAGGAAGGATATCACTGTGGACTACAGTGTATCTAGTATGTGTATATATGTTTCCTTTACAATGTTGTGTTTATTGCCCATATATGTATTTACCTGATGTCAGATGCTGTCTCCACTCTCTCTGCATATCTGTTTTTATTCAAACTGAGGGTTCCATCTCATGTTAATATTGCTTCAGACTTGATAAAGAGAGGTTGAGCCTCTCTAAATCTTGTCATTATAAATAAGACGTTTGTCCAATACAAAAGGTATCAAATTATGGCGCTTTCCTGTTTTATGCTAGCTTGTGCACTTGCATCTGTTATGTGCACGCACGCATGCTGCACTGCCCTGCGCTAATGAAGCAGTCTCCTTGTGGCCGGTTGTAGTTAGAGGTTTTCGGGTTAGGTTTAAAGGGTTAGGGTAAGTGTCGGGGAGGAGTGAAGGGGGTTAGGATTAGTGACTTACTTTTAGTTGGTTAGGGTTAGGCTAAGAGGGTTAGGGGCTTAGGGATAGGGGGTTCTGGGTTAGGGCCGCGAAGTGCTGTTAGGGGGTCAGGTTTAGGGCCGGCAAGGGGTGTAGGGGGTTAGGGGCTTAGGGTTAGGTTAAGGGTTAGGCGCGCTAACTGCTGTAGGTGGTTAGGGTTAGGCCCAACAAGGGGTGTAGGGGGTTTGGGTCTTACGGAGTACATTGGGACGGGAGCGCACCCGGCAACAGGAGGCTTACAGTGCTGTGCACGAGCGCTCAACACGCGTGCATGTGTGTTAGCATAAAACAGGAATGGTCCCAAATTATATTCCAATACTCATTATTAATCTATACTATATATATATATATATATATATATATATATATATATATATAGATTAATACTTATTAAATGACTAATATATATATATATATATAACATATTATAATTGTCAAACTGCAAGTTGTCGTCACGCTTCGCGAGCTCGCAGAACTGCGTCCCTCGCGAGGGCCGCATTTGCGGAGGTGGAGGCTCCCACGTCTTAGCTGCTCATTGCAGGCTGCAAATGCGGACATAGCAAAGCGAGTGTCTGCATTTGAGGAGGTGTAGGCTCTAAAAAAGCATCACACACAGCACACACCATTTTTTCTCTCGCTTAGGGGATTTTTGTGTGTATAAACTCTTGAATTTGTAGTTAAATTGAGGTGTAACTTCACTTGCAAAGGTCCTGGGTGCCCCCCCCCCCCCTTGCTGTGGGTAAGGTTTTTATGTGTTTGTTTTGTGTATTAATTGTGTTTTTAATGTGCGTGGGGTTCGGGCGCTAAGGTCGTATTATTGCGAGGTTGTAATGTTTTTTTTCTAAGTCCCGTGGCTCGTATTTGTGGATGCTAAGTCAGAACAATTTAGCGGTGTAAGTCCTGCCTGCGGCTCATTGCAGCCGACGTGCTTCGCGAGGGTCCGCATTTGGGGGCCTAAAGTCCGCAGTTGCTGGCAAGGAGCGCCTTCGGCGTCAGCAACAACCCGCATGCTCACAACTATATATGTGATATGTACCCATAGATATACTGTATATACATCTTTATAGATTGCTTCACAGCTTTTCAAATATAGTGAGCATTTTCGAGGTGCCCTATTGTAGAGGCGCTATATTATTATGTTCTGGTTTTCAAAATTTGGACCACAGTAAATAAATGGAATTAAATATGAACCAACCCTATAATGTGACTATTCTCGATGAAGCGTAAATGCAACTAAATTTAACAAACAGGACACAAATGAGAAAGGTCAGTGATAAAAAAACATATCTTTTTTTGCAGCATATATTAGAATACTTCACCATTGCTGTGCAATGCAGCTTTTCAGCACCTGCTCTGGTGTTTGCAGGGGCACAGATGAGGAAAAGGGGCAGCCATTGTCTTTTAATTGCCTCACTGGGTGTCACATAGAAAGTCTAAGCTCTGTAAAGTACCTAGGAAACTGCCCTATAGGAACAATAATATAGGCCGTTGTTTTGTATGTAGTTGAGACTACAACTCCCAGCATGCTTTGTAAGGAAGAGAGGAATTGTCTTGATAAGCAGCACAATTCAACCAATCAGAGAGTAGCATTATTAGTCCCACCCCCAAGGCATAACACTTCCTATGAGGTACTCTGTGTATATCAGTACATGTTTATGTGCAAAATCATGGCACCCTCTACATGCCCCTAGGCACTTGCTTACTCTCCAGTATACTATATCCTGCTTACTACATGTCATGGCTCCCTGCTTTCTCCTCCTCCATCAATTCATTATTTCCACCCATAATCACATGGTCTGATAATCAGCCAATCAGAGAAGGCATCCCAGGAAACGGTCTCATCTGTGATAAATCATGTGATTAGGGAGCAGCGAACAGTTGTTTAAAGTATATGGTATGTTACTAGGTATATAATATCCCTGTGTATCCATTTACTGACTTGTACTTTATTTTATTAAGTGTTTATAAGCACTGGTTCACAGCCTAAAATCACTCAAATAGTCCCCATATGGGTCTGCCCACTCAGGCAAGCAGACTGTCATCCTAATTATCACATCAAAGCAGCTAATTTAAATTAGCTAACCACTCATTTGTATAAGAATAAAGCAGAAACAGTGCTAATCATCTTTGGAATTATTCATTTTAGAATCAAATGGATAGTACAATGTATAGTTATTTTTTTCATGCTCTTTATGAATAATATAAAAACAGCTTTGGGACCTATCCTGTTTTATGTGCGCATTTGTTGCAGTGCTGGAACCGCGCCGCAGACGACTGTAGGAACGCAGGCGTGCTCGCATCCTCATCTAGCTGTGATGAGCTACTACGCCGGGTATCCCATCTAGCTGTGATGAACTACTATGCCTGGTAAGTCATTAGGGGTTTTGGATTAGGGTTACAGGGTTAGGATTAGGAAGTGAGGTTTAGGGGGTTAGGGTTAGAGCGTTAGGGGTAGGAAGTGAGGTTTAGGGTTAGGAAGTGAGGTTTAGGGGGTTGGGTGTACTACCTTGTTTTCACAGCTTTGTTTTGGGGTGGCATAGCCCCCTTAAGTTTTGTTCCATGCTTTTATCTCCTCTATTAATTATTAAATTGATTTTCTTCACTGTATCTTTTTATTAGGCACTATATAAATAAATAATTTTGGAGTGGTCCTATTACAGAATTAAATATTGACATCCTCATATGTACGGTATATACAGAGTGGAAATAGTGTGACAACCACTGTAAATGGATTCAAGCATGCCTGGGATAATCATAAAGCCATCATAAAGCATTTTAGTTTAATAGAATAGGCAGACTAGAACTGCAGGTCCTGCCAGATCCAAAAATCACAAACACGCTGCAAATATTCTCATTGCTGCAAAAAATCAGCTGGTTGTTTCAGGATCTTTCAAAACTGTAAAATACCAAACAAAATTGTAATTTATTATTGCAGTAAAGGCAAATATGAGCATTTAAAGGGAACTTGTAATTTATGGTCCATTCGGGACCTGATGGAATGTGTCTATAAGCTCATGAATCTTGTGGTGCAGCGGACTCAAGTTAAATCAAGAAGCTGAGCGCCATAAATGTCATCACATCAGTATTTAAAAAAAGTTAACACAAGTGTTTAACACATTTTCTGTTTGATTTTAACTACTCTACATGATGGCACAGAGCAAATGTATTGAAATCATATGACCAATAAGATTATCAGTCATGTTCATAACTGGGACAAAGTCTTTAGATCCTGTGTATATCCAAAGCTGATGTGAGTCCCCTCATTGTCATAAAGTCTACCACCTCAGTTGAAAGGACCTTCCATCAATACTTAGGATCTGTCTCTCTTTTTCTTTTTCCGCTGTCCTTTTTTATCTTTGTCTGTCTCTTTTACAACTTTCTCCGTAATTACAACCTCGTTAATCTTCCTTGCATTCGGTAAAACCGAGCCTAATCTCATTTCCTCACTGAAGTCAATGGGCATCCGTATATGTCGGACAATCTGTTTTGGTTTGGACACCACATCTTGCTTGAATGGAAATATAGGGGGGCGCACAGAAGGAAAAGGCATGCCGGCTCCTGCAAATGGGGCCCCTGCAAACTGAGCTCCTGGCAATGGGTAGCCCCCATACATAGGTTGGGGAGTTGGAAAATGATTCAAATTTTCCTTGGGAAAATCACGTTGGTGGTTAATGACTTGGGGTTTAGGCTTTGGTGGTGGAACATCCAAAAAGTATGGCTTAATCCCGGTGATGATGTGTATCATATACGCATTGTAACTGTCGGTGGATGCTCTGGTGGGCATGACTAGTTGGTTCAGGGTGGTTTCTGGCACCCCTTTCACAAACGTATAAAGAATAGTTTGCCAAATGCCATTGCTTATTGGGTTGACCGTTACTCTTGACCAAAGTCCTGCAAGACTCTTCAACGCCTCACAGTTCCAGACAGATGTAGGGAAGTCCTCTTCAACATGATATAACTGGGAAAAGTAGATATCCAGTCGAGTCTGGGGGTACCTCATTAAGAAGTCGTACATTTTGCTGATGCAGTATTGTCCATACTCATTGCATGGTGTATAGTTTGAGTACAAAGTTATGTACCCAATGGAATCGTATTGGTAGAGCAACGAGTCTAGGTATCCATTCTTCTCAAACAAGATGGCCTCTGCATGAAGATTGGTACGCAAACAATTTGTAACATGCCCTTTCTGTATTATAGCTCCTGAAACTGTCTTTATCTCGTAAAATATTAGCTGTTTGTTTTCAGGTATTGTTGGCCCATATGGAAATCCAAAAGCCTGGTAGAACTCTCCATAAGTGACCCGAGACTCTTCTCCCGTCCTTATATGATAGGGACATTTTGGACAATCTTGGTTTGGATAAAGCCATTGATAAGGGTTGATTAATGTTCCATGGTATCCAGAAAATTCTTGGAAAATATTTTCCATCTATAGATGATATGGTGGCTACAAACGGTTGGTTAATGTACAGTCTGTCAAACAAAAAAAGTACAATTATTAGATATTCCCCAAATTAATGAACTTGGATTAAAACGAGAGGGGCCCTTAAAAAATGTTCCTCCTCTACTCTTCCTTGCATCTCTTGCTATACCCCAGCTCATCTTCTCTCTACTCAGGATGTCTTCTCACTGCTATATACAGTTCTAGATCTTCCTCTTGCTTCTAGAATAAGCTCATCCAAAATATCAGAAAATCCCTAATTTCACCACTTTCAACACTCAGCTTACAAATGACCTCACTAATGATGCTCTCCAACGGCTCGCTTAATAATATACTCTACACAGTAGTATCCACCTTCGATATGAACTTACCGTTTTACCATAATGTGTCTGTATGTGTATTCCCACCATATATGCTCTTGTTGGAACCCATTGGTTGTCCTTATGTAAAATACACTTATACTGCCAGGTAATTATTTTATACCTTGACTCTGTAAGGACCAGTCCTAGGCCCCCTCCTATTCTCCATCCACACATCCTCACTTGGCACTCTAATAAAATCTTTTGGATTTCAATATAATTTCTATGCAGATGACACTCATATCTACCTCTCATGACCTGATTTCCCCCCCTCTCTTCTAGTACGTGTTTCCAACTGTCTCTCTAGAAAATCCTCCTGGATGTCCTCCCACCACCTCAACCTCAACCTATCTAAGACCCAACTCCTAATCTTCCCACCATCTACTTCAGCTTCAATTCCTCACATCTCTCTCACTGTCAGCAACGCCATCATCACTCCCACATCCTAAACCCGTTGTCTCTGGGTTCTACTGGACCCTGCCCTCTCTTTCATCCCCCACATAAAGTCACTGACAAAATCTTGTCTTTTCAAGTTAAAAAACTTTTTAAAAATATGTACATACCTCCCACAAGACACAACTAAGATACTAATACATTCCCTCATCTTATCCCGTTTTGACTACTGCAACTCACTACTCCCGTCTATCCCACCTTCAATCCATATTGAATGCCTCCGCTAGACTCATCTACCATACTAAACGCTCAGTGTCTGCAGCACCACGCTGTCAATCACTCCACTGGCTTCCCGTAGCCTCCAGAATAAAATTTAAAATCATGACCCTAACTTACAAAGCCCTCAACAACAGCACCCCCCTTATAGCCCTGCTCTCATCTCCAACTACTCCTCCACCCGCCCTCTTTGCACTACTAATGACCTTCTTCTTTCCTCCTCTCTTATCACCTCCTCTCACTCCTGCCTTCAGAGCTCTTCTTGCTTTGCCCATATTCTCAGGAACTCCTTCCCTCGCTCCACCAGATTATACTCCTGCTTCAAATCCTTCAAAACCTCACTAAAAACGCATCTTTTTAAAGAAGCATATCACCTTCCACCCTAACACGCACAACACTTCTCTCTCCCTCCTGTACCACACCCAAAACCTTTTCAATCCTGCAAGGTGTTTTGGGGAAAGCGCTATGGACACCGGATTCTAAGCTCAAAGACAGGGCCCTCCATCTTTGTAATGTGTTAATATTGTTTTGCCTTGATCAGAACGTATGTATAATGCTACAGGATATGTTGGTGCGTTACAAATAAACAATCACGTCTTCACGCTTTGTGAGGTGCGTACTAGTTAGGCGATGAGCGTTAACGCGTAGGACTTAGCCAATCGGCGCCCAAGGCACTCATCGCTGTGACCTTCGCAAAGCGAGCCGTTAACCAACTACAACGCTCGGGACTTAGCCGAAAAACACTTCATAAACGCAGGATCGCCTTGGCATGCAAGCGGTTCACATCCGCGGGACTTAGAAAAAAAAAATACAAGACGCGGGACTTAGAAAAAAAAAGATACCAGACGAAAAAAATTACGAGATTAGTGGCTGAACGTCGAAAAGCAAAAAACAAGAAAAACACACTAAATACACCGTAAAAAAAATACAAAAACTTCACAGACAGCACGGGGCAACAGCCAGGACGTCTGTGAGTGAAGTGGAACATGAATTTAACTCGATTTAGACGATTATCGCCACTCGAAAATCGCCTATGAGAAGAAAAAAATATCTGCCGAAAAAAAAAGAAAACGAGGCTACACGACCCCGGACCTCACAAAACACTGCCAAACGCGTAGCACTTTACACATCACACTACGACCTACAAGATACACTATTACACAAGCTGGAAAATGCTCACGAGACGCAAATCACATTAATAACATTAGGACTATACAATGCCGCTTTACACAATAAACCAACGGCTTTACCTCGCGCACGCAGCCTATTTATAATGCACACTTCAAACATTCATTACACTTTATAAGCAGGGCAACAACACTCAAAATGTATATTCTATGCAGACGCAAAATACAAACAGATTGTTAGCTCTTCAGCCTATTGCTCGCTGCATATATCAATTATAAATAATTTAAGTATATTAATTGATTTAACAAATCATTCATTATTACTTAACTAAATATACATAGAAATATATATCTCTCTCAGAGGACCAAAAATACACGACCGGAGAGGCATGCAATGAGCGCCGAAGACGCTCATTATGAGGCATGCGATGAGCGCCGAAAGTCCTCACAGTACAAAACTGTTTCAATTACAGTATGTGTCAAACAGCATTCCCATGGCTTGAAATTTTACTGCCCTTTCATTTTTGACGGGCAAGTCGCTAGTAATAATAATAATAATAATAATAGATGACACTACAAATATCCATACATACACACATTGTTGTTTAGTCATTCAGTTGTGTCTGACTCTCCATGACCCTATGGATAACAGCAAGCCAGGCACAATGATGTCTCTGGTTGTGCTTACCAATAAAGTTATCTTGACAATATACTGCAGTGGTGGAGTGGGTTGCCCCTCCTGTGGGCTGCGGACTGCTATGACCTGCCCATCTTGGGTGATCCTACATGGTATAGCTCACAGCTTCATTGTGGTACACAAGCTTATTCTCATGAAAATCCAGAAGGCAATATAAATACAAACTGCTATGTTAACCCAGTGGGATACATGCTAAGATTTGACATCTCCAATAGCTCGAAACTCTTCACCCCAGGGCTAAGAAACCAGTTTATAAAAAAATTAAAAAAACATACAAACTATCACAATAAATGGAAAACTGCTCACACAGGCACATAGACATAGGTTGACCCATAGAGTTGCACAGACACGTTTAGCTTTACAGTAAAACATACACATTAACAGAGACCAAAAACTGGCACATATATGGCCTCCCAATGACTTGAGCATCAGTCTATCCTGACACTCAAGCATATCCTCCTGGATGTCCGCCCACCATCTCAAACTCAACATGTCTAAATCGAACTGGCGCCATTCGTACCAGTACTGAGGCCCACAACAGGCTGGCGGCCCTCTGCTACAGGCAGCAGTCTCTAGTAAAGGAAACCCCTTAATTTATTAGGGAAAGGGGCACACAATTATCATTATAGGTGTCATCTAACCATCACATATATAGTTGTGAGAATACGAGCCGTTGCTCATGCTTGTGAGCTCGGCATGGAGCGCCGAGGGCCAGCAACTGAGGCCCTTGCGAAGTTACACCTCAATTTAACTCAAATTAAAAGAGTTTAGACACTAAAAAATTCTCTAAGTGAGAGAAAAAATGGCCGCCAAAAAAAACGAAAACGATGCTAAAGCAGTCTAAAGACGCAAAACACCACCAAACACCTACGTATTTGCCGGAAAACACCTACGAGATTAGAAAACAAGGAGGCAATAAATACAAACAACAAACACATAAAAAGGTTACTCACAGCAAGGGGGGCCCCGAGGACCTCTGCAAGTGAAGTTACACCTCCATTTAAGCACAAATTTCGCAGTTTAGAGACCCGAAAATCACCTAAGCTAGAGAAAAAATGGCCGCCGAACAAAACAAAAATGAGGCTAAAGGTCCCTAAACACGCAAAACACTACCATAAACACGCAAAACACCCCCAAACAGCTACGGATATTCCGAAAAAGTTGCACGACATAGAAAACGACGCTAAATCAGCCACATTATATACACCAAACATTTTTAGCTCACTTACAATTTCATTGCCGTTATTTTTTGACGGGCAATTCGCTAGTCAACATATATTTTTTGGCTTTTCTATTGAAATCAACAGAGTGTATAGAGATCTAGCAAGGGGTCCCCATTATTGTGCCCGAGCCCTTTATTCATAAGCTCTGCCAGTGCCTCTACCCACCCTACCTAACCCTTTGCTGTCCTGTCTGCCAGTGAAAAAGTTAAATATCACTCTATTTTTTCTGTACATAAGATGTATATGTCTCACTAATGTACCACTCTCTCATCTACTCTATATGTATCCTTATCTACATAAGCTGTGTACCCTCAACATGTGAGTATATATAACACACTCGTTTACACCTACAGTTATCTACCACTACCAATAATATAATAACATCTGTGTTCAAGGTATGTAATATATCCTGAAATGTGCATTCTATATATACCAGTTTATAAATATACTATCACTACAAATATACAATGTACCTCTCGACTATACAACGTATCCCTCACATATACAACATATCCCTCACATATTCAATGTATCCCTCACATATAAAACATATGCCGCACATATTCAATGTATCCCTCACATATAAAACATATGCTGCACATATACAATGCATTGCTCACATATACAACTTATGCCTCACATGTACAATATATTCATCACATATACATTATATCCATCATTTATGCAATTTTTCCTTCACATATACAATGTAACCCTCGCGTGTACAATGTATCACTCACATATACAATGTATCCATCACATATACAATATATCCATCACATTTACAATGCATCCCTCACAAATACAATGTATCCATCACATATACAATATATCCATCACATTTACAATGTATCCCTCACAAATACAATGGGTCTATCACATATACAATGGGTTCATCACATATACAATGGATCCAACACATATACAATGTATCCTTTACATATATAATGTATCCCTCACATATACAATATATCTATCACATCTACAATGTATCCCTCACAAATACAATGGGTCCATCTACAATGTATCCTTTACATGTACAATGTATCCGTCATATATACAATGTATCCCTCACAAATACAATGGGTCCATCTACAATGTATCCTTTACATGTACAATGTATCCGTCATATATACAATGTATCCCTCACAAATACAATGGCTCCATCACATATACAATGTATCCCTCACATGTACAATGTATCCTCACATATACAAAATATCTATCACATACTGTATACAATGTATCCATCGAATATACACTTTATCCATCACATATACACTGTATCGCTCGCATATACAATGTATTTATCGCATATACAATGTAGCCATCACATATACACTATATCCCTCACATATACAACATATTATTGACATATACAATGTAATGCATATAGAATGTATCCCTCACATAATACGTGTATCCATCACACATACAGTATAACCCTCACATATACAATGTATCCCTCACATATACAGAATGTCTCTCACATATACAATGTATCCATCACATATATAAAATCTAATCACATATAAAATGTATCCATCACATATACAATGTATCCCTCGCATATACATTGTATCCATCACATATATAGCATAACCCTCACATATACAATGTATCCCACACATATACAACTTATCCCCAACATATACAACATATCCTTCACATATACAATGTATCTCTTGCATGTACATTATATCCATCACATATACAATGCATCCCTTGCATATATAATGTGTTCTTCACATATATAGTGATTAAAAATATTTTATTTTAAAAATCTACTTTATTTTTGGCTACAGATAATTTTCTATATTATTTTTTTAAATACACATTTTTGGATTACATAGAACTTCCTATAAGGCTTCCTGGGAGCAGTGCAGTACGTACCATGCTTTGTGTAGGAGGTGAAATCATTTCTAGGCCATACAGTGATCTGATAAAAGTGATTTAACGTGCAACACAAACGGTTGCTAAGTCATTATTATGTGATGTGGGGTGCGGCCTGATTGTGTAAGGACAGACATTAGTCCCTAGCAATACAAAGCTTAGTGCTATGATACGTAAACAGCCCTATGTGCTTGTATGGTGAGAGATACTCAGTACTCTCACACCCGGGGCGTGCTGTGTTTAGGACACTTGTTCTACATGTTGAGCACTAATAGGCCTCACTCTGGAATGTGCATCTGCAGGGCTGGAAGATCTCACAGCCTTTGAAGTGGTCCTTGTATACCTCCAGGCCCCAGACTTCCCAATCACCAGGAGGGTCCTGGAGAAACCCTAGAGTTTTATAATTGGGGGCCAGGTCAAGGCAGATTATTTATCCATTCATGCAGTTTTTGTAATGCAGTAATGAGTATTATAGTAGACAAATATAAATAAAATTGAGGCGCTATCCTATTTATTTTATTAAGAATTGCTGATAAGCTCTGTTTTTACTGCGTAAAATAAAACAAATAGTCCCTGCATGGGTCTGCCCACTGCAACATATGCAGACTCAGCCTTTGTAGGGCTGGATGTGCAGTGTAATGTCCTAGCCCATCAGGGACCACCTCTCAGCAGTATGTGGCAGAGAGATGGTCAGTGTACAAGTACAGCAGAGTCTGTGTCATCATACCCTAACCCTAATAACAAATTGAACTCTGCGTGCCACTGTTGCTTCACCTACTAGAGGAAAGATGCAAACTTTATTTTTACTAAAAATAATATATATTTATATATATATATATATATATATATATATATATATATATATATATATATATATATATATATACACATATATATCCCCTTCTGTACCTCAATGAAGCTGTGAGCTTTACCATGTAGGATTACCCAAGATGAGAGGTGGGACAAATCATGGTCCACTGGAGAAAAAATGGATCTATCCTGTTATGTGCACGACAAGACCAGGAAGCCTCCTGGTGCCAGGTGCGCCCGCGTCCCAATGTACTTCCTAAGCCCCTAACCCTAAGCCCCTAACCTTAACCTTCTACACCCCTTGCCGGCCCTAACCCTAAACCTAACGCACTAAGCCCCTACACCCCTGGCCAGTTCTAACCCTAAACCTAAGCCCTTACACCCCTTGCCAGCCCTAATCCTAAACCTAACCCTCTTACAACCCTTGCCGGCCCTAACCCTCACCCCCTAAAAGTAACTTCCTAACTGTAAGCCTCTTATTCTAACCCCCTACGCCACTTACCTGCCCTAACCCTGTAAACCTAACCCAAAAACCCCTAAGCACTTACCTGCCACTTAGAGACAGCTACACCGGGACGTCAGCTGCGCGCTTCCTGTGCGTTCACATACCAGCATAGGTCCGAAGAAACTGTCAATCTACTCCAGTATCTTTGTTAAAAAAAAAACTTAAGATTGCCTGGAGTGCTGCGTCCATAGGGTCAGACATGCTTGAACAACTATAATATTGCCTATAATCTATTATTTAAATTGTGATTCGGCAAATTTAATAGGGCTCTATATAAGCACATAGCATGTTTTTTACAGAAGTTTTTAGTTAGTGAACTTCTATCCAAGAGCAAGGTCTTCACTAACTAAAAACTTCTGTAAAATAAATATGCTGTGTGCTTATATAGAGCCCTATTCAATTTGACGAATCGCAATTTAATAAAGCTGTTAGTGTCTAAAGCTCCTGCACACATATATGTATTATATTCAGATGGTTGGACTTTATCTATTTAGCTGCTATAGGATTTAATTCCACTTGCCCCAATCCCAATTAGACAACAGACTGAAAGTGGAGACTTTATCATCCTTAATACGACTCTCACAGATAATCTGCTTTAATTGTAAGTGATAATAAGTACCATAAACAGCAATTAGTAGAGATGTGTATTAGTAAATTAGTGATAAGATATAATGGGCAGATTAGACAGGTGAGGCAGCTCTTACATACCATGGGCCTCATTCAATTGCGATTTGGCCAATTGAATAGGCCTTTATATAAGCACATAGCATATTTTTTTACAGGAAGTTTTTAGTTAGTGAAGACCTTACTCTTGGATAGAAGTTCACTAACTAACAACTTCTGTAAAAAAAATATGCTGTGTGCTTATATAGAGCCCTATTCAATTGGCCAAATCGCAATTGAATGAGGCCCCATATCATTATATAGGAGAGGGCGATTAATCCCTAGAAAATGACCTGACACTAAAACATAATAATATTTTTAGTAGTTTTAATAACCAAAAATCTGATATAATATGTTATTATTTACAACACAAGTTGCATCATCATATTACTATTCAGTGCCATAGGTTTTAATAGCTTTACATTCTGCACCAGGAGGAAGTTATGCATAGGTTGATGGGGCATGTTGCCAGGGGAGCAGAATAAACATAGTAAATGCTTTGGATAAGTACAATACTTAAAGAAAGCAATAAAATGACAGGTGAGAGGTCTCTCTGGTCAATGTGTGTAGGGTAGTAATTATTATAGTCGTGTGGTAACACATATCAACTTTGATTTGCTGTCTGAATACTTTCTGACATTGAGAAAGTGTCTCAATCAAGCAACTAAAACATGCAATGGCTGCCCACAATGCCAACATAATTGCAGGTATTGTTTAATAAAAAGTTTTGTTTTTACTTTATTAAAATGTGTTGTCCATCCTAGTCAGATCCACATAAAAAATACAAATTTAACAGAGAAATATGTGCAGTCCATGTCAGTGGAGCAACTACCACAGGTGCAGCAGGTGCAAAGCAGTGTCCTCTGTTTCAAGAAGCAGCCTGGAATAATGGGGATTTATAATTTATTAATTTAAACCAGACTGGAAGAGAATTACAGTAACATTGTAATCAGTCCTGTTTTATTGGCTGACCACAGTAATGGGTTGTGCTTTTTGGCAGCCTTCTTTATAGCCTGACATCATTATTTGGGTGCAGTACGAAAATGGTAGATCTTATTGCGCATTTGGCTTTTATGCTGCCCTAGTCCATTCAGCATTGTTCACCCCCCCCCCCCCAAGTTCACAAGTGGAGGGGCTTCACACTAGTGTAGTGCTGAGTAAACACACAGCGTGTCACTGTCTGCTTGTTAGCAGCATGAGATACCGATAGTGTGAAGCTCCTCCACTGTTGGCGTAGCTTTATATGACAGCTAGGCAAGTCTGCACCGTACTTGAGAGTGTACAGGAAGAAAAGGGGAAGACCCAGAAGGTGAAAAAAATTCAATTAACAAAGTGACCTACTTAAGATATTCATGAACCAATCACTCAAAGCAGCAATTCCTTGAATTTGCTGAAGGTGGTCTCCATATTTCATATCCTGATCAGAAGGAAGAACTAGAGTTACAATGAGGAAATCTTCCATTGTGGGTATCATGGAGACAATGTTGATGTAGTAATTCGATGGAACCTTCTCTACCTTGAACCATTGTTGGCCATCCCAAACCTACCAGTCAATATCACACACTGTATTATGCCAAATATTATGGTACAACCAACACAATTTCAGTAACCAAAAATAATTTTATTAATGTCCTTTCTTCTTTATTACATACCTAATTTCAATATCTGCAATTCACAAAAAAAAAGATAATACATCTCCCATTTAAATAACAATAATTAAACTAATGTTCTACTAAGATACATCAATTAGTATCTAAAGTCAGATTAACTCCAGGTTAAGATCAAAATAATGCTCAGTTATCAATAATATTGGCACCTTCAGAAAAAAAAAAAGATTTATATATATATATATATATATATATATATATATATATATATATATATATATATACACACATTATTTTTACAATATACATAAACAATTATTTTTAAGGCAATTATTTGTTCATGGTGGTCCAACATGGGAGTCTAGTTTACAATGTTCGTTACACATATTTACTCATATAAAACTCTGTTTTATTATTTTCTAGTAAAAACATTTCACAGTAAAAAAAAAAATGAGATTCTATACAAAAGCTAGGTGTCCAGCACATGATATAAATAATCATAGTTCGTCCCGCGATGATGATGATGTGTCGATGGATGACTGTGGGGGCAATGCGTCCGTGTTCTGGGCGTCACTATGTATCTGGTCTTGCTGTCGGGATTTCCGGGAGTATTGACGGTCCCAGTCCGTTATTAGGGTCTCATTATCCCATATGGTGGACGTTTCCGTGTCACTGAAATATCCCGGCTGTCCCGTGTAATGTGTTGGGTAGATAAGCAAAGGTTCAACAGAGAAAGCCTTTAAGTTTCTGGGCTCATAATGCTCCATGTACTTTACTCTAAAAAACAGAAATTGTAAATAATATAAATATTAGTAGTAGTATTAAACGTACATTAACAAATGGTAATATACATATACACATATTTATTTATTAAAACCAATTATTACAGGAGGCTGACAAATTATCCTTCTGAATCCGCATTTGTATTGTGTTTGGGATTATTGAGATAGTGTCTATTTATAGTATAATATCTTGAAGAACTTGACTTCATAATGAGCAAAATATTTACACTTAAAAATAAATATGTATTCAATAGTGTAAACTATGACTATGGATATTTTATCTTCCTAAAAAACCTTAGATGCATGAAATAAGGTTAAAATGAATAAAACCTGTATTAACTTCTGTTGAAAATGTCCTCTCCAAATAAGACATTTGACAATGACAGAACAATGGCCCCATGGAATTACCCCCCCCCCCCCCCCCAAGCTACAGACAGTCTAAGATATAATCCCCCATGACAAATTTTCTTTAAATATGCTATTATGCTCCTGTCTTGTATAATTGCTATTGCTAATATTGTATTACTTTCTTCACAACCATATGAAGTTATTACCAAACTACAGTGGTCCTAATACTTAATCTGGCAAAAATATGTTGAAAGCCAGTTAAGGAGCCAGACCAAGTTTTTTTTAAGGATCCCGGGCAAGGAGAATATATGTATAGAAATAGTGATACACAACAACAATAATAATAATGATAATAGCAACTTATATGGACTCAAAGCACTCTACAATTCTTCTTTGTCTTGAGTAAATAGATACATCTTGAATTTTTTTTGAAGATATCCAGTGATGGGAGAGATTTCCATAGAACTTGAGCTGTAGACCCACATGATGCCAATCATACCCTTAGTACATTTAGCCATGATGCACTTGCTGATTGAAGAGCCCTGGTAGAATGGTAGGACCAAGAGTTTAGAGCTTTGAAAGCCATCTAGCTAAGAAATGTGTTGAGTTCATAGCCAATCAGTGTAGAGAATGAATGAAGGGTCTTATATGACCAGAGCATATGTAATAAATCAAAAAATTAGACGCCAGATCAAATTTTCAATACCATCACTCCATTGCTCCTACTCCAATTACTGAGATGGTTAATATCATTACTTAAACATCTCTTAAATTGAATGTACAGGACTTTATAAGCATCTCTTCACACACTGGAAGAAGAAACCTCTTGTGTTTGGCCAAAAACAAGCATTACAAATTGAAATTGACTTATTTCCTTATTTCTTCCTTTATAATTAACACTGGTTCGACTAATCTCCCATCTTTACTCTCAATGTTTATACTTACACTGGGTGCTTGTTGTACATAACTGGAAGGAATTCATCCACTGGAAGCATTTTTCCTAATGGCTCTGCAGAGATGAGTTTCTGAGCCCCCTGCCATGAGATGGCGTAACCCAATGTCCAGTACGAGTAATCGGCCTCTACCAGATTCATCACATTTGGCACAGCCTTTTCTGGACGCTCTACTTGCATTCTCTTACGTCCGATGTAGCTGTGGAAACAAATATGGATAACAAAATATTAAGTCAAATGGACCAATCGACATTGGAAAAAATATTTCCTGAGAAGAAAGTGCACAGAAGTGTCTATACCTTGTAGAACATCACAAAGCCCCTGAGATGAACAATATATTGATTCTTTATATTTTATTTAATTCACAATCAGTTGTGGAGCTTGTGAATGGAGGGCCCTGGTACAAAATAATTTCGGACCCCCTGTAAAAGTTAACTATCCAACCATTGACATAAATAAAAAAAGTCAAGAATATATGTAGATGGTCAGATCACCGGCTATGGTGATCACATCACCATTCTATAAAGTAAAAAAAAATTCCTCCTTTACTGACAGTAGTAGAAGGTCCTACTATGTTGTGGGACACAGTGGTTTGCACCTGCTGTACCAGCAGTAGCTCCACCACTTGTCCACAGTTGTATACTGTAGATCATTCCAACAGTGGCCAGTGGCTCTCAAACATTTTGGTCTGAGGACGGGCAGGTTAACTTTCCAATGCCCACGGGGATCACCTTTGAGATCCGTAATATTTTGAACGAGGCAATACTACATATGATACTACATTTTCATTTAGTTTTGCCCTAATTTGAGTATATTGTAACTGTATATACAGTACATTCCCCAATTTATTGACTATAACCATCTTTAAAAAGGTTAGGCTCTCCTCATCCCTCTTTGCCCCTGAGAAGCGGCAGATAAGGTCTAAGGGAGTGGCAAAGGTCCTAGAACCGGCTGTAAGAACCACTGATGCAGAACCTTTCTAGATGGAAAACATTAAAGTCTCTAATCATCCACCACTGATCCACAATAATAACAATTCTCTAGAAATGACTTTTAAGTCTTTCAAAGCCCCAAACGAATTTATTCATGAGACCTCTCTCGGGTAATGGACGAAATTTACCTTGGCAGAAATCATTGAAGATACTTACACTAAGTCCCAGTCCAACCCGGTGTCTTCTACATCACTCATTACTTTCATCAGTCGGGATTTAAACTGCAACTCAAATCGAACATCATCCTCGATAACAAGGGCTTTGTCAAGGCCTCTTTCAACAACCTAAAAAAGAGAAAATAGCTAAATAATGGGTTTGTTTCCAAAAAAACAGATTTATTCTGACACAATTCTGCACATCTGGGCTTCTAAAGATTTTCTTCTGGCTAATACTTGTAATTATATTATAAGCCTAAATGTACATTATTCGATGTGTTATTGTAAACTACAAATAATTCGTTTTTTCTCCAGGATTGATGGGCGTGAACCCTTATTTTAAACAACATTCTGGTTCCTAAAAGAAATTTGATGGAGCTACATTTCGCTAAAAAAAATGATTCCTTAGCTTTCTATGAATTTAGCCACTTCCGTAATATACATATTAGTGTTTAAATGGGAAATGATGCTCCATATCTACAGCTCTCGATACAACTCTTGATAATTGGCAACTATTTTTCTCAAGTTAAAATTTAAATACACCCTGTAATTTATTATATATCATATGGAATTATGCTGTATAGTGGCAGACATTTCTTTGTTTGTTTAGTTGCTTCCTTAATAAGAAAATACCTTGTAGACAGATGACATTATCATGACTCCTACTAAAAAAATGGCACCAGAAATGGCACCGCATTCGCCGAACTGTTCTCTGCATTCAAGATCCGCTCCCAACTATATTATCATGCAAACTGTACAGCATACTCAAATATAATTGTTCATAAATTAATTGCATTATTTTTATAATATGTACAATTGTAGTTCTCCAAATGAGAATATCGTGTATATATAGGTCTACTGTATCCCTTTAACATTTCTGTGTATTGTCTCAGCAAAACGTCTGATAGACCAAAAAGTGTCAGAGAATGTTCTTTATTGACCATCAACCACAAAATAACAAATAAAAGAGTCTGTGAAAAATGTATTGTTTTGTAATAGGCGCCATTAAAGAACGCTTGTAAGTCTTATATAATAAGGGTTGGCTTTGTTTGTTTAATAAATAATTTATAAACATGTCTGCTTGAGATTGGAACCAGTAAAGTTCATATATAAGTTGGATAAGCTTCCTTTTGTATCTAATTAGTTATTAAATAAATATATGAAACACTATTGTATGAGTCATACACTGGTCATCTAAAGGTATATGGAGGTTTGTGGGATACCATGTTGGTAAGTCTGTCTGATTGGGCGTGTCATAGCATCAACCCCAAGGCACTGTTCGAAGTTGGGTCCTAGTCAATCAGCTGTCAGTATCACAGCTGCCTCCTGGGCAGCTTTGTCTCAACCAGTGAGAAGGAAACCGATACATTGTTGTACATGTCACTGATTGTCAACAACTATTTACAAATTTTAAGATAATTTATTTTGGATTTTCAGGGGACTTCTCAAAATCAACTGAAGTAATTTTGAAAACTTTAGGATAGGCTTATTAATGTTTATTTTGGAAAGTTTTCATGCACTACAGATGCTCTTCTATCAGATGTATACATAGTCCAGGAAGTATTGTACTGGTGGATTTCCTCATAGGAGTTGGTTACATTTTGCAGCTCTCAGCTTCACATTAGACACAATATATTTTACGTGTCTGTCTGCCCAACTTTTAACCAATTTTATTTCTCCACAGCACAGACTACAATGAACATTTCTTAGTGGATACATTATTGGATGTTGATTACCAACTTGCTGTTGTGGAATAAATCAGCCAGTAAATCAGTCATGTGTTAAAGGGATATGGAATGTCTCTGGATTTTACAATGTATTTAATGCTCCAGTGCATCTATTCATTTTTATGTACTTTGTTTTATTAAGAAGTGCTTATAAGATCTATTTTACTGACTAAAATCAAACAAATAGTGCCTGTATGGGTCTGTCCGCTGCACCTAATGCAGATACAAACTCTGCTGTACTGTACATCTCCCAGCTACATTCTGCATTATGTGGCTGAGATGTTGCCCCTTATTGCCTAGGACACTACAATGCATATACATTATTATCATTTTATGCAGTAAAAACAGATCTTCTTATAACTTCTTAATAAAATAAATTACATAATAGTAAATTGAAATATATGTTAAATTATTTATATTAAATAGTTATATTAAAATGCTTTTAAATTTATCAGTGTTAGATGTCACCTCTAGCTTTAAATTCTAATGTTACAAAGCCCTGCTAATGGGCCCTTTTTAATGTGGAGCTTATTTAAACAAACCCATTGAAATAGCTGAATAGTATTTTAATGGAATGTATGTATGGAAAGAATCTGAAAGTATTTAATGGATTTGATGTGATTGATACCAGCTCAAAAAGTTAATACCAGCTATTTCTCTTTTCTTTAATTCACTAAGACTTTGTTTAAGAGAAGTCCATTGAGGATGGAAATCTCAGTACCTTAAATGTGATTTTTCTTTATTTCTTCAATATAATGACAGACTCACTGACAAGTCCATTAGTAAAATGATTGTACACACTCTATACAGAGTGGTAGTAGTGGACTCACCTCTTTCCACACGTAGTAATGGCTGAGGAAGCATCCAATCTCGCCTCGTGTCAATGTTCTACCAGAGTACGGGTCCTGATATCCTGGTAATGCCTCTATATTCATAGCTTTCAGCTGGCTAGCGTTCAGCGCTCTATAAAAATATACACGCACAATAAGTATATTTGTAAAAAGTCTTCCGGAAAAAGAGGACATGGTTTGAGTTTAAGAATTTAAGCATGAATGGAATAGACATAAGGTCATCCTAAGGCTAATCTTTTAGATAGATGGAATGGTCAGGCTAGATGGGTGTTTTTGGTTATTTTTTCAGTCGTGCTGATCTCTCCGTAACTCTATAGACCGGAGCACCCCAGGCACATCTATCGTTATGTCTCTGGTCATGCTTATCCATAAGGTTATCTTGGCAAAGATACTGGAGATGTTTCTTAAATTTTACATGCACACTCAAACATCTCTATGTGCCCTATTCTATTGGTCAAATTGCACATTTATACACATTATCTACTTGGAATCCGATCACAATCAGTACGGGCCAGCCAAAGACGCAACTTCGGGCTTACATCTCCATTGGTTTTAGCACAGCTCGAATATTACGAGCGCTAATTAATTACAATTACAAAAAAAAAAAAAATTCTATTAGACCCATAGCTCTAGCTCGCAAAACAAGTCTGAGCTGCAACTCAAAAAAGTATCAAGTTTCTGACAAAAATAATACAAGTTCTAAATAGGACTCGCAAGGACTTATTATAGCTGTAACAGCAATTAAACAAACAATACTGTATTTAAAAGCACGGACATTAGAATTCATTGCACAACAGTCTCAAACCCACAAATATGCAATACAAAATATTTTTAAATGTTATTTCTGAGTAATATGGATTCCGGGACTTAACGGGTTAATACAAATCATGAAACCCACATGTACTAGAACAGATGCTCTAATGCATTTTATATAGTACTAGATTCCTTGATTGCAAGCTCAATTGACAAATATTACTTATTTGCACTAATTAATTCTTACCGTCCGATTGCAGATTACGTGTAACTTCCATGTTTTACTGACGTCATGATGATGGACTCATTTCTATTTCTCATTTCTGTGTCTAAGAAGTAAATTTTGGGCTGGCTTAATTATTGTCAGATCATATGATCACGCCCCCTGAAATCTGACTTAAAAAGGCAGGGTTTACGAGTTTAGGCTTAAGGAGGTGAATTGTGAGCTGGAGTCAATAGAACCACATCTAAACATTTAGAGAAAGAAACAGCCAAAATCACAGACTATAGTCACTTACGGGCTTCTAATAGAATAGGGCCCAATGTGTGCACTTTTAAAGTGATACAAGTGTTCTCTAGTTGGGACTTCGCCATTAAAGATGGTACCACTGACTGACCAACTTACTTTCCATCAACAGCATTGAAAATCTTCACGTCTATTTCCTGCTCATACAGACTTCGCAACATCCGGTCACGGCGATCCTGCCGGCGCTTTAGGTTAATCGTAAAAATCTGAGGAAGAAATACAAAAAATCATCAATTACCGCAACAAGATCTAGAAGCTGCTTCTAGTTCACTAATGAGTTTTGTATGTGTTACTTGTGTGTGTTAAGGTGCCTGTCTCAGGCCCGTGTTTAGCTGTCAGTCTCAGGCCCGTGTTTAGCTGTCAGTCTCAGGCCCGTGTTTAGGTGCCAGTCTCAGGCCCGTGTTTAGGTGCCAGTCTCAGGCCCGTGTTTAGGTGCCTGTCTCAGGCCCGGGTTTAGCTGCCTGTCTCAGGCCCGTGTTTAGCTGCCTGTCTCGGGCCCGTGTTTAGCTGCCTTTCTCGGGCCCGTGTATAGGTGCCAGTCTCGGGCCCGTGTATAGGTGCCAGTCTTGGGCCCGTGTATAGGTGCCAGTCTCGGGCCCGTGTATAGGTGCCAGTCTCGGGCCCGTGTTTAGGTGCCAGTCTCGGGCCCGTGTTTAGGTGCCAGTCTCGGGCCCGTGTTTAGGTGCCTGTCTCTGGCCCGTGTTTAGGTGCCTGTCTCAGGCCCGTGTTTAGGTGCCAGTCTCAGGCCCGTGTTTAGGTGCCAGTCTCAGGCCCGTGTTTAGGTGCCAGTCTCAGGCCTGTAACTAGGAACATTTTGTAGGCCTTTGTTTAGGTGTATTACTGAGAGTTGTAGGACTCTGAGCCAGATAAACTGCTACCTTTTAATCCATACAGAACAAGGCAATGCTGCCATGGCTTTAAACAGAACACCTGGGGATAATTAGTGCAGATTATAATTATCCCAATTAGTATAAAGACATTCTTATCCTGGAATCTCTGGAACGTGCAGTTTAGCTGAGGCTACCCCAAAAAACATTAACCCTTGAGACCCTGCTAACCTGCTGCATTTACTGTTGAATTCCCACTAAACTCACCAACTACAGCTTAATTTTGGGATCAAAATCTAGTCTGTTTTGCTCAGTAACGGAGCTACTGGCGGTGCAACCGGTGCAAAGCACTGGGGGCGACCCAGGGTAGGGGCCCTCTGGTATCTGTCCTCTTAATTTATTAGAGAAGGGCAGATAATTATTTTTATAGAAAGGTGATCTGATCAACTCCATACATTTTGGTCTTTTTTATTGACCCTTGTGGGGTGTTGTTTTGAGTGGAAGTGTTAGATAACTGACCTTGAAAGTCAGATATTTCAAGTCTGTTATCTGAAAAAGTATTTCATCTCTAATACTATCTTTATCTGTGGGCAAAGATAAGAAGGAAGAACAGTTGATAAATGTGAATAATTAACCAAATGGGCATGCTTTTCACCCTAGATAAGGATAGAACATTTTCAAATAATTTTCTACTTAAAACACCTAACATTTCTGCTCAATTATCTAACACTTTTTAACAAGAATCAGTTGCAGTTATATGTATTTATATGTGTATTTTTAACTTCTGCAATAACTGATTTTGCGGGTGCCCGTTTAAGCCAGTGATGGGCAATATCTGATACAGTTGTGTGATTTTGTACCTATATAATAAGAGATGTGTCAGTGCACTTGCAGTCAGAAGTGTCACTGTGTAGACAATTATATGTATATAGACTGTATAGTCATTCCAAGATGTGCTGCCCTAGGCCTTGGCCTCTATGCAAAAATATATTACCTTTTACAAAATGACATAATACATGTGTATACATGTATATCCAGTGTATATATATATATATATATATATATATATATATATATATATATATATATATATACATATATATATATATATATATATACATATATATATATATATACATATATATATATATATATATATATATATATATATATATATATACATATATATATATATATACACACACACTGCACTCTGGGAAACTAAGTGGAGACATGCAAATGAGCCGGCAATATTTTCACTTTTTAATAAAATAAAGTATATGCCTGCTGTATTACACAGCTTTAAAGCATAGGATGCTATATATATTTAAGAATAAACACTTACTTCATCAAATCCCATTTTATCAGGGAATTTAGGTGCCACATACACATAGCGGGATGGCTCCAGAGGGGGACGATCAACTAAAATACAAAATAGAGAATTACATGAGCTGAGCTTCTTGGACAAGTGTACTAATTCTTATTGTGTATGATTAGTTGTAAAGTCAACACATTTACAATTATGTTTTAAAAAAAAATTAAAAAAAAAAAAAAAAAAAAAATATATATATATATATATATATATATATATATATATATATATAATCTTTCCTTTTATGAGTACTCCAACAGTGTCAGTAGCAGTTGCAGCAAAGAGCTTATATAAACATGACAATTTAAAAAACATAACTTTTAAAAGGAAAATATATAAAAAGCCAATATAAAAAATGCAATATTTAAAAATGGAAACTAACTTTTAAAAGGTAAATATTTAAAAAATGATAACACTACATTAAAATGTACAAATAATATCTGGGGGGCGGCTTGTTGGGGTTGAGCCTTGCCCATTGCAGTGCATCATGGGATACTAATCCTTGGTGATGTCACACAGATGATTGATGACACGTTGTGTTTAATTAGCTGTGCACTTCTGACATGTGTACATGTGCAGTAATAACAGTGCAGAGTACTAATTATACTGTACTGTAATTAAGGGTAATGGCTCTCTGTGTCCCAGCAAGTCATGCAGAACATACACTAACAATCTGCTAATTACAACCGGTTTGTACAAAGAGCTCCTGGTGCACGAGGTTTGAATTAAATGCACAGCATTTTTTACTGATTTCCTGTAATTTGTAATTTAATTTGCTTTTTTTTTTTCATCGAGCAGACTTTATAATAAGGTTGTGCACAAAGCTCGGTGTCACAAGGCAATAATGGGCCCAAAAAAATGTAAAAACATTTTTTTGGGATTATGTTGATCAATTTACTGAGTTGGGAAGAGACTTTAAATGCAAATGAAGCTTATATATGCACGAGAAAATGGCAGCTAAATCTGCCAGTGCTTTCATTCGGACTAAAGAACCAGCCGAGAAAAGGAAATGGAGCCACACAGTAAGGAATAATTGTATATAAAAGTTAAAAATAAAAAAGCTGTGTGTATTAATTATTTTTAGTTTCAAATGCGCTGGTGGAGATGAGCGCCATAGGCGCTCATCCCTACGACTCCCTACGGCTTTCGGCCCGCAAATGCAGACTCCCTACGGCTTTCGGCCCGCAAAATCATATCTGATTTTTTTTTTTATATATATATATATATTTTATTTTAAAGTTGCTTTCTGTTTTTAGACATTTCATTTTTAGTATTTTTTACTTTTTAGACATTTGCCTTTTTAAAAGTTACTTTTTTAGATATTTCAGTCTTAAGATATTTACCTTTTCTTTTTAATTACTTTTTATATATATATATATATTATTATTTTTTTTTAAAGTTGCTTTCTGTTTTTAGACATTAAATTATATTAGATATTTGCCATTTAAGTTATTTTCATTTTTATTTTTTCTAGATTTTAGATATTTGCCTTAAAAGATATTTTTGTAGTCTTTTTTAAAGTTTTTAGATATTTCCATTTAATAGTTACGAGAGTCCGCATTTGCGGGGATGGAGGCTCTACGGCGCTCACGACCGGTTACAAACGACCACAAAAGCGGGACTTTAAAAAAAACAACAAACACGCAATGATTAACTACGGACTTACACAAAAAAATTACGACCTGCGGGACTCGCAAAAATACTAACTTAACTGACAACCCGCGCACAGTGGAAACACTAAAAAAAACAAAAATACAATAAAAACCTTACCCACAGCAAGGGGGGGGGGGGTTAAACCTCGATTTCAGTCAAATTTATGAAGTTTAGACACTCGAAAATCCCCTAAGCGAGAGAAAAAATGGCAGACGAAAAAAAACGAAAACGAGGCTACACAACCCCTAAAGCCGCAAAATACCGCCAAGCACATACGACTTTTACAAAAACCTGTACGACCTACACCATACACCATTAGCAAGGACGCTAAATCATACAAGCCCGCCCATAACATACACATCCACCGCTATTTTACAACACTAACTTACAGAAGGCGGAAGTTCCCAGCTCCACAAACGGTTTCCCCTCGCGCACGCAGCCTATTTACACTGCACACTGCACACATTGCTGACACTTACACCTCAGCTCAACAACACTGCAAATCTACATTATATGCTGCAGGAACATCAAAACAGATTGTTAGATCTTCAGCACATTCATTGCTGCATATATTAATTACAAACAGGTAAAGTATATTCATTTATGATTTCATTCATTAATTAATTACCCCCCCAAAAAAATAATTAACACCACACTAGCGCAAACAACCACAAACACCTTCACCGCACCACCCACAAGGAGCGCCAACGCTGCTCATAGGACACAAACTACAGACAGCTGCAATAAGCGACAAAACAAGATCACTGGGGACCTTACAATAAGCGCAAAATCGCCTATGATAACAATAAATACACCAACCCAGAGGCTTGCAATGAGCGCCAAAGGTGCTCATTGCGAGCAACGCAATGAGAACCAAAGTCGCTCAGCGCCAGCCTCGCAATGACCGCAAATGGATCTCACACCACCAAAACACTTGCTCTCTGTGGCAAACAGCATTACCTGCCTTACAATTTTATTGCCATCAGTAAAATTCGCTAGTGTGTGACCCGCTCCGAGGACAGTGGCAGGTGGGGAGTTTGACTGGGGCGGTACACCTGTCAAACCGTAACGCAGGTGTCCTAAGGCGAGCTCAGGGAGGACAGAAACCTCCCGTGGAGCAGAAGGGCAAAAGCTATATATACATTTGTGTTAACATTTGAATTTTTTTTAAAAAGTTAAAAAACTTGTTTCATGCCCAGATTTCCAAGAAATACAGTTATTACACTGCATTCTGGGAACCTTGGCAGGGACATGCAAATATACCCACAAAGGCTTCACTCTTGCAATTTAATTTCCATTTCAACTTGGTTTCCCTTAAGCATATGCCCTATGTATAAAACAGCTTTGAGCAAAGCTAGGGTTGGATTATACACAAGCTAGGAATCCCACCCACGTACAGCTGTTTTAAGGTTACTGCCTGTCATTAGAGTTCCTAGCTTATGTATAAGATATCAAAAATGTCCACTACACAACCCCACGCTGATGTGAGGCAGTAACCAAGATTTTGCTGCTAGTGTCATAGCTTTAGGGTTAGGGAAAGGGTTTAGGGTAAGGCGGTTAGGGTCACTGTTAGGGGGTAAGGGTAATGGTTTAAGCTTGGAAACTCAGCAGCGCTTACACAATGTGTACAATTTCGGTCACGCCATCTAACGCCTTGCTGCAACTGCTGGTGCTACTGCTGGACTACTCATAACAGGAAAGATGCTATTTTTGACTTTTAAAAGTCACTTTCTTGTTTAGGTTTTCCAGTTTTTAGATATGTTCCTTTTAAATTTTACTTTTTAGACCTTTAGATATTTTACTTTTAAAAGTTGCATTCTTTTTTTAAATTTACATTTCTATATATTTTCCTTTAACAAGTTGCTTTAATTTTTATATATTTGACTTTGAAAAGTGATTATTTTTTAGGCTTTACAGTTTATTGATATTTGCCTTTTAAATGTTACTATTTAGACCTTGAGATATTTACTTTTTAAAAGTAACTTTTGTTTTTAAATTTTTTATATATTTTCCTTTTAAACATTACATTTTAAAAAGTCATGTTTTTTTTACTAATTTTTAGATTTTTGCCCTTTAAAAGTTAATTTATTTTTTAGTATTTTTTACTTTTTTAAATATTTAAATTTTAAAAGCTATTTTTATTTTTAGTATTTTTTACTACTTTTTAGATATTTACCCTTAAAAGCTATTTTCATTTTTAGAATTTTTTACTTTTTAGATATTTACTTTTTAAAAGTTACTTTTTTAGATCTTTCAGTCTTAAGATATTTACCTTTTGAAAGTTACTTTCTTTGTTTACATATTTGATTGTATTTGTTTTTTTAAAGTTGCTTTCTGTTTTTAGACATTTATGTATCTAGACCTTTTTAAAAGTTACTTTTTTAGATATTTCAGTCTTAAGATATTTACCTTTTTTTTTAATTACTTTCTTTTTTTACATATCTGATTCTTTTTTTTTATATATATATATATATATATATATATATATTTTTTTTTTTTTTTTAAAGTTGCTTTCTGTTTTTAGACATTTCATTTTTAGATATTTGCCATTTAAGTTATTTTTATTTTTGTCTATTTCTAGATTTTAGATATTTGCCTTAAAAGTTATTTTTGTAGTCTTTTTTTAAGTTTTTAGATATTTCCATCTAAAAGTTACTTTCCTTGTCACCTTTTCCTCTCCTACATTTAATATAAATTATAATATAATCCTAAACAACATCCTGAGTGACTCTCCAGGACAGGATCTAGACCAGTGTTATCCAACTTCAGCCTGGTGGGCCACACACAGTCCTGGATTTGAGGATATTCCTGCTGCACCCAGGTGAGACTATAACTTCTTCATGCTGACTGACTCACCTGTGCAGAGAAAAGAAATTCTCAAATCCAGGCCTGTGTGCAACCCACCTGGACCGAACTTGGACACCCCTGATCTAGAAGCTGTCATGACCCTAAGGATCTGAGCATGTGTAAACAGCTACTGGCTGAATGCATTTAGCAGGGAGAGATAACCCAGGGAGAGGGTGGACAACCATAGGAGGGACTTACTGTATATATAAAATCCTACTACATGTGATACTAATGCAGCGATCAAACTAGTTTTGTTAATAAAAATTGTAAAGTTTATTTTGATTTGTATTACAAATTTACAGCAAATTCTTGTGTCCCTTTAATTATTTTTTTATAAAAAAAAAGTAGTAATTCAATACCTTAATTTAAATATATAGAACAATGTGTTCTATCATTTAGACTGAAAATAATACATGTTCAAACAAAAAGCATAATTAGCAATGAAAATATCATACAATTAATTTTTAATTAGAAATAAATGATGATGCCTCTGTTGGAACCTGGAGGCATCCATGATACTTTGGTGAAGGATGCATGTGTTAGAGGGGTGCTTACATTTCAGCAAGAACAGAGCTTGCAGTTTGTCTTGAGTGTGATATACTAAAACCTCCAAACATAGAGCTTATGTTCATGCTTTAGGCAGCTGAGAATGTTGTTCATCAACAAATGTGAGGTTTTTCCTAAACTGCAGATGTCATTTAATGAGGACCATACAATACAAAGTTGTGCCATTTACAAAACAGTATATTATTTGTCCTCTTCTGGGTTGCTACTTTGTCGCGGTGAAGGGGCTTGGGTACCTCAATGAAGCTGTGAGCTATACCATGTAGGGTCACCCAAGATGGGCAGGTCATAGCAGAGAGGTCAGACAAATTGCGAGAAGGAACTGGCAACCCACTCCAGTATCTTTGCCAAGAAAACCATATGGTTAGGCACCAAAACACAGACAGATGTGCCTGGGTGCTGCGTCCATATGGTCACCGAGAGTCGGACATGACTGAAGAACAATAACAATGTATTAGCTGATCCAATTCCCTCCCAGCTGGCACCGGTACTTACTCATGGCCTCTGTCTGCACATGAACAAAGTTTTCGACATCCTCCTGCAGACTCTGATGCGGTTTTAGGGGGACAGCGAGATACCCATAATGCACCTTGTTACAGATATACATCTGGATACCTGGAATAGATAAAAAACATCACTTTAATATCAATCTAGCCAGTATAATATGGGTCAAACTGCCCCATGTTTGTATTTGTGTACTAACTTCGCAAAAATATTTTCCAAAAATACTGTATTAAATTTAAATAAATATGATAAAACCCAATTTTGTCTAAAAACAGGTAAAAGGGCTGAATGTCACTTAAACTGAAGATCCCTATTTAACTGGCTCTTTATATGCAGGCAGAGAACCAAGAGGTCACATCACCATGATGCCCATCAGGGTTGGGCCTGGTCAGTACTTGGATGGGAGACCACCTAGGAATACCAGGATCTGTATGCTGTGGTCAACTGGAGAAGGAACTAGCAACCCACTCCAGTATCTCTGCAATGCATGCCAAGTGGATCAGCATGGTGTGATGCCGTCCATGAGGTCGGACACGACTGAGCGACGCAAACACATACTGCATTAGGTTCTACTATTTTGGTTCCTGCTGATCAGCTTAACCTCCTGATTAAGGAAGAGACTTTGAATGTGCATCTAGAACTGCCAGCACGTCAACAGGACATTAAGTTACCTCTTGAGAAAGTAGCAGACAAAATCAGTTGAGAAAAGAAAATGGAAAACTGTAATAAATTACAGATAACAGTTCAAAAAAATGTGTTTATTTATTTTATAAATGCCCTTTTTCAAGTTTAGTTATTTAAAAAACATATGGAAAAAATAACTACAGTTCTCCTTTAATTAATAAGTTATCAGCTTTATTAAATTGCTATTCAGCAAATTTAAATGGGCTCTATATCAGCACAGAGCATATATTTTTACAGAAGTTTTTAGTTAGTGAACTTCTATCCAAAAGCAAGGTCTTCACTAACTAAACACTTCTGTACAAAAATATGCTCTGTGCTTATATAGAGCCCTTTTAAATTTGCTGAATAGCAATTTAATAAGGCTGTATATGTTTAACTCTTTCACCTCCAGAGGGGCCATTATTGTGCGGAACAATTCCATTTAAGGCCACAAGGAGGCAGTCTGCTTCTAAAAGTTTTATATGTGCCAATAATATATAAATAAAAATGGAACAGCCATGATGGCAATAAAGCTACAAATGGCCAATGTCAGTAGGTGTTTCTTATCATTAGTGCCTTCTGTACGTGTTTATATATATATATATATATATATATATATATATATATATATATATATATATAGTAAATAAATAGTGCATCTGTGTTCACATTTGAGTGTCTAAATCAAGTAAAAAAAAAAAAAGTATTACCAGCTCAAAATTCCGAGAAATACAGTTATTACACTGCATTCTGGGACGCTGAGCTGGGACATGCAAATGTGCCCACAAATGCCTCACTCTTCAAACCATAGACCATTTTAAACATGGCTTCCTTTAAGCTTATGCCTTCTGTATTACACAGCTCTAATGCAAAGCCAAGGTTGGATTTTACACAAGCTGAGTATCCAACCCATGTAAAGCTGTTTCAAGCTTACTGGCTATCATCAGCATGGAGCAGGATCTCAGCCTGTGTTGTGGACCTTATGAGTAGGTAGTTCACCACAACAATCATTTATAATATGGTGGGCAAAAGAGCGATAGAAGCCCTCCACCGTACAGTAGTACAGTAAATAAAAAGTACATCTGTGTTCACATTTGAATGTTTTAAGCAAGTTAAGAAACCTGCTTCCAGCCCAGAATTACGAGAAAAACAGTTATTACACTGCATTCTGGGAAGCTGAGCAGGGATATATATACACACATTATATTTCCCTATATAATGATAGGATATGTGATAATATATATTTTTTTCTATTAATACATTACTATGGCTATGGCGCTTTTAACTCTTTATTTAAAAAAAATAATAATAATTAAATACAAAAAATAAATAAATACAAATAATAAATAAATACAACATTTACATGTTTAACTTCAGTATACAATTCATCTTTACTAAAGGGTTCCATTTTATTTTTTGAGCTGACTTTGCTACTTTTTGAACCTATGATTAGTTGTATAGAAACCACTGGTGGTTTAGTTGCCATGCTGTGAAGATAGAAGCTTCCTCTGCATTCAGAGTCTCTTCCTATGAAGTAGGTCGGCAGAAACAAAAATGGTAATTTGCAGAGCATTAAATTAAAAACTATGTATATTTTTAGTCTAGTACTTGGAATGAGTATAGTGTAAATATATGACTACAGTGGCCTTTTAATAAAATAATGATTGTACGCTAATAAGAGACTACTGATAGAGACAATGACTGGGCACAATGTATTATACGGAAGCATTTTTAAATATAATGTAAATGTCAACCAATGGGACCAAGAAGAAGCAACACCCTAGGGTATGGCCTGTGATTGGCTAAGAACCATCATGTGATTTGCATTGTAATTCTGAATACAATGTGGGTGGAGGAAACATTTGGACCTCTTTTCTTTGTATGTCAGGTTTAGTATAAGATTAAAATATCTTATACTGTTGCAATCACAAAAATAGTTTGTAAAGAGTGTGTAACACTCCTTACACGGAGCATGCGCACTCTTGAAACTATATAGAATGCTACGTATTCGCACGCGCATGTGCAGTCCTATCGTAAACCCTACAATGCCGCACCAGTAGTGCATGCGCAAGGAACAGAGGAGGGGAAAGAGATAGAGAGGGGGAAGGGATAGAGAGGGGGAAGGGGGAAAGAGACAGAGGGGGAAAGAGACACAGGGGAAGGAGGAGGGGGAAAGAGACACAGGCAAAAGGGGGAAAGAGACAGAGGGGGAAAGGGACACAGGGGAGGGAGGAGGGGAAAAGAGACACGGGAGAGAGGAGGGGGAAAGAGACACAGGGAAAGGGGGAAAGAGACAGAGCGGGAAAGGGACACAGGGGATGTAGGAGGGGGAAAAGAGACGCGGGAAAGGGGGAAAGAAACAAAGGGGGAAAGAGACACAGGGGAGGGAGAGGGGTGGAAAGAGACACAAGGGAGGGAGACAGGGAAAGAGACACAGGGGAAAGGGGGAAAGAGACAAAGGGGGGAAGGGGCATAGGGGAGGGAGGAGGGGGGAAAGAGACACAGGGGAGGGAGAGGGGTGGCAAAAGACACAAGGGAGGGAGAGGGGGGACGAGACACGGGGAAAGGGGGAAAGAGACAAAGGGGAAATGAGACAGAGAGGGATAGGGACACAGGGGAGGGAGGAGGGGGGAAAGAGACACAGGGTAAGGGGAAACGAGACAAAGGGGAGAAGAAACACAGGGGATAGAGGAGGGGGAAAGTGACACAGGGAAAGGGGGGAAGAGACAGAGGGGGAAAGGGACACAGGGGATGGAGGAAGGGTGGTAAGAGACACAGGGGAGGGAGAGGGGGAAGAGACACAAGGGAGGGAGAGGGGGAAGAGACACAGGGGAGGGAGAAGGAGGGAAGAGACACAGTGGAGGGAAAGGGGGGAAGAGACACAGGGCGTTGACACATATAAAATTATACCATCATTTATGATGGGTAAATGACTAGTTATAAATATAAAGTAAATGATAACCAATGGGACCAAGAAGAAGCAACATCCCAGGATATGGCCTGGGATTGCCTAAGAGCCATCATGTGACTTGCATTGTAATTCTGAGCACCATGTGGATGGAGGAAACATGTGGACCTATTTTCTTTATATATCAGTTTTAGTCTAAGTTTAAAGCATCTTATTATACTGTTGCAGTTATGAATATATTGGTAATGTTAACCAATGGGATCACAAAGAAGCAACATCCTAGGATACAGCCTATAACTGGTTAAGAATCATCATGTGATTTTTATTGTAATGCTTAATATTTTTTTTTTTTTTTTAAATAAATTGTGTATTAATAAGTTATTTATCTGACAATGTGACTGCAGAATACTGTAGAGTGTTCAGACATTTCCTTGGCCCATTCATCCATACCCGACTGCTTGCTGGAGAACGCAAACACTATGATGTCATCAAATGTCCACGTGAAGTCATCATGCGGGGGATAGAACTGCAGACTTGACGCTGCCTCCTTTCTGAGGTCGATGAGCATTGTGGAGTGGACCATCGGGACAGGGAAACAGCCCATCCGCTTCCACTCTCGTATGAGGATGTAATCCGGGGTCCTCTTATAGTAACCCTAAAACCCAAAACTACTTTGGTCAAGCATGTTAATTAAATGGCTTTCATGGTTTTCAAACAATAAGGTTTCATATTTTTATGTTGTAATTAATTAACAATGAATCTATATTTGAATAAAATAACTTCAATTACGCTTTTAAAACTTACATTTGAAATTAGCATTGGCACCCTACTCGAGAGAGAACAGGAAGAAAGGAGACAGCCCCAAAAAGTGCGATTTTTTTTATTTTTATAAAACAGATATTATAAAAAAACAACTGACTAATGACTAATAATAACGATCACTAACCTGCGGTGTGATCCCGCACCAGAAATTGGAATAAAGTGTCCGAGACTCCAACATTGGGGCGACAATGGTTTTGTTTTCTGAGATAAGGAGGTTCAGAGTCTGAGGATTGGTCAGGAAGTTGTCAGCATCTATATACTAAGAAAACAAAATATAAAATCAGTTGATGTAGACATAAAATGTTTTATGGTGAAACTAAGAAGTTTTGAAGGTTATGTTTACAAGAAAAGGAATACATTTTGTTTTTGTTACATCACTTAAGAGGTGGATGATTGTAGTGTGTTTTATTATCTGTCACTGTAGAGAAGGGACAGGGAGATATATGAAGGCTTTGTTAGATAATTGGATCTGATCACACCCCTTTCTCTTCTTCTTGCATCAGGAAATGCAACATTGCTTCTAGAAATTAGTTACAATTGTGTGCAGTTAGCCCCCCCCCCCCACACACACACACACGAATCAAGCATTCTAAGTTGCTAAATAGCTTATGGAGCCAGATATTAGCACAAATAATCATGAATATCTCATTAATGCAGAGAATAGTGTCTAGTGCAGTGTATTGACAGTTTTAATGTGTTTTGAAGACAATTTGGGATGACAATGTCAATTTAATCTAAAGCATAATAATAATACAAAAGTGGAAGCTACAGAGAGTTAAAGGGACATGGAAGGTTCCTGCATGTTACTATGTATATAATATAATGGTGTATATACAGTATATTCCACGTTATCCGGCACCCATGGGGACTCCCTATTGCCAGATAAGTGTAGTTGCCTGTAAATTAGGAGCCCCCCAAAAAAGGTTCTATACAACCCTTAAACACCCCAAAAACCCTCATAATGCCTTTAAAAAGGCATTAGCACCCAATCTGGGCCAATTAGGCCCAGGAAAATCAAAAAAGTTAGTATTCTTTTTTTACAGTCTTGAACTGCTGAATAGTGCCGGTTTAGCGTGAGTTTCTTTAAAATGGGGAATTGATGCCGGTGCCGGTTGCTTGAGACTCACGGTTAGTTAGGTGCAGGATAACCGGGATTATACTTGGATTTACTTTTATATACTTTATTTTATTAAGAAGTTCCTAAACGCTCTGCCTAAAATAAAACCAAAAGTCTCTGTACAGCTCTGCAGCTCATGAAGACACAGACTCTATAAGTCTGAATGTGCAGTGTCTCATAATAACCAATCATTGACTATCTCTCAGCAACATTCTCCAACATGCTGCTGAGACCTGGTCTCTGATACACTAGGACATTACACTGAACATCCACCCCTACAGAGTCTGTGTCTTCATGAGCTGCAGAGGGCAAATAAAGTACATAACAGTAAATAGATACACAGGGGTATTATATACCTAGTAACATCCAGGAACCTTCCATATTACGTTTAAAGGCCAACAATATATCTCACCCGCAAACTAATATCTGTTCAGATTGTCCTAACAAGATTAGGGAGCATATGGGCTATATATTGGGGACGTGGCCCCTGGCCCGGTGCAGGTCTCAGCCAGGGCTGTACAACAGGTGGAAATTCTATTGGAAATTCAGTTTTTCTGTTCAATTTCTTTATTGGCAAACAGGGATTCCCTGACCTCATCTATCAAACACGCTGCCTATTTTGACTAAGTTGTGTCAAATTATAAGCAATTTGTCAGAGCTAAGACACACATGTCTGCACTGAGGGTATCACTAATTACGCATTTAGCATTTTTATGGTGGGAAAAAAATATCCCAATATCATAAGATCATTAGACCTTCTTCCACACACATTAGCACATGGAGCCACGTGTTAGCATTAATTAACAGCACAAACAAGGCTGAATATCTCAGGAATGATTTACTGATGAGAAAAATGACTAGTACAACATATAGACAGTTTTATTGTCCATTTTAAAGGCACATACACGTTTGTTTTGCACTTACCAAGACATAATCGGACCACTTTTCCCGGGCAGTGCGCAGCGCAGCCTGGCGCAGCTTCATCACATGGGAAAATCTGGATGCCGGCCAATGTTTGGGCCCGAACTCATCTGTGTAAGATCTGGAGTGAACATAATTAATTAACCAGTGACATGGCATATTTAAAGTATGCAAATTCAGTTGCAAATACTATTAACCCCTATACCAGGGGGGTCCTAATGGTATACTAAGTTATGACCATGTGGCACCTCCATGGCACCTAATGTTAACCTTATACCACGGGGTCCTCAAGGGATCAATTTCTCTGAGGTTAGATTTACGTGTGTGATGCAATAGCTTGGTAGTAATTTATGAGTAAACTGGGGAGAGGAGTTTTGTCATGGACCCCTTTTTCCAGTTCCTGGATCTTAGCCCATTGAGCCACCATAAAGGACAGATTGCTTGCCTTCAGCCACTGGACTATGTGCATAATCACCTCCATTTTATTTTAATCTGTTTTGTCCCATTGCTTGCCAGATAAATTTAATGTACTCTATTTGAGGTCTGGACCACTAGATATGGAGACAGAATTATGTGTATTTGGAGGTTGGACTATTGTTTACAGGTTCCACACAGGATGCCAGACTATTAGACCGCATGTGAAGTCAATCTCCTGTGTTTGTCCAACACCTCCTGTCATTGCTGTGTTGTATACACACCCCTCTATATCCTACCCCTATAAATATTGCTGACCTTCTAAAAATAAATCAGTTCACTGCTGAGACATATAGAAATGGTATGTTCTATAGTTGCTCCCGGTGGCTGTGATACTGAACCTATCTCCACCTGTGCAAGTAACTTGTCCTGTCACTACCACAGGAAGGTTACTGAAACTTCTGGAAGTGCTGTTCCGTGATGGAGAGACCCTGACTGAAACAGAAGTCAGATATCAGGGTGCTAGTGCCGAGATTTCTAAGAACCCAAATGGATCATCACAAGTATAAAATAAGTTTTAATTTGTTGGCTTTTCTATTTACCCCACAATTACCCACATGAACAAGTAGCTTAGCCATCCTGTCTTAAGGTATAACACTACTTGATAGATATTGCCTGTCATCTGACTTTCTAAAGCCGCATATTAGATTGTAAGCTCTTGCAAAGATCACCTAGTTAATAACATGCTTAATTTAACACGTCTCATGCCACTTACTGTGGTTCTGCCATCGGCCTCCACTCCACATAATGATACAACTTCTGGACGTTCTTTAGCCATTCCCGTAACACAGCCGTGGTGTTATCAATATTGTGATCTGTCGCTGCCCTGGGGAAAAAAACAAGGGATTATCAGACCCGAGCGCTGAAACTAAATTTTTACATACATTGGATTTAACACCAACCAAAGGGCACAATCTGGTTCTAGGGGGGAGACGGAAGGGAGTGGAGTCAATGTCAATTTTATCCAATGTTGGTGCCTCTGCATGACACTGGAGGGATCTATTATACACTAGGGAAAGCTGTGTGTGCAAGAGGGGCATTTGCATTTCTGGGGAGCTGTGATTGCATTGAATGTTGTAACGTCCTGCTTCTGGGGGGAAAGGGATGTGGTGTCAATTTCAATCCTATCCAGTTATCAAACAGAAGACTGCTGCCTGTTCCCTCTTTCCCCATACTTCCTTCCACTGATAACTACAAACATACACACCTATCACCCAGCTCTCAGGATTTGATGTAACAAATGCCAAATGGATTCCTGTACCCATAAACAGAGTCTTCAAAACTTTAGATTTCCCCCCAAAATGTTTATGCCCATCCAGGGGTGTAGGAGCCAGAATAATTCAGGGGGGGGGGGGGGATACAGCTCATTGTATACACAGGCCGTAAAATATCTTACATATACATACATAATACATACAAGCATAGAAAAATCCCCGCCCCAGTTCCTACACCCATGTGCCCATCACTCATATAGCTACTAATATTGTAATTTTGATATATACTGGACATATAAGTGTTGTTTTCCTTGTAGTGCAGTGGTCCTTTAATAAAGTCCCTCAGGCGGCTCATTTATGGGCAAGTATGTGCCAGGACGTCTACTCTCAGATGTTGGCTTTCGGTTCATAACAACTGACATGAATGGAACAAAAATGTCACCACTTCCACTCAAAGTCTGCAGAAACAAGTAACACCCAATGCCAGGGACAGGGACACTGGCAGTCATTCCCTGGCACCATGGCCAAGTATGGTAGGTTTATAGACTAATCCTGGGTCTTCAGCCATGGAAATAAATGGCAGATACCAAACACTATGCAGTACGGCCATGTAGAGAACATGCAGTGCAGTCAGCCAGAGAGAGCCAGCCTTAAAGTGACACCTATTAAAGCTAGTGAGTATCATTAATAGGAACTGGGTACTGAGCTGGCCATAGTTGCCACGGGTGGGGTACTTTTTAACTAGGCTAACAAATATATATGTGTATTTGTATATATATATATATATATATATATATATATATATATATATATATGTGTGTGTGTGTGAAACGATTGCTGTATTGAACTACTCTCTACAACAATCCACCACACAAACCAGGCACACCACACTGAGGATCGCCAGTAACCTTGAAACAGTGCTGTATGTGGTAAAGTGACCTGATTTGTGAATAATCCATTCATGCTATTCCTAAAACTGTGAAATACAGTAAGCATAAGCGTAAAAGGAGCCATGCTTAAAATGGTTTGGATTGACAAGTGAGAGTGCATTATTATTATATTAGTACAGTGCATAAACTTTATTTCTGAGAAATTTGAGCAGGAAATAAGTTTATTAACTTATTTTTTAACTTATTTTTTTAAACAATCAATATATATATATATATATATATATATAGATAGATAAATTTTATATATATATATATATATACTGTATATATATATATATATATATATATATACACACACACACATATATTTATAAATAAACATATATAGAGAATTATCAAATAGGATAATGTAAGCTACAGGCACTACAAAGCTCTCTTACCCCAGCAGTACTGCAGGGGTTAACTTTTTTGGTCAGTTAATTATCTGCACCTTTACAGTCCTGATTTAAGACTGCTACTGGCGTATGTGAGTCACTGCTTATGGACTGATTTTTACAGATCTGAGATTCCGCAGATACTTCTTTTTATTTACGAGTTACAGTAACATATTATTTGGTATATTTGCAGCAATGGGAACATCAGTAGCCCCCGGGGGGCATAGCCCTGGGCCAGATGTGAGCAATTCCATCAATGTGGTTTAAATGGTGTCCATCTGTAGCTGTCAAGAAAGGAAATGTATGTCCCTTTAAGGATGAGCTAAAACAAAGATAAATAAGCCCAAATAAAGGAAGCTCCTGTGTATATATTTGGGTGCACATTATTATGGAGGCCTCACTGTGCTCATCTTTTCCTATATGTTTTTTTCAATAACAAAACGTTATATAGAAGGGATATAGAGAAAGGAAAGAGAGGGGAGAGAAAGGGAGAGAGACGGAGAGAGAGAGAAAGGGACAGAGAGAGAGGGAGAGAAAGAGATAAAGGGAGGGAGAGAGGAGAGGGAGAGACAGGGAGAGACGGAAAGAAAGGGAGAGAGAGGAAGAGAAAAAGAGGTAGAGAGAAAGGAAAGAGAGAGGGAGGGAGAGAAGGGAGAAAGAGAGGGGGAGAGAGATAGGTTAGAAAGGGGAGAGGGAGAGGCTGAGACAGAGATAGAGGTGTAGTAATAGAGAGAGAGAGAGAAAGGACAGGGAGAGAGAGGGGGTAGAGGGAGAGAGTGAAAGAGAGGGAGAGACACAAGGCAGAGAAGGGAGAAAGAGAGGGGGAGAGAGACAGGTTAGAAAGGGGAGAGGGAGAGGCTGAGACAGAGATAGAGGGTGTAGTAATAGAGACAGGGAGAGAAAAGAGACAGAGAAGGTGAGAGAAAAAGAGAGAGGAGGGAGAAATAAAAAAAAAACAATATTTATAGGTAAATATTTTATTTCTATCATAATTGGGACCTATATTGTACCCATTTACTGCAGATATTGAATTTACAAAATGTAAAAAAGAGGAAAGAGAGAATCATTCAGAAATCACTGATTGTCACTGTACCACTGATTGCCATCCCTGCCATCAAGGCCCCGCTAGACACGCTATGATTTAGGTTTAATACTGTGTAAAGACAGAGGCTCCACAGTCTTCTCTTGTGTTTTCAATGTTAAACCTAAATCGTAGCCTGTCTGGGGGTCCTTGAGATAAGTGCTGTGAATCACTGCTCTATACCACTGGTTACCAGCCTCAGGTCATAGGACAGGTGACCTTATCTGCTGGTCCTCAGGAACAAAGATGGGAACCTAACACTTTATACATACAACTACAATCAGTCACAGTTAGACTATTATTATATTACTAGCGACTTGCCCGTCAAAAATGACGGGCAATACAATTTGAAGCCATGGGAATGCTGTTTGACACACAATGTAAACCTTTTTGTACTGTGAGGGCCTTCAACGCTCATGGCGAGCCTCTTGTCTATTTTTGCTCCTCTGAGCACCTTCGGCACTCATTATAGAGAGAGATATATATTCATCTATATTTACTTAATCAATAATGAATTAATTATTTCTTGACTAAATTAATATACTTTACCTATTTGTAACTAATATATTCAGCAATCAATAGCCTGAAGAGCTAACAATCTGTTTATATTTTCCGGCACCATACAATGTACAGTGAGTGTTGGTGCTCTGATGATAAAGTGTAATGAATGTCCCAACTGTGCAATCTAAATTGTTTGTGTGCGCAAGGGAAATCAGTTGGTGTAGTTGTGTAAAGCGCCATTGTAGATTGGTAATGTTATTGTGTTACGCATCTCACAAGTATTTTCCGTATTTTGTAATAGTGTATTTTGTATTTTGTTCGTTGCTGTGTGAAAGTGCTACGCGTTTGGCAGTGTTTTGCGTGGTCCGGGGTCTTGTAGCCTCGTTTTAATTTTTTTTGGCTGCCATTTTTTTTCTTGCTTTGTGAGTTTTGTGTGGTGAAAGTCGCCGAAATCACATTTAAATCGCGTTGCACCTCACTCCCAGACGTCCTGCCTGTTCCCCCGTGCTGTGGGTGATGTTTTGTTGTGTTTATTTGTATTTTTTGTGTGTTTTTATTGTTTTTTTTTTGTTTTTCGCGATTTGGTCGTTAACCTTGTATTTTTGCTCTGTCGTATTTTATTTTCTAAGTCCCGCGTCTCGTAAAACACCATGGTAAAGCGATACGCATTTGGCATTGTGTTGCGAGGTCCGGGGTTGTGTAGCCTCGTTTTAGTTTTTTTCGGTGGCCATTTTTTTTCTCGCTCTGGCGATTTTCGTGTCGTGAAAGTCGTTGACATTGGCTTAAGTTCACATTGCACGTCACTCCCAGACGTCCTGCCTGTTCCCCCATGCTGTGTGTGGTATTTGTGTTGTATTTATTTGTATTTTCTTTGTGTTTTTTGTGTTTTTTGGATGTTCGTGGTTCCGCCATTAACCTCATATTTTTGATATCTCGTATTTTTTTTTCTCAAAGTCCTGTGTCTCGTAAAACACCATGGTAAAGCGATACGCATTTGGCAGTGTGTTGCGAGTTCCGGGGTCGTGTAGCCTCGTTTTAGTTTTTTTCGGTGACCATTCTTTTCTCGCTCGGGCGATTTTCGTGTGGTGAAAGTCGTTGACATTGGCTTAAGTTCACATTGCACGTCACTCCCAGACGTCTTGCCTGTTCCCCCATGCTGTGGGTGGTATTTGTGTTGTATTTCTTTGTATTTTCTTTGTGTTTTTTGTGTTTTTTGGATGTTCGTGGTTCCGCCGTTAACCTCATATTTTTGATATCTCGTATTTTTTTTTCTCAAAGTCCTGTGTCTCGTATTTTTTTTTCTAAGTCCCGCGTATGTCAAGTGCTTGAAGGCTAATGTGATTGCGCGTTTACTAAGCGTTTTGTGGCTAAGTCCTGCGTGTTTAATTGGCTTAACAGCTCGCCTCGCTAAGCAAGGCTCGCAGGCAATGAGCGCCTTTGTTTGGAGCTCATCACCTAAGTGCTTTGTATTAATGGCTCGCATCGCTTCATGAGGCTTGCGGCGATGAGCGCCTTAGTGCATTATAGCTTTCCTCGCTTCGTGAGGCTGGCAACGATGGGTGCCTTTGGAGCTCATCACCTAAGTGGTACCCGTTGTGGTACCCGTTAATGGCTCGCCTAGCTGCGCGATGAGCCTAACTCGTACGCAAAGTGTGACGACGTCTCGCAGTTTGACAACTATTATATGTGATTTGCAGTTACAATGTCTTCTGTTCAAATTAGTGCACAACTAAATGGAAATATAGTTTCATATATTTAGTATCACCGTGTTAATGATGCTCAGAATCTCAAAGGCAGGCCCCCATGAGCACTGGAAGCTAACCCGTCGGCCCCTAGACCAAAAAGGCTGAGAGCCCATACACAAAGGGGAAGATGTCCTAAACTTCTCTTGTAGCTGAGCTGTGCATCCCTGTATTTATTATACGTTGCTGCCTATAGGGACAATGAGAGACCACCGCCCGGCCCACCACATCTCAGCCACGTGAGATAGGGTTAGTATTGAACTGTATAGACATGTTTCCCTGGTCTTGATCCCAGCCCCTCGCCCAGCCCTCTCCTCGCTGTACATCCTCGTCTCCTGAGACCACCATATAACAGTTTCCATATGTCTTACTTACTATGAACAATCATTTAATTCATGGAAAACTTAAGAGACCCTAAAAGGCCGTAATAACTCTACATAGAACCTTGGACATCTCTGAAGGGTCTGTAGTCCCAGAGATTCTATTTATACAATTCACTAGTTTTTTGTTGCATGGGAAATAAATTATATGTATTTAAGAAAATGAACACTAAAGCCACACAAAAAATGTCTTGGGTCTGCCCTCTGCAGCTTGTGAAGATACAAACTCTGTATTGCTGTATGTGTAGTGTCTCGTACTAACCTATCAGTGACCATCTCTCAGCAACATGCTGCTGAGACATGGTCCATGATAGGCTACAACACTACACTGCATATCCAGCCCTACAGAGTCAATGTCTGAATATCCTGCACAGGGCAGACCATACAGGGACTATTTGTCTGATTTTATACAGTAAAAACAGAGTTTATAATCACTTCCTAATAAGGTACATAAAAGTAGACAAATATACGGGGGTATTATATATCTAACAACATCCAGAAACCTTCCATGTCCCTTAAGTAAATCAATGTAAAACATGTAAGCAGCTTCCCCATATGATTTAAAAGCCTCTAACTAATTGTGCACTAACTCTGGTGGCTTCCATGTTTCTTTAAATATTAATATCAAGAAAATATTGATTTATGTCCATAAACTTCTGTCTGTATCATATTATTAGAACAACTGGAATATACTAAAATCTCCCAAAACAGTGACCTTTCCGGCTTCCACAAACTAAATATTGACTTATTTTAGTCAAGTTTACTTTTAGGTCCTATTTTGTTGCCTCCATTATAGACCCAAAAGGATGCTTTTTGTTATTTTTTATTTTGTCTGTGTACAATCTGTTCCTTTAAAGGACAGTAGATGTATTTTTCCAAATTTCTGGGTCACAGGAACTACGTGTTTATTTGTGGAGACTCTCCGTCCGTCCATGGGTAGTACAGGAGCCGTCTTCAAAAATAACCTGAAAAGTGTGTAAACAGGATTTTTATAGGACAAATATGTTCACTTTTTGTACCAAGTGGATGTTTTGTGGTTAAAGGATTTGATTTTAGCTTTGTGGAAAATCACAGGAATTTATTAAAGAAGTGCTGAATATAAGATGTCCAGTGTGTGTGTGTGTATCCCAAATCCTCCGAAAAGCACAGTCCAGAACCTAAATGCAAATCCATGAGCTAATGATGGTGCATAAATATATATATATATATATATATATATATATATATAAATAAGTTTATAATATATATATATATATATATATATATATATATATATATATATATATATCTGCCACAACTTCCACTCCTCATATATTTCTCACTGTTGACAACGCCATCATCACTCCCACCTCTAAGGCCCATTGTCTTGGGGGTTCTACTGGACCCTTCCCTCTCTCTCATTCTTCACATACAATACATCACTAAATCTTGTCATTTTCACCTAAAAAACATCTCCAAAATATGTAATTTTCTCTCACATGACATAACCAAAATTTGAATACACTCTCTCATCATATCTCACCTCAGCTACTGCAACTCTCTCCTTGCTGGCCTCCCCATCATCCGTCTCTCTCCACTCCAGTCCATAATGACACCTCCGCTAGACTCATCTACATTACTAAACGCTCAGTGTCTGCAGCTCTTCTCTGTCAATCACTCCATTGGCTTCCTGTAGCCTCCAGAAACAAATTCAATATCCTGACCGTAAATTATAAAGCCCTCAACAACAATGCACCCCCTAAATATCTCTGCTCTTGTCTCTAAATACTCTCCCAGCCGTCCTCTTTACTCTGCTAATTACCTTTTTCTTTCCTCTTCTCTTGTCACCTCTTCTTGTTCCCACCTTCAGGACTTATCTCGTGCTGCCCCTACTCTGGGGAACTCTTTGCCTCGCTCCACTAGATGAGCTTCCTGTCTCAAGTCCTTCAAAACCTCACTAAAAGCTCTTCATCTATTTAAAGAAGCTTATTATCTTAAGCTGTAATTTACACAATATATTTTACCTCATTTTCTATACCTCACCCATACCCTTTAGAATAAATTTGCGGGTTTCAGTCTTATTGGGTGCTTTAGAGAATCCACTTGGTTTGCTTTAGCGCTAATGAATATGTCGGCACATTACAAATAAAGGTTAATAATAAATATATATATATATATATACATATATATATATATATATATATATATATATATATATATATATATATATATATATATACAGTAGACTCTCAGTTAACCAGAACTCAAGTAACCAGAAAAAAAATGGAATACTTTAAATAAAAATACAATTTTACAAGTCTCAACAAATGCCAGGAGCCAGGTTGTCGTGCCACAAAATGTTTACAGGCACCTATATTTCATACACTGTATGTCTCTGCAATTCAGTTTTACCTGGAAGCAGACAGGCATGAGTGACTGAGCCAGGGCAGTGTTAGTGTTACATCCCCCAGGGTCAGCACTGCACCCTCCAGCCAAATGTACCTGTGTGCAAGTAAGTAGTGAACGCTGCTGCTGCTAGAACAGCCCTCACTGACAAATATACTTAGCAGAGCATCCTATGAGCAGCTAATCTAGGCCTCTTTCAATAGTAACTCATAAGCAACCTGAAACTACATTCATCCGGCATCTACCATTCCCCGTGAGTGTTGGATAACTGAGAGTCTACTGTATATATATATATATATATATATATATATATATATAGGTCACCCATTATATAAGTTTTTTGTTAAATCACCATATGTGCTCTGCAACATCAGATGGAGGGTGAAAAAACTTGTGGGAAAAGCATTCTCCTTTTTAAAATTGGTGGTAATATATGAGCTATGAGCTTTTGAAGTTAGTTGTATTAGGCTAACCTTCCCCCAAATTAGCAAAATACATTATAATGCCACTAATTATAAATAATAAAATATAAAATTTGCAATATTGTTTTTATATTCATATATTATATTGTAATGTCCTTTTTCACTCTATACAAAGCATCTAGATGCCCAGTCTAATGGTAAATGCTGGTAGTTCTGAGATTGCATGCCCTTACTGCCTCTCTTTTTATTTTAAATAGTATTTGCTTTTACTTTGATCACAAGATAAAATCTGTAAAGAGGTGATAACAGATTCACAATTAAACTCATTTTAAAATAGAAGGATGATTCAAATACACAAGCTTCAGTTCTAAAGCAGGAATAATGGAAATCTCAAACCCCCCTCCTGAGAGAGTAGGAGCTACTGTACCATATATAAAGCTGACCACGGAATAATGCACATAGCCCTACTTATCTGGGGATTTTGGCGAGCCAGCACCGTGGGGTTTCTGACGGGTGTGAAGCATGACTCTGCAGACTTCAGGTAATTGGATTTTTGATGATCTCATTTATTTAGACAGAACGTGGTAATAACACCGCTAATGTTGTCGCTGGCAGAAGGTGCCACGCTGTATATTTCCACCAGAGGAAACTAGAGCTTTGTACAGAATATCAGCTAGTGAGAAAAGCAACAAGATATGTGGTGCACAAATCTCCTCTTATATATATATATATATATATATATATATATATATATATATATATATATATATATTTTTTTTTTTTTTTTTTTAAATATGTATGAGATTATGTCATCCTGTAATGGTTCAGTTTCAATGTTTAACCCCTTAAGAGCAGTGGTGGAGCTAGTGACTAGTGCAAGACAAATTTGGGACAAGAGAAGAGTGAGAAAAAGGTAGCAAGAGGGAGAGGAAGGGGGAAGAAGAGAAGGGGATAGTAGGGGAGAGTGAAAGTGATAGAGAAAATGGGAAAAGAAGAAGAGAAGAAGCAAAAGGAGAGGGAGAAGGGGGAATGAGAGAGGGGGATACAGGAAAGTTAAGGGGAAAGAGAATGTGAAGGGGAAAAGAAAAAGGAGAGGAAGAGGATGGGAGAAGATGTAGAGAGAAAGGGAAGGACAAAGGAGGACGAGGGCCATGGAGGGAGAGGACAAAGTTTTTTCAATTTATTGGTCAGGTTAAGGGGGTAATACATAATGTTTTTATCTATTTCTCTGTTGCTTTATTAATCATTTTCTTACCTTATTTTAACTTATTTTCCATCCTACTTTTGGTAATGTTTAGCAAGATTTGGACCACAGTGGCCGGCAGAGGTTAAATTTACAAATGACAAGAGATCATCCCCTCGGGTTGGAAGTAAGGACCTCTAACCTCAAGGGTTGACATCTTGTCAGATATAAACTTCTTGACATGACAACCTCCTCAGCCAGAAAAGTACATCCTGCTCTGATTTCCTGACCTTCCAACCATGTCTTAAAATCATTAATAAATATTTTAAAGACATTCTGTCACCCCAAATTCAAGAGCATGAAAAACTGGCTATAAGTTGTACCGATATTTTTTTTTTCTAGATCATTCCTGATATAGTGCTGCATTATTAAGCAAATATGCAAATGATCACAATACTACTTAGCTGATTTGATGTGCTACTTAGTAACACCATTTTCTGTGGTGGCAAAAATGATGTTCACCAATCTTATTGTGCAATTAAATCCCTCCTGCCACTAATCTGAGATTCAAAATGGCATATGGAGCTGTACATTAGCATAAAGAGTCTTGCAAACAATGCAGAGTATCTCAGGAACAATTTACTGTAGTACAAAAGGCAAATTCATTTTTTTCATAAATAATATTCCCTAAATTAAAGTATTTGGTTGATTTTATAGTTTTGTTTATGGTGGGTTGACAGGTTAAATGTGGCCGGGGAGCACATTCGGTTACACTCTGATGGAATGTGAAACATCTGTTTTCTCACAGAGGCGGCTCAGTAAAGTATTTAGCGAATATGTCTCTTTACAGGTTGCTGCTCATCCTGTGTCCAATTAGAATATAACCTCAAGACACTCTCATATGTCAAATACAAACATGGCGTATGTTCAGTGTACGCTACCCGTGTTTACATTCCTGGAAATATAAGGAACCACACAAAGGGCCTGCTTCATCACGGGGACGAGCCACACCGTATCACTTAGGACTGTGCTCTTCTTTGTCCGGAAAGTTAACATTTTCCTTTCAATGTTTATTTTTACATAGAAGTAGAAATATGGCACTGTCATACAACAGTATGTATGTATATATATATATATATATATATATATATATATATATGTTAAATAAATATATGTATATAAATATACATATATATATATATATATATATATATATATATATATATATATATATATATATACACACACACACATGTACCTTCTCTACCCTTTGCTCTCACTAAATGATTTCCACTTCTCTTGTTGCCTTAAAGTCCCGCTGTACAATGAAAATAAATACATATTCTTGAAAACTGAGTAAAAGCACAAAGAGGCAAGAAGAGAAAATAAATCAATATTGTAATGCTTGCTAGACTCTGGGGGCATCCATGATACTATAGTTAAGGTTGTAGATGTGAGAGGGGAGTTTACATTTCTGCAGGAGCATGACTCTTATTTATGGATGAAAGCTGTCTGCTTCTGAGCATGTGCAGGGAAAGGTGGTATTTGTCAAATTCTAAAAGATCCAATTATTTAACATCTCCACATCTCTATCTGTGTTTCCCCATCAGTCCACTGATATATAAAAATAAAGCATACCCCTCCTGATTTCAGCAAGTGTTGAAACCAAACAATATGGATTCCTCTATAAACATACTCATTGTCTCTACAAATGAGTTTATTCTCATGGACTCTAATGTTAGTTTGCTACATATTTCTTGAACTATAGTAGTCTGATTCTTCACAATATGATATAGTGAATATGGGACTATACATAAGCATAGTATTTTCTGGGATTTCCCCCCATTTGGGGCCAGATTTAATTGTTTGATGGGTTTTCCGACTAAATATGTTATTCTTCTAAACTGTTCAATGTTGGATTCTTCAACAGTAAAATCTGTAACATTTTAATGACATAAACATATTGGCCCTCATTCAATTGCAATTTGGCAAATTGAATAGGGCTCTAAATAAGCACATAACATATTTTTTTACAAAAGTTTTTAGTTAGTAAAGACCTTTTTTTTTTATAGAAGTTCACTTACTAAAAACTTCTTTAAAAAAAATATGCTATGTGCTTATTTAGAGCCCTATTCAATTGGCCAAATCGCAATTGAATGAGGCCCATTGTATATATCCCTGTGGTTTAATGGATATAAAGGCATATTTGGTTTCAATGTAAATATTAATATTTGAGTTTAAAACTCTTCCAAGGTGAATAAAACTGTTCGGTTTGTCCCGACCTGTTGTTGTAAGAAGATGTGAATCCTGAAAAAAACATGTCCTGTTTTGAATGTTTCAGACAGATATGACCGGATAAATCCTGGCACACTGGTCTTTTATTTGCTTGGAAGAACACTTAAGCCGTCTCTGCAGCCAAGAAACAGCCGCAACTCCAAGGAGTCGGGAAAAAAGAACTGAGAAGTAAAGACTGCTCATCAGTCAGGAGATTCGTTCAACACAACTTCAGCTATTTACATTATATTCATTATTAATAAATATAATGATTATGTTCATGTTAAACATGACTGATATTTGTATTGTTGTATAAATATATATATATAAATATTTGTGGTAATTCAAGTTACCTGGTCTATGGAGGTGTAATGTAATTATTGTTTGCAAAGGCCGATCAAGAGGTCCTTTGTGGAGCTGACACAATACCCCAACTACCTTTTTAACAATCATTGAAAGCCTGATGGTGGTAGATGCAATCATCCAGCTTAATAACTAGTCGCATAACATGCAACAACTCTGAGTTTTTAGGTAAGTAGCAAGAATACCACTGGAAACAGGCCTGGATTTCCTGGGACAGTGCTATTTTAACATATGCATGAATGGAAACTTTCAGATTTTCTGTTATGCATTGTAAAAAACATGTTTTTAAATATAACAATATTTTGGGTTTTTTAAACAAAAAGTAAAAGCTGTAAATGTACTGGGAAGTTGCAGGGAATGCCTGTCTGTGCACATCTTATAGTAGTTAGTGCTCATTGGATAGCAAAAAAAGTGTATGATAAGTCATTGGGTGTATGTACTAAGCATTTTCTGAGTATAGAAAAAACATTTCCTCAATATTGTTATTATTATTATTATTATTATCTTTCATTTATATAGCACTCCCATAACAATGGGGCACAGCAAATTATGGGTATGACAATTTGACAAACTGATACAAAAGGAGTTGACGACCCTGTCCATGACAATTTTATACAAAGTGTTTTGCAAGACTGAGAGCTCAGAGGAGTACAGACTAAATGATCAATGAAACAAAAGGTGAAGTATTTAAAAGGGAGAAACAGAGGCTTGGGAAGTAAGTGAAAAGAGAGTAGAAGGTTATTTGTTACATCTGTAAGAGTCAAAAATGGATGTGATAGCCCAGAAACCTGCACTATAAAGTAACACAGATCATAAAAAGGGGTGGTGTGGACAGTGTAGGTGGGAGTATATGTTGGATGGGTTCAGAGGTAGAAGAGAAGGTGGCGTGTGAGGCTCTAGGTCTGGAGATAAAAATAAAAGTAACTATAGGATTTAAAAAAAATAATATATATATATATATATATATATATATATATATATATATATATATATATATTTAATTAATGTGTTTCCTTCTATATGCAATTAAGATGCAGTGTAATTATTTCTGCTGATCAGCTTCCTGCCTCTGAATGCAAAGGAATCTTCAAACTACAATGCGAAAATGGCAGCTAAAGCTACAAGTGCAATTAACAGGCTTGAATACACCCATCTTGACACATAGCAGAAATAATCAGTTCAGAAAAGAAAATTGAGTCCAGCTACCAGTAGATCCAGACCCTGAAATGGTGCCTTTAACTGACCCGTCAAGACACCTGACCCATGAAATACTTTACCCTGTAGGCCAATCATGAGTAAAAATGGGGTCAGCCCTTAACTGGTCACTTTTTCTTAGCCCTGGGGGCCAATAGAATAATTCTCCCAAAAGGTGAGTCAGTAATTAAAGCTAACTTAGTCTTCTGCCCGTCATAAATGACAGGATATTATTTGTCCCCTTCCCCTTCCCCTGTATCTCTTCCCCCTGTCCCTGCCCTGTGTCTCTTTCCTCCTCCTCTCCCTCTTCTGTGTCTCTTTCCCCCTTCTCCCTCCCCTGTGTCTCTTTCCCCCTTATCCTATCCCTATGTCTCTCCCCCACTCTCTCCCCTGTGTCTCTCCCCCTCCCCCGTGTCTCTCCCCCCTCTGCCCTCCCCTGTGTCTTCCCCTCCCTCTTCCCTGTGTCTTCCTCTCCTTCCCTCTCTTCCCTCACCCTTTCCCCCTTCTTCCTCCCCTTCTCCCCTGTGTTTTCCTCCCCCTCTGCCTTCCTCCCCCTCCCTCTTCCTCCCCCTCTCCCCTGTGTCTTCACCCCCCCTTCTCTTCCTCCCCCCTCTCTCTTCCTCCCCCTCTCCCCTGTGTCCTTCTCACAACTCTCCCTTCACTCTTCCTCCCCCCTCTCCCTTCCTCTCCCATCTCCTCTCACCCACTCACCTGTGTCTTCCTCCCCCCTCTTCCTCCCCCATCTCCCCTCCCTCTTCCTCCCTGCTCTCCTCTTCCTCCCCCTCTCCCCTGTGTCTTCCTCCCCCTCCTTCTCCCCCTCCCCCTCCCTCTCCCCCTCTTCCCTCCCTCTCCCTCTTCCCTCCCTCTTCCCTCTCCCTCTTCCCTCCCCCTCTCCCTCCCCCTCCCCCTCTCCCTCCCCCTCCCCCTCTCCCCTCCCCCTCTCCCTCCCCCTCTCCCCTCCCCCTCTCCCCTCCCCCATTTTCGAAAACCAAGCGCACAGCTCTGTACGGACATAGGAAGTAAGTGTGTACGCTCCCATGTAGCGTTACACACTTTCGCCAATTATATCAGTGATAACTGGTCTGGAGTATAGACTTATGTGGAATGGGCAACAATTATTTAACATGTCAAAGAATCTCTGGGATAAAAACTGCTACAATGTTGCACTTTGGATTCTTTTCATCACACAAGAGAAAAAGGAATTAAAGTGACAGGAACTCCAATACTTGTCTATTATTTAAACAATGAGGTTGGGGGATTGAATGTGGCCGTTTGCTTGTTTTGTACAGATTTGTACCCAGGTTAATGCATATTATTATGTTATATTGTCGGAGGCAGCAATGGTTTATACCAGACAACAAGGGACATTGTCGGGCAAACTTGCATTGCATGATGGGACGACTTCATCAAATGAAATATGAGCCATGCAACTATTAAAAAATAAATGTGTAATCCTGTGCAAACTGCTTTTGCAACAATGTTAAAGGGTCATTGTAAATATCCTCCAACTGTAAACATTTCAGTAATAAAAATTCTAAAAATATAAATACAAAACAATTTTTAGATTTACTATAATGACATATTTTAGTGAGAATTCTTATTCAGAAAATCTCTCCTCTTCAATGTGGTTCTCTGTTTATGTATAGAGCAGGGGTGCACAAGTTCAGTCCTTGAGGGCCACACACAGGCCTGGATTTGAGGATTTCCGTTCTGTGCACAGGTGAGTCAGCCAGGATGACTGAAGAAGTGACTGACTTACCTGTGCGCAGCAGGGATATCCTCAAATCCAGGCCTGTGTCAGCCCTCCAAGACCGGACTTGTGCACCCCTGGTATTCCATATTGTCTTGCTTTAACACATATTTAGTGCTTGAAGCCTGAGGGGTATGGTTATGTTTATTTATCAGCAGAGGGAGCAGTGGAGGAGATGGGATGGAAATTTTTTTGTAAAATAGCTAGGTGTATTGAATTTGACACCTACCCTCTTCCTCTCACTGTCCCAGAAGCAGACAGATAGCTTGCATAAACAGATGTAAGCCCTACTCTGCAAAAATGTATACTCCCTTCTCTCACACACACAGTATCATGGATCCCTTCAGGGTCCAGAAAGGAAATCAAAATTATTATTTTTTTTATTATTAAAAACTAGTGTTATTACATTTTCCTGCCACGTTATATTCTTTGTCAGTTTCATATATATATGATGAGAGGCAGTAATCTCGAAACAGCTGTTTGTGGGTAGGTTTCCTGGCTTGTGCAAAATCCATCATAGTCTTTTCTTAAAGTAGTGTAATACAACAGGCATATGCTAAAGGAAGCCATGTTTAAAATGAAACAAGAGTAAAGCCTATGTGGAGTAATTTGCATGTCCCTGCCCAGGTTCCCAGAATGCAGTGGAATAACTGTATTTCTCTGAATTTTCTGAGCAGGTATTAGATTTTTTTTTCCTTGTTTAAGGCATTTAAACGTGAGCACAAATGTACTATTTATTATATATATATATATATATATATATATATATATATATATATATATATATATATATATATATATGTATGTATATATGTGATCATTACTGAATGACACAATAAAGACCAAGCGTCAAAATGACATCATAGTCTTTGAACCCCAAGCTCAGCATGCTGGGAATACGTTTTTTAGCAATATCATAATAATAAGCACAGAGGGTCGTTACAATAATGGTTCAGTAGTACGTGATATATTAATGCTTCATTCATAAGGTTAAACAAGAATATCAAATTATGTCTTCAACTCAAAATCACCCCTAAAGTTGTATTTGGAAGGTCTCCCAAGAATATATTTATGTTACATGCACAGAGCTCGCAGGGTGAGAAAATGTACTGTGTGTGGGAAAATAGGTCAGTGTGTGTCATTAGCCAGAAGAGCTTACAATCTAATCTCTGTTCCAAACTCAAGCAAGTCAAATATTGGGACACAGAAAAGTCTCTTTATTTTACAGTACATATAAGAGCTGTTTATAATCAATTCTAAAGCACTAATAGTTTAATATATTTTATATACCATTGGAGGGGCCTTTATTTTAACCACTGCAGAGACAGACAAGCAAACTGTAATCCTAATTAGCACATCAAAGCAACTAATTAATATGCGTGAGCTGCTCATTTCCATATAAATAGAGCAACAACAACCTGGAATTTCCCAGAATTGCTTTACTTTTTTAATAGAAATGAACAACATAGAGTCAGTTGTTTGTGCCTAAAATAATTGATTTTGGTGTAGCAGACTCCCTTTAAATAACCCAAAGCTTTAGGTAGAAATAATAAGCAGATCACTTGGGCTTGTTTGATTCTTATCTGCCATCAAATCTATGCTTCGGAATTAACATTTTTAATTTTTATATGCAGTTCATGCTTGGCTGATTTTGTCTGCTATTTTTTTAGGAAGGTTTGTTCTTGTAACTTGTAAACTAACGAGATAACTTTATACATACTGAAAGCACACATATATATATATATATATATATATATATATATATATATATATATATATACAGCTATGCTTTCAGAACATATAAGGATATCTTCTTTGTATACTATAGGAATGTGGCATTTATATATATACTGTATATATATATATATATATATATATATATATATATATGTGTGTGTATATAGATATATATACATATATATATATGTGTGTATATAGATATATAAATATATATATGTGTGTATATATATATATATATATATATGTATATGTATATATATATATATATATATATATATATATATATATATATATATATATATATATATATATGCCACATTCCTATAGTATACAAGGAAGCTTCCTCTGCGTCCAATGTCAAAGCAAAAAAAATAAAATAAATTTCAATACAGCATCATTTCATATAAAGATAATAAATTTGGGGGTGTAGTATTTTTTATACTGTAAATTATTGTGTCTGTTTTCAAGTGTACTGCTTAAAAAGAACGTATTTTAAATATACGATTACTCTGGCCCTTTAAAATAATGGAATGCATATCTGTTTTGAAACAATGTATCAGTTTTCTCACTGTGGGGCTCATTCAAATGCAATTCGGCCAATTGAATAGGGCTCTGTATAAGCAAAGAGCATATTTTTTTCTATCCAAAAGCAAGGTCTTCACTAACTAAAAACTTCTGTAAAAAAATATGCTCTGTGCTTATATAGAGCCCTATTCAATTGGCTAAATGGCAATTGAATGAGGCCCTATGTATCTTCTAGTGTGGTTGGGCCCCTTCTAGTGTCTGCATATAATATATTTCCCTTACATCATGCATTCTCTATATTATTATGATTTTAGGGTTTTATTTTCCACAGCTGTATTGGCAGGAAAATGTAGGAGTGGTCCGCTCTGGGTTAATCTGTCCCCCGCCCCCCATATGGATAGATGGACCAGTGAGAAGTGTAACAGCAGAGCCTTATGCTTACGTTATTTCATCTGGCGCAGCCACATGTGGATCCTCAGTGATGTAAGGGGGACTAGAGGGTCCCAAAAATGTCCGGTTAGCAGATGGTCTGGATTAGACTCATACCTCTGCAAGGAAAGACTTCATGACCTTAAAGGGGCACGGAAGGTTCCTGGATGTTACTAAGTATATAATATCCCTGTGTATCTATTTACTGTTATGCTTATAAGCTCTGCCTACAATTAAACAAATAGTCCCTGTATGGGTCTGCCCACAGCGACATATGCAGACACATGCTGGGTGTGCAGTGTAGTGTCCTAGCCTATCAGGGACCATGTCACAGCAGCCTGTAGCCAAGATATGGTCACTGATTAGTTAGTTTGAGACACATCACATCAAGGGCCTCATTCAATTGTGATTTGGCCAATTGAATAGGGCTCTATATAAGCACAGAGCATATTTTTCTACAGAAGTTTTAAGTTAGTGAAGACCTTGCTTTTGGATAGAAGTTCACTAACTAAAAACTTCTGTAAAAAAATATGCTCTGTGCTTATATAGAGCCCTATTCAATTAGCCGAATCGCAATTGAATGAGGCCCCAAGTGTCTGCATACGCTGCAGAGGGCAGACCCATACAGGGACTATTTGTGTGATTTTATGCAGTAAATATAAGGGGCCTCATTCAATTGTGATTTGGCCAATTGAATAGGGCTCTAAATAAGCACATAGTGCCTCATTCAATTGCGATTTAGCCAATTGAATAGGGCTCTATATAAGCACACAGCATACTTTTTTACAAACGTTTTTAGTTAGTGAAAATCTTGATTTTGGATAGAAGTTTACTAACTAAAAACATCTGTAAAAAAAATATGCTATGTGCTTATATAGAGCCCTATTCAATTGGCCAAATCACAATTGAATGAGGCCCTAAGCATATATTTTTTAAAATAAGCTTTTAGTTATTAAAGACCTTGCTTTTGGATAGAAGTTCACTAACTAAAAACGTCTTTACAAAATATATGCTATGTGCTTATTTAGAGCCCTATTCAATTGGCAAAATCGCAATTGAATGAGGCCCCAGGTGTTTGTGTGTCTTGGTGCAGAATGAACCAGACAGTCAGTTTATATGTGTAAGTATGGGTGGGTGGGCTATAGGTGATGGACTTATTTATTTCATTAATAAATATACTCACAAGATTAATTATTGATAGACAGCAATGAATAGGCAATATATCAGCACAATAATTAAACCATATAATGCAAAACAATAATAAACATATACATAGAAAAAGTTCTTGTATATATGGGAAATAAACACAATGGTGCAATAAATGTACAAAAAGTGGATAAAAATGTAAGTATAAAATATGCAGTATCCCTATCCCTATAAAGGACATTCCCCTTGTGGATCGCTACCTTGTCGTGTTGATAAAGCTTGTGTACCTTAATGAAGATGTGAGCTATACCATGTAGGGTCACCCAAGATGGCAGGTCATAGCAGAGAGATCAGACAAATCTGGAGAAGAAACTGGCAACTTATTCCTGTATCTTTGCCAAAAAACATTATAGATAAGTATAACCAGACACAAAATGTGCCTGGTATGCTGTGGTCCATAGGGTCATGAAGAGTCGGACACGACTGAATGGCTACACAACAAGAATGGACATTAATAAATACTATTATTGCTGGGCTGCTTGAAAATATAATAATATGCTCCCTTTCCTCACCAACGCGTTTCGTTAAACTGTTTCTTCAGGGTATGTTTGAAAAGGGGAAGAAATGTCAGTTGGTTGCATTGGAAGAGTCAAAAAAGGCATATTAATGAGTGTTTTTATAAGTAAAGTAAGTGAATTTGGTTATAATGAACCAAAGCAGGGTTATGAAAGGCGAGCCCCGATCTCACTGTTACAAACACCACCTGGTGCTCACATCTGACAGTCTGTGCTTTAGATTTACCAATTCTTTTAAGTATAATTCCCTGCGCCAGGAGCTAGTAGATGGATTTATGTCTAAATCTGCCCCCTGGGCTCTTTTCTGCTCCATATTCTTCCATCTGCTCATCTTCTTATATTTACTATATATCCTTTCTGTTAAAGGGATAGTGGAGCTCTATCATACATTTAAAATGGCAGAATTGAAACAATAAAAAAATGTGTTTTGCATAAAAAATGAGTGCTGCAAAGGTTACAATGTCATTCTAATCCATGTAGAAACTCATGGTCATTCTAGGGGACTCCTCCATCGAGCACATACCTCACATTTTGCATTGCACTGGCACACCATTTAGAGTTAGAAGGTGATGACTTTATTGTAAATAAATAATGTTAGGACTCTTTGCAGCACTAATTTGCCATGTTATAAATGTCTTTGTTGAATTAAAACAAGTGATGCAAAGGCTAAAAATCCTTCTAAAATTCTGGAAATACAGTTTTGCAATAACGCCTTTTAAATTTGTGTGACTGGAGGGTCAGACATGAAAATGACTTGACTTTATTTCGAGAGAAAGAGGACCTTAATTACCCCAAAAAATAACACAGGATAATCCAGTGATAAAAAGGACATAGCCAATGATGACATTAATGAATCTGTAGTGGGCAAAAATAAAGACCCACAATGTTATCTGGCAGTTATACTCCTCTCCCACCCGTATCAAGTACTCTGAGATGCACATTAGCATACTGAGCTCCACATAAGAATACAGTAGCCCTACATTAGCACACTGAGCCCCACATAAGCAAGCAGGAGCAGCAAAATGAATTCTATATATTTCAGAAATTATTGACTGTAGAGAAATACTGTGAATACAATGTATAGCCAGTTTTTAATGCTCTTTAAAATGATATCAATTTATTTCTGGGGTGACAGAGCCCCTTTCAATCCCCACTTAGAATCAATAAGTGATTATTTTATTGTCACATATGAATGGGGGTGTCTTAGGCCCTCATTCAATTGCAATCTGGCCAATTGAATAGGGCTCTAAATAAGCACATAACATATTTTTTTAAAATAAGTTTTTAGTTAGTAAGCATCTATGCAAAAGCAAGGTTTTCACTAACTAAAAACTTATTTTAAAAATATATGCTATGTGCTTATTTAGAACCCTATTCAATTGGCCAGATTGCAATTGAATGAGGCCCTTAATGTTTTTAAAGGAACACTTTAGTGGACTTATAAAGTACTCACTAACGAATAGCGACATTGGGCTTTATTAGAAAGAGACCTTAATTTAACTTTTACCGAGCAATTAAAAATGTTATTACTTTTTTAAATCATGTCCCAGGCTGTATAATCTCCAGATCTCTCCATGCTCTGAATGAAGTATTGTGGCTGGAGTGGGGCATACTCAGGGGGGAGTGCCAAATTGAGACCACTCTGTAACACACATTAGCATCAGGCAGTAGTGTAACATGAGCTGCTAGCAAGGTACACAAATACACTTTCTAGTCCCTCCCACCGTTATACTGCACAGTACAGTATGTCTGATTGGAGAGCATTGCCCTCTGGGAGCCTCCCACTCCACAGACAATACATCATACAGGGGGTGGAGAGATAAGGAGCTCATAATGCCTGTGGGCGTGATTCAAAATATTTTAATAAAATGGTTAAAAGCACAGTAAAGTTTTTTTTTCTATGAGACCCTACCTACCTATTCTTTAGAGACCCCTATATAAGACACTAAAGTGGCCCTTTAATGATACAAAAGCTCTAAATAATCATTTTCTGACCTTATAATTCCATAAAGATTAGGTCTGTCAGGAGTCACTGTGGCTTCAGTATGAATGTATTTAGGAACAGTAGCCCCCTTATATCCCACCTCTACCACCAGTCAGCTGTAATAACAGCAGCCAGCGGCTCTGCCAGGTTAAGAACCCAATCCCCCGGCATTAACCCTACACACAGCAATCCCAGGAAATAAGTGTAGAATCAAAGAAAAACAACAAAGTAGTAATATTGCACTTAAAGGGACATGGATGGTCCCTGGGTGTTACTCTGTATACTGTATAATATCCCTGTGTGTGTATATGCTTTTCTGTACTTTATTATATGCTAATAAACTCTGTTTAACTGTCTAAAATCAAACACTTTTCATCTGTTTGGGTCTACACAGACTGTGATGTATTTGCTCTGCTGTGTCTCATACTAACCAAACAGTGATCATCTCTCGCAAAACATGCAGCTGAGACATGGTCCCTGATAGGGTAGGATACTACATTGCACACCCAGCCCTGCAGAGTCTGTGTCTACATACACTGCAGTGGGCTGTCCCATACAGGGACTATTTGTTGGATTTTAGTCAGTAAATCAGAGCTTATAAACACTTCTTAATACAATTAAGTACATAAAAGCATAAAGATACACAGGGATATTATATAACGAGTAACATTCAGGAACCTGCCCTGTCCCTTTAATATTACAATATTTACCGATGGCATATTTTCCCTTCTGCCAAACATAACCATGAGTTAGCAATGGTCATAGCTGTGAATATAGCACATTTTGTTTTCCATAACATTTCTATAAAAAAAAATAATGCACTTCTACCTCAATAAGGGCCTCATTCAAATTGTAATTTGGCCAATTGAATAGGGCTCTATATAAGCACAGAGCATTTTTTTTACAGAATTTTTTAGTTAGTAAACTTCTATCCAAAAGCAAGGTCTTCACTAACTAAAAACTTCTGTAAAAAAAATATGCTATGTGCTTATATAGAGCCCTATTCAATTGGCCAAATCGCATTTGACTGAGGCCCTATGTTACTTTGGGCTGCCACCGGTAAAAGAGGGTCCTGGTGCTTTGCACCTTCTGCACCAGCAGTAGCTCCACCACTGTATAAAACACTATTATCCAATTTTTCTCTCATACATCTTGTGTATATATATATATATATATATATATATATATATATATATATAAAATTATTTAAGTCTGTTTATATAGTCAGCACAGTATAGTTGGGTCTTACTAAGAGCCCCCATTTATTTGATCCATTAGTATTACAGAGGTTTATCTGTTCACTACTCGGCCCTAAAGGGTCCAGCACAGGGTTTGGCACCACATCTCTCTATACATATATTTAATGTGATTTAATGTGAGGAGTGGGAAGATATAACTTCTTCTATAACTCCATAGGAAGCTGTATTAATGAAACCCTTCATTGTATACCCCCGTGGTACATCCAGGGTATATATGGCACTGCTCCTGGGCAACTCAGATGGGTAAAAGGACTGCTTGTATGTATTATAACAAATAATGGCTTATATTTATTACTAGAATGAACTATATAAATGTATATACATTTCTGATAAATTACAGTATTAAAACAGTTTAATTATTCATCTATAATAGGAGTGCTCTGTAATAACCGAATCATCACTCTGGACAAATGTAATAGGTTTCCTTGGAAAAACAACATTTATTTATACATTTACAGGGCTATAATGTAGCCTTTAGTTACCATATCCCACAATTCCACCAAACTAGCGTCAACCAATCACAGTCAGCATCATCTGAGGCTAACAATGCTGTGTAACATCTGACAATGCTGTGTAACATCTGACAATGCTGTGTAACCTTGTAGCAACTGCTGTGTAACATTTGGTGGAAATGTAAGGGTGCTGTCAAGGTGTGATTGATTGTCAAGGTGTGTTTGACAGCTTGCCATGTGGCCAATTCTCTTATAATTTGGGGAATGGGCTTCTGTTTGTTTATAGCCATGCACTAAACATATCAACAGCTATTGCATAACACCCACACTCAGTGGCAGAGCTAGTGAAGGGAGGGTCCCAATGCAAAAACAATCAGATTAAAAAAAAAAAAACTATTAATAATACATATATATATATAAAAAAAATAATAATAATAAAAAAAAAATATATATATATATATATATATATATATATATATATATATATATATATATGTATATTGTGTAGGGCATATATTACCATACAAAAGAACAACACTTGGCATCCCAGGGGAGGGCCCCAGTGTAGTACACCACCTGCACTGCTGTATCCCTGACTCTGTCCATACATAATACAACAACCAGATATGCTGCTGTGATTAGAAGTGACATCCAGCCTTTGGTGCCCTGCTTCTAATCTACAGTGAAGCTTAGTGAATTTAACTTGATTTAATGCAACTAGGGGTTAAAAAAGTGATACACAATAATGTTGCAAAATGGCAATTATTTAGTACTTTTAATATATATGTTTCAATCTACTGTACTTGGTTTACAAGTGGATTTACCTTAAAAAGTAAAGGCTAATAAACTGCAGAGTGCACTAATTGTGCCCAGGTGAGAGGGGTGTGGCTTGACTGTTAAACTTGTATAAAAGGTTTGTGAGCTGGTTTGGGGCCTGTTTACAAGTGGATTTACCTTACAAGTAAAGGCTGATAAATTGCAGAGTGCACTAATTGTGCCCAGGCGAGAAGGCAGAAGTTAATAGAAACCGGAGAAGGGGAACTTGTGAGCTTGCGAACATTTTCAGTATCAAGTGCAATTCTAGTAAAAGCCTAGGAGTTTAAATAAAAGGAGGGCCTTCAAAGAAAAGGGAGGGCAGATTTATAGTGCAAAGGAGGAAAACTTTATATAAATATATTATATTATATTCTTTATTTTTCCCACTGAAATTTCGTAGACAATAATAATAATTATGAGTCAGTCCAGTGGCAACCTTATTCAGTGTACATCCTGTCAAATGTATGCACTACTGGAACATATGATCCAGGGTCCATACCTCTGTGACAGGTGTGAGCATGTTGCCTCTTTGGAAGCTCAAATTGAAGATCTGGAGAGGAGAATTGCAGCACTTAGTGATATTGCTCCACTGGAAAGGGAATTGGTGCTCACGGAGCACAGTTTAGCTGGGCCTAGTATGGAGGGAGGAGCTGGGGCTAGGGAGGATGGCCAGGGAGGTAGCTGGGTTACAGTTACAAGGGGAAGCAGGGGGAACAGGAGGAGGCAGGCCAGTTCTGAGTTGTCAAACACCAACAGATTTGCCAGATTGAGTGAAACTGTTGGCGATGTCCATTCAGGAATGGCAATGCCAGATAGAGCTGTTCCCTCTAACAGCCGGGCGAACAGCTCTACTGGAGAAGAGGGAGGGCAGAATAGGCAGAGCAACAGACATGTTTTGGTGGTAGGGGACTCTATTATTAGGAAGGTAGACAGGGTAATTTGTCACCCAGATCCCAGCAATCGAACAGTTTGCTGTCTCCCGGGTGCTCGGGTTCGGCATGTTGTGGATCGGGTGGATAAATTATTGGGAGGGGCTGGTAATGAACCGGCGGTCTTGGTACACATTGGTACCAATGACAAAGTTAGTGGAAGATGGAGCGTCCTAAAGAATGATTTTAGAGAATTAGGGAATAAGCTTAAAGCAAGGACCTCCAAGGTAGTATTTTCTGAGATACTACCAGTGCCACGTGCTAGCCCAGGGAGGCAGAAGGAGCTTAGGGAGGTTAATGCGTGGCTAAAAAAGTGGTGCAGTGCAGAGGGTTTTGGGTTTTTAGAGCACTGGGCTGACTTCTCACTTGGGTACAATCTCTATAGCAGGGATGGATTGCACCTTAATGATGAGGGCGCTTTTGTGCTAGGGAATAGGATGGTAGAACGGCTGGGGGAGTTTTTAAACTTGTAGGTGGGGGGGAGGGACTATATAGAAGTATTGGGGTAAATAGGGTAGAGAGGGAAAGGGATGAATTATTTACCCATGGGGGAGGAGAAGGGGGGAGGGTTACAATAGAAAGTAGGGAGATATTAATAGGGGCCTCAAATACAGTGGCAGGCACTTCACATCAGCAGAGCCATAGCAACATAAAGTGTATGATTGCAAACGCAAGAAGTTTGCCTGGGAAAATGGATGAGCTAGAAATATTAGCAGTACAAGAAAAATGGGGCTTAATAGGCATTACGGAAACATGGTGGGATGAATCTCATGACTGGACTGTTAATCTGAATGGTTATAACCTATTTAGGAAAGATAGGGGCAATGGTAAAAGAGGAGGAGGGATCTGTCTTTATGTTAAGCCTGAATTTAAGCCTATAGTTAGAGAAGATATTTATGCTGGCACTAACGGCATCATTGAATCCTTGTGGGTTGAGCTAAATAGTGGAGGAGCTAATTCTAAATGCATATTGGTGGGAGTATGCTATAAACCCCCAAATATAGCTGAAAGTGAGGAAATACAATTATTGTTACAGATTGGAAATGCAGCTAAGCATGGGCAAGTTCTAATAATGGGAGACTTTAATTACCCTGATATAAACTGGATAAACGAGACCAGCAGCTCAGCTAAGGGGAGCAGGTTCTTGAGTACACTCAGGGATCATTATCTAGCCCAGGTAATACAAGAACCTACTAGAAATGGGGCCATCTTGGATTTAGTCATCACAAGTAATATTGATATAATATCAAATGTAAAAATAGGGGAACCCTTGGGGAACAGTGATCACAACACAGTCTCATTTGAGATTGAATACAAAAAACAGAGTTGTAAGGGGCCAACAAAAACTCTAAATTTTAAAAGGGCTAACTTTAATGGGCTACGGGCAGCAATACAACATATAGACTCGAACAAAGAACTTACAGGGAAAAATACTGAAAATAAATGGACAACATTCAAATCCTTACTAAATAAACATACTCATCAGCATGTACCATGTGGAAATAAAATAAATAGGAGTAAAACACATCCCATGTGGCTTAACAATGACTTAAAGATCATGATGAGGAAAAAGAAGTATGCATTTAAATTATACAAGAAGGAGGGAACAGAGGCATCTTTATGTGACTATAAGGAAATCAACAAGGCTTGCAAAAGGGCTATTAGACTGGCTAAAATAGAAAATGAGAAGTCAGTTGCAATGGAAAGTAAGACTAACCCTAAAATATTTTATAAATATATTAATGGGAAGAAGGCCAGGAAGGAATCGATAGGACCATTACAATGTGACACAGGCCATCTGATAATTAGTGACCAGGAAAAGGCAGATGAGCTAAATAGGTTCTTTTCTTCGGTTTACACAAGGGAGGTATCAGTGGTTGGGACACTGCAACATAATGGGGCTACACTACCTTCACTAAATAATTGGTTAACGCAGGAAGAAATACAAAAGAGGTTGGAGAAAATAAATGTTAATAAAGCCCCAGGTCCTGATGGAATACATCCAAGGGTACTGAGGGAGCTGGGTTCTGTAATAGCCAAACCATTATATCTAATCTTTAAAGACTCGCTCACTACAGGGTCTCTACCAGATGACTGGAGAAAAGCAGAGGTGATACCTATATTTAAGAAGGGATCTAGAGCAAATCCGGGGAATTATAGACCAGTGAGCCTCACTTCTGTAGTTGGGAAGCTTTTAGAAGGGTTAATAAGGGACAGAATACAAGAATATGTCTATTTGAACAGGATCATAGGTAGCAGTCAACATGGATTTATGAAGGAAAGGTCGTGTCAGACCAATCTAATTAGTTTTTATGAGGAGGTTAGTAGGAACTTGGATCAGGGCAACTCAGTGGATGTAGTCTTTTTAGATTTTTCAAAGGCATTTGATACAGTGCCACATGGAAGACTAGTGAGCAAACTAAGGGATACAGGAATTGCAGTAAATATCTGCTCATGGATCGAGAGCTGGCTAAAAGACAGGAAGCAAAGGGTTGTTGTAAATGGAACATACTCCGATTGGTCTAATGTGATAAGTGGGGTTCCTCAGGGCTCAGTATTGGGTCCTCTCCTTTTTAACATATTTATTAATGACATTGAAGTAGGACTCGAATGTAGTGTCTCCATTTTTGCTGATGACACTAAGTTGTGCAAGGTAATAAAATCAGATAATGATGTACTTTCCCTACAAAAGGATTTGCATAAATTAGAGAAATGGGCGGCTAAATGGCAGATGAGATTTAATACAAATAAATGTAAGGTTATGCATTTGGGAAGGAAAAATAGCCAAGCAATCTATAATCTTAATGGAGCAAATCTAGGGGTATCAGATATTGAAAGGGATTTGGGAGTACTAGTGGACAACCACCTAGGTAACAGCGCTCAAAGCCAAGCAGCGGCTGCAAAGGCAAATAAAATATTAGCATGTATTAGGAAGGGTATAGAAGCCAGGGAAGAAGATATAATTCTGCCACTATACAAATCTCTAGTACGCCCTCATTTGGAATATGGAGTACAATTTTGGGCACCACCTCACAAAAAAGACATTTTAGAGCTGGAAAAAGTACAGAGAAGGGCTACAAAACTAATAAGGGGAATGGAGGGGCTAAGTTATGAAGAAAGACTAGCAAAATTAAACTTATTTTCGCTAGAAAAAAGGCGTCTAAGAGGAGATATGATTACGTTATTTAAATACATCCAGGGTCCATATAAGGCTTTGTCAAGTGAGCTTTTTGTAGCAAGAGATTTTCAACTGACAAGAGGACATCCGTTGAGGTTAGAGGAAAAAAGATTTCACCTTAAACAAAGAAAAGGGTTCTTCACAGTTAGGGTGGTTAAACTGTGGAATTCTCTACCAAAGGAGGTGGTGACAGCGAATTCGATAGACAACTTCAAAAAGGGGTTAGATATATTTCTGAATAAAGAGGGCATTCAAGGCTATCCTAGATAACTAGCGAAGGAATATTGATCCAGGGAGAAATTTGATCGCCAGTTTCTGGGGTCAGGAAGGAATTTTGCTTTTTTTCCCCCTTATGAGACAATTGGCAAAGTTTCAATGGGGTTTTTTTTATGTTTGCCTTCCTCTGGATCAATTAACAATAATTAACAATTAACAATAATAATAAATAGTCCAAATTAAAAAGATCAATAGAGATCTAAAAAGGTTGAACTTGATGGACTAACTCTTTATTCATTCTCCAATACTATACTATTAATAATTATTTAATCAATAATTTAATTAATAACTAATCCGCATATTGCAGATCAGAGGAGATCTTAACAGGTTGAACTTGATGGACTTAAAGTCTTTTTTCAACCTTAATTACTATGTAACTATGTAACTATGTAACTATGTAATGTAAATATCCAACTGAAATATATATTATGTTGCAATGTTAACCTCTAAATGAGAGATGTGCACAAACAATAGTAAATAAAGTGCCCTATGAGGTTGTACCAACTCAAGGTTCAGTATCTTGAAGATTCAGACAAATCTAGTAGCAAATCAGTCTGACTTTGCCCTCAAGTATAGGACAGCCCTGATATGCCCCTCTGCATGGGGAAAAAAACATATGGTCATTACTTACAGGTCTTAAAGGAATTGTATTGTCCGTTCAACAACTGCTGACCTCATTGATCACATTAGTTTGGCTAATGAATTATTGGAATAAACAACAAACAATTTATAGTGAGAAAGAAGTCATACGCCAATATACTTTGATCAATGTTTGTCACAAGCACATCCCAGACCCCAAAGGGATGCACAGGCCAGGGGGGAGAGCTCTCCATCACAACTGCATTTTATCTAAAACTTGCACTAATGTTTCTAGATTTGTAAATCCAGATACCAAGTCAGAAATACACAGGAAATTATATATGACTTTTACAACTCTATATGTGTTTTAAAAACCACCCCTTAGATGGTATAACCATTGCAGATTTGCCTTAAAGGGGCCACAGCGGACGTTCTGGTTATCATAGACTACTAAAAATACCACCAATTTATGAATATTTGGAATTGGAACCTATTAAAAAATATGATTAAATACCAGAAAAAAGCTTTCATTCACTACATTGTTGGCTGCAACTCATCTCAAGAGATCCTCCCAACACATGGGCCATGTTATCAGTACCTAATTAGCTCTATATTGGATTAATCGATTATTTTTGTATATGGCAAAGAAGTCATGCTGTATAAATCATATTGTTATGTTCAACATACTCACTGTATTCAATGTGTTACATGCTATAAATAAAGATTATTATTATTATTGTTATTATTATTTAGATATTAATAATAACCATAAAAATAATTATTATCATAATAATAATAATATGTTCACAGAAGCCATCTGTTACTTATGGTGCATTGTTTAAGGTGTATTGCATGAGTATGTGTTCCTTATGGTGCATTGTGCATGGTGTATTGTATCAGTATGTGTTCCTTATGGTGCATTGTGCATTGTATCAGTATGTGTTCCTTATGGTGCATGGTGTCTTCACATTACTGGTTTGTATCAGTATGTGTTACTTATGGTGCATTGTGCATGGTGTATTATATCAGTATGTGTTACTTATGGTGCATTGTGCATGGTGTATTGTATCAGTATGTGTTACTTATGGTGCGTTGTGCATGGTGTATTCACATTACTGGATTGTATCAGTATGTATTACTTATGGTGCATTGTGCATGGTGTATTGTATCAGTATGTGTTACTTATGGTGTATTGTGCATGAAGTATTGTATCAGTATGTGTCCTTTGGCATGTTGTGCATGGTGTCTTCACATTACTGGATTGTATCAGTATTTGTTACTTATGGTGCATTGTGCATGGTGTATTGTATCAGTATGTGTTACTTATGGTGCATTGTGCATGGTGTATTGTATCAGTATGTGTTCCTTATGGTGCATTGTGTATTCACATTACTGGATTGTATCAGTATGTGTTACTTATGGCGTATTGTGCATGGTGTCTTCACATTACTGGTTTGTATCAGTATGTGTTCCTTATGGTGCATTGTGCATGTTGTATTGTATCAGTATGTGTTACTTATGGTGTATTGTGCATGAAGTATTGTATCAGTATGTGTCCTTTGGCATGTTGTGCATGGTGTCTTCACATTACTGGATTGTATCAGTATTTGTTACTTATGGTGCATTGTGCATGGTGTATTGTATCAGTATGTGTTCCTTATGGTGCATTGTGCATGGTGTCTTCACATTACTGGATTGTATCAGTGTGTGTTACATATGGTGTATTGTGCATGGTGTATTGTATCAGTATGTGTTACTTGTGGTGCATTGTGCATGTTGTATTCACATTACTGGATTGTACCAGTATGTGTTACTTATGGTGTATTGTGCATGTGTTACTTATGGTGCATTGTGCATGGTGTCTTCACATTACTGGATTGTATCAGTATGTGTTACTTATGGTGCATTGTGCATGGTGTATTGTATCAGTATGTGTTACTTATGGTGCATTGTGCATGGTGTATTGTATCAGTATGTGTTACTTATGGTGCATTGTGCATGGTGTATTGTATCAGTATGTGTTACTTATGGCGTATTGTGCATGGTGTCTTCACATTACTGGATTGTATCAGTATGTGTTACTTATGGTGCATTGTGCATGTTGTATTCACATTACTGGATTGTATCAGTATGTGTTACTTATGGTGTATTGTGCATGTGTTACTTATGGTGCATTGTGCATGGTGTCTTCACATTACTGGATTGTATCAGTATGTGTTACTTATGGTGCATTGTGCATGGTGTATTGTATCAGTATGTGTTACTTATGGCGTATTGTGCATGGTGTCTTCACATTACTGGATTGTATCAGTATGTGTTACTTATGGTGCATTGTGCATGGTGTATTGTATCAGTATGTGTTCCTTATGGTGCATTGTGCATGGTGTATTGTATCAGTATGTGTTACTTATGGTGCATTGTGCATGGTGTATTCACATTACTGGATTGTATCAGTATGTGTTACTTATGGTGCATTGTGCATGGTGTATTGTATCAGTATGTGTTACTTATGGTGCATTGTGCATGTTGTATTCACATTACTGGATTGTACCAGTATGTGTTACTTATGCTGTATTGTGCATGTGTTACTTATGGTGCATTGTGCATGGTGTATTGTATCAGTATGTGTTACTTATGGTGCATTGTGCATGGTGTCTTCACATTACTGGATTGTATCAGTGTGTGTTACATATGGTGTATTGTGCATGGTGTATTGTATCAGTATGTGTTACTTATGGTGCATTGTGCATGGTGTCTTCACATTACTGGATTGTATCAGTGTGTGTTACATATGGTGTATTGTGCATGGTGTATTGTATCAGTATGTGTTACTTATGGTGCATTGTGCATGTTGTATTCACATTACTGGATTGTACCAGTATGTGTTACTTATGCTGTATTGTGCATGTGTTACTTATGGTGCATTGTGCATGGTGTATTGTATCAGTATGTGTTACTTATGGTGCATTGTGCATGGTGTCTTCACATTACTGGATTGTATCAGTGTGTGTTACATATGGTGTATTGTGCATGGTGTATTGTATCAGTATGTGTTACTTATGGTGCATTGTGCATGGTGTATTGTATCAGTATGTGTTCCTTATGGTGCATTGTGCATGGTGTATTGTATCAGTATGTGTTCCTTATGGTGCATTGTGCATGGTGTATTGTATCAGTATGTGTTACTTATGGTGCATTGTGCATGGTGTATTCACATTACTGGATTGTATCAGTATGTGTTACTTATGGTGCATTGTGCATGGTGTATTGTATCAGTATGTGTTACTTATGGTGCATTGTGCATGTTGTATTCACATTACTGGATTGTACCAGTATGTGTTACTTATGCTGTATTGTGCATGTGTTACTTATGGTGCATTGTGCATGGTGTATTGTATCAGTATGTGTTACTTATGGTGCATTGTGCATGGTGTCTTCACATTACTGGATTGTATCAGTGTGTGTTACATATGGTGTATTGTGCATGGTGTATTGTATCAGTATGTGTTACTTATGGTGCATTGTGCATGGTGTCTTCACATTACTGGATTGTATCAGTGTGTGTTACATATGGTGTATTGTGCATGGTGTATTGTATCAGTATGTGTTACTTATGGTGCATTGTGCATGTTGTATTCACATTACTGGATTGTATCAGTATGTGTTACTTATGGTGCATTGTGCATGGTGTATTGTATCAGTATGTGTTACTTATGGTGCATTGTGCATGGTGTATTGTATCAGTATGTGTTACTTATGGTGCATTGTGCATGGTGTATTGTATCAGTATGTGTTACTTATGGTGCATTGTGCATGTTGTATTCACATTACTGGATTGTACCAGTATGTGTTACTTATGGTGCATTGTGCATGGTGTCTTCACATTACTGGATTGTATAAGTATGTGTTACTTATGGTGTATTGTGCATGGTGTATTGCATCAGTATGTGTTATTATTGTTGGAGGCTTTCAATTAGTCCATGTTCCATATTACATTACTATTGACTTGCCCGTCAAAAATGGCGGCAATAAAATTTGAAACCTGGCAAAGCTGTTTGCCACACAATGTAAGGCTCTCCCCTCTCTAACCCGCGGGCCTCGCAATTAGTGCTCTCTGTGCTGTGTGTGAGGTTGTAAGTTCATTTTCTAATTAACTGCCGTTCTTCCTTCTTTCAAGCTTGCAACTCGGAATCCGGTTGGAATTGTGTTGTGAAGGAGCTCATCGCGAGCCTTGTGGGCTTTGCGATGAGCGCAAAAAGGCCTATGGGCTTCGGTGCTCATTGCAGCCCCATCAAGCCAGTCACGTACGGGCCTCGCGATGAGCGCATTTGGCGCTCATCGCAAGCCCCGTAATGAGAGCCTTTGGCCTTTGGCGCTCATTGCGTATGCGAGAGCCCATCATTTTTTACATAGCGTGACGGACAAACTCGCAATTATGACAACTATATGTGGGACATTTATCATTTGAAAGTGTTCCCTGCTAAAATATCTAATTCCCAGGAAGGAAA
>CM050170.1:136168676-136171176 GCA_027410445.1 Discoglossus pictus | reverse complement strand
CACACACACACACACACACACACACAAAGTCTACACACCCCTGTTAAAATGTCAGGTTTCTGTGCTGTAAACAAAAAATGAGACAAAGATAAATCATTTCAGAACTTTTTCCACCTTTAATGTGACCTATAAACTGTACAACTCAATTGAAAAACAAACTGAAATCTTTTAGGCAGAGGGAAGACAAAATATAAAAATAAAATATGGTTGCATAAGTATGCACACCCTTAAACTAATACTTTGTTGAAGCACCTTTTGATTTTATTAAAGCACTCAGTCTTTTTGGGTATGAGTCTATCAGCATGGCACATTTTGACTTGGCAAGATTTACCCACTCTTCTTTGCAAAAACACTCCAAATCTGTCAGATTGCGAGGGCATCTCCTGTGCACAGCTCACTTCAGATCAACCCACGGATTTTCAATCGGATTCAGGTCTGGGCTCTGGCTGGGCCATTCCAAAACTGTAATCTTCTTCTGGTGAAGTGATTCCTTTGTTGATTTGGATGTATGCTTTGGGTGGTTGTCATGCTGAAAGATGAAGTTCCTCTTCATGTTCAGCTTTCTAGCAGAAGCCTGAAGGTTTTGTGCCAATATTGACTGGTATTTGGAACTGTTCATAATTCCCTCTATTTTAACCAAGGCCCCAGTTCCAGCTGAAGAAAAACAGCCCCAAAGCATGATGCTGCCACCACCATGCTTCACTGTGGGTATGGTGTTCTTTTGGTGATGTGCAGTGTTGTTTTTGCGCCAAACATATCTTTTGGAATTATGGCCAAAAAGTTCAACCTTGGTTTCATCAGACCAAAACACCTTTTCCCACATGCTTTTGGGAGACTTCAGATGTGTTTTTGCAAAATGTAGCCTGGCTTGGATGTTTTTCTTAAGAAAAGGCTTTTGTCTTGCCACTCTACCCCATAGCCCAGACATATGAAGAATACGGGAGATTGTTGTCACATGTACCACACAGCCAGTACTTGCCAGATATTCCTGCAGCTCCTTTAATGTTGCTGTAGGCCTCTTGGTAGCCTCCCAGACCAGTTTTCTTCTCGTCTTTTCATCAATTTTGGAGGGAGCTCCAGTTCTTGGTAATGTCACTGTTGTGCCATATTTTCTCCACTTGATGATGACTGTCTTCACTGTGTTCCATGGTATATCTAATGCCTTGGAAATTCTTTTGTACCCTTCTCCTGACTGATACCTTTTAACAATGAGATCCCTCTGATGCTTTGGAAGCTCTCTGTGGACCATGGCTTTTGCTGTGGGATGAGACTAAGACAATTTCAGGAAAGACCAACTAGAGCAGCTGAACTTTATTTGGGGTTAATCAGAGGTACTTTAAATGATGGCAGGTGTATGCTGACTCCTATTTAACACGATTTGGAATGCGATTGTTTAATTCTGAACACAGCTACATCCCCAGTTATAAGAGGGTGTGCAGACTTATGCAACCACATTATTTTTATTTTTATTCCCTCCACCTAAAAGATTTCAATTTGTTTTTCAATTGAGTTGTCCAGTTTATAGGTCACATTAAAGGTGGAAAAAGTTCTGAAATGATTTATCTTTGTCATTTTTTTACAGCACAGAAGCCTGACATTTTAAGACTTTTTATATCCACTATGTATGTATAGTATAGTAAGCATTTTAATTGCATTAATTGTCCTTTTGTCTGTCTGTGAGTCTTTAAGAAGGGCCCCTTTTTGTATAACATCCTGAATTTTTAATATAAAGAAATGTGGTTCAGTGGCCTTCACATGTTGCTGTGTTAATTTATGTGACACTCTTCTGTGTCTTTGTATTTCAGGACGGGAAAAGAGGGGCAGCCAAGAGAATATTATACATTGGACTCCATCCTCTTCCTGCTCAACAATGTGCACCTGTCTCACCCTGTCTATGTCCGGCGTGCTGCCGTAAGTATTCAAGATGTATCAAAATATATTTACATGCCCCTACAAGATTCAGGAATGGTTATATCTGCAAGCAACTCTGCATATTGTTGTAAACATGTTCTACATTTAAACTATAGATACATTTCTTTTACCTGCAGGAAAGTACATAAATACTCCTCTCAGGACACCCCTTGGACACCTGTTAGTAGGTGGAAAGAAACTGTTCTGCTGCAGTCTGATTTATTTATTTTTTTATATTTATAAAGCTACACTGATTTTTTTTGATTTTTTTTTAAGACTAATTTTATGCTAATCAGTGACCACACCTTTTATATAGGCATGTTTCATGTTACCAAGTCTGCCGTTTTAGTTATTAAACAAATGAATCCTGTTGTGTGAGCACAATAAGCACATTCTCCTAATTGATCTGACCTAGATCAGATTTTATAACAGACGGAGTATTCTAGATTATGACTAATATATTATAAATCAAAAAGTATTTTTATTTGTGTAGCGCCATCAATGTGCACAACACACTACCGAGGCAGGTTGCGAAGCGGTGACGTGACCATATAAGTGCATTTAACATAATGACCAAATACATAGCCCT
>CM050170.1:136160367-136168578 GCA_027410445.1 Discoglossus pictus | reverse complement strand
CCAGGGGGGGAAGAGGAAAGGTGAAGACGAGGGAGGTAGGGGGGGGGGGAAGAGGAAAGGTGAAGACGAGGGAGGTAGGGAGGGGGGGAAGAGGAAAGGTGAAGACGAGGGAGGTAGGGAGGGGGGGAAGAGGAAAGGTGAAGACGAGGGAGGTAGGGAGGGGGGGGGGAAGAGGAAAGGTGAAGACGAGGGAGGTAGGGAGGGGGGGAAGAGGAAAGGTGAAGACGAGGGAGGTAGGGAGGGGGGGAAGAGGAAAGGTGAAGACGAGGGAGGTAGGGAGGGGGGGAAGAGGAAAGGTGAAGACGAGGGAGGTAGGGAGGGGGGGAAGAGGAAAGGTGAAGACGAGGGAGTAGGGAGGGGGGGAAGAGGAAAGGTGAAGACGAGGGAGGTAGGGAGGGGGGGAAGAGGAAAGGTGAAGACGAGGGAGGTAGGGAGGGGGGGGAAGAGGAAAGGTGAAGACGGGAGGTAGGGAGGGGGGGGGAAGAGGAAAGGTGAAGACGAGGGAGGTAGGGAGGGGGGGAAGAGGAAAGGTGAAGACGAGGGAGGTAGGGAGGGGGGGAAGAGGAAAGGTGAAGCGAGGGAGGTAGGGAGGGGGGGAAGAGGAAAGGTGAAGACGAGGGAGGTAGGGAGGGGGGGAAGAGGAAAGGTGAAGACGAGGGAGGTAGGGAGGGGGGGAAGAGGAAAGGTGAAGACGAGGGAGGTAGGGAGGGGGGGAAGAGGAAAGGTGAAGACGAGGGAGGTAGGGAGGGGGGGAAGAGGAAAGGTGAAGACGAGGGAGGTAGGGAGGGGGGGAAGAGGAAAGGTGAAGACGAGGGAGGGGGAGGGAGGGGGGAAGAGGAAAGGTGAAGACGAGGGAGGTAGGGAGGGGGGGAAGAGGAAAGGTGAAGACGAGGGAGGTAGGGAGGGGGGGAAGAGGAAAGGTGAAGACGAGGGAGGTAGGGGGGGGGGAAGAGGAAAGGTGAAGACGAGGGAGGTAGGGAGGGGGGGAAGAGGAAAGGTGAAGACGAGGGAGGTAGGGAGGGGGGGAAGAGGAAAGGTGAAGACGAGGGAGGTAGAGGGGGGGGGAAGAGGAAAGGTGAAGACGGGAGGTAGGGAGGGGGGGAAGAGGAAAGGTGAAGACGAGGGAGGTAGGGAGGGAGGGGGGGAAGAGGAAAGGTGAAGACGAGGGAGGTAGGGAGGGGGGGAAGAGGAAAGGTGAAGACGAGGGAGGTAGGGAGGGGGGGAAGAGGAAAGGTGAAGACGAGGGAGGTAGGGAGGGGGGGAAGAGGAAAGGTGAAGACGAGGGAGGTAGGGAGGGGGGGAAGAGGAAAGGTGAAGACGAGGGAGGTAGGGAGGGGGGGAAGAGGAAAGGTGAAGACGAGGGAGGTAGGGAGGGGGGGAAGAGGAAGGTGAAGACGAGGGGTAGGTAGGGAGGGGGGGAAGAGGAAAGGTGAAGACGAGGGAGGTAGGGAGGGGGGGAAGAGGAAAGGTGAAGACGAGGGAGGTAGGGAGGGGGGAAGAGGAAAGGTGAAGACGAGGGAGGTAGGGAGGGGGGGAAGAGGAAAGGTGAAGACGAGGGAGGTAGGGAGGGGGGGAAGAGGAAAGGTGAAGACGAGGGAGGGGGGGAAGAGGAAAGGTGAAGACGGGGGGGGGGGAAGAGGAAAGGTGAAGACGAGGGAGGGGGGGAAGAGGAAAGGTGAAGACGAGGGAGGTGGGGAAGAGGAAAGGTGAAGACGAGGGAGGTGGGGAAGAGGAAAGGTGAAGACGAGGGGGGGGGGGGGAGAGGAAAGGTGAAGACGAGGGAGGGGAAGCGGAGGGGAGGGGAAAGGAGAAGACGAGGGAGGGAAGCGGAGGGGAGGGGAAAGGAGAAGACGAGGAGAGAGTGGGGGGGGGGAAGGTGAAGAAGAGGGAGAGAGTGGGGGGGGGAGAGGAAAGGTGAAGACGAGGGAGAGAGTGGGGGGGAGAGGAAAGGTGAAGACGAGGGAGAGAGTGGAGGGGGAAGAGGAAAGGTGAAGACGATGGAGGGAGGGGTAAGGGAAACGTATTCCCGTCATTGTTGACGGGCAATGTTTGGCAAACAGCATTGCCTGGCTTACAATTAGACTCCCGTCAAGTATCACATATAATAGTTGTCAAACTGCGAGTTGTCGCCACGCTTGCGACAAATCGCAGTTTGACAACTACGCATGGCGCAACTGTCCCGCAGGTGCACTGTGCGGCGGTGGCTGTAGGAGGGGAGACACAGGGAAGGAGGGGGAAGACACACGGGTGGGAGCCTTCGCCGCTCATCGCCCCAATGATTCGAGTTGTAATGCCTCAACTGCGAGGCTTGCATGCAATGAGCTCGTCTCGTAGTTCGTCAATTATAATATGTGATAATTAGCCCTTTGTATTGTTATAAGTTTGGTTATCTTTAGTTTACAAACCTATGCAGCAAACTGAGAGGATCCCACTTGTGTTAAAATGTAAAATATAGGAAAAGAATAATCAATTGTTAAACATACATAGTTTGTGTTATTCTTTTCACACCTCCTCTGCATGCATCTGTGTTTTCTCTAATTGCTCTTTCAGTAACTATACGCACATGCGAGCCTCGCGAAGCAGCCGCCCAGCAGGTGCAGTACTTAGGCTGCATTGTGAGGGGTGCAACTCCGAGCCAAGCGTGTAACTCTAAAAACCCTAAAAATAAATAAATAAATAAACTTAACAAATATAATAACACACTCACATACAGCACAGTGGCAGAGCCAGGAAGCCTTTGAGTGAGGTTGCAAGTGATTTTGAACCATATTTGTAGGTTTTCGTGAATCCAAAATCGGCTAAGCAAGGAAAAAAATGGTGGACAAAAAACATAAAAATTCAGAAACTGCATTAAACGACAAAGACATTAACACTTACACCAACAACCCCAGACACGCGTGACTTTGCAAATAAAACAATCGGCAGTCAGCGTGTAACACGCAAACATTCAGCACACACATAGAGGAGAAAGACACAGGGAAGGGACATGGCATTCCCAAGCACAAAACTTGCAGGTTAACGAAACCTGCAATGAACGGACGGCGGGAGGAAAGGCTTGCAATGAGCTCCGAAGGCGCTCATTGTGAGCCACAAGATTAGCCCTGAAGGCGCTCATTGCGGGGCTCACGATGAGCACAGCGAGCAAGAGAGACTTGCAATGAGCGCTGCGATGAGCACGAAGGTGATCAGTGCAAAGCAGGAAAGTTGAAATACACAAGGGAGAGGCTCAGAATGTATACAGTGTCTTGCAAAAATATTCACCCGCTTGACTTTTTACCTATTTTGTTACATTAAAGCCTTCAGTTCAATGCTTTGTTAATCTGAATTTTATGTGATGGATCAGAACACAATAGTCTAAGTTAGTGAGGTGAAATGAGAAAAATCTATATATAAAACAATTTAAAAAAAAATAGAAAACAGAAAATTGGCATGTGCCTATGTATTCACCCCTTTGTTATGAAGCCCATAAAAAGCTCTGGCGCAACCAATTACCTTCAGAAGTCACATAATCAGTGATACGATGTCCACCTGTGTGTAATTTAAGTGTCACATGATCTGTCATTACATATACACACTTTTTTTTTTTTTTTTTTTTAAAGGCCCCAGATGCTGCAACACCTAAGCAAGAGGCACCACTAACAAACACTGCCACGAAGACGAAGGAACTCTCCAAATAAGTAAGGTACAATGTTGTTGAGAAGTACAAGTCAGGGTTAGGTTATAAAAAAAATATCCAAATATTTTATGATCCCCAGGAGCATCATCAAATCTATCATAACCAAATTGAAAGAACATGACACAACAGCTAACCTGCCAAGAGACGGACGCCCGCCCACCAAAACTCACGGACTGGACAAGGTGGGCATTAATCAGAGAGGCAGCACAGAGACATAGCAGAGACGGAAGTATCTGTACATAGGACGACAATAAGCCTTATGCTCCATAGAGTTGGGCTTTATGGCAGAGTGGCCAGAAGAAAGCCATTACTTTTAGCAAAATGGCATGTTTTGCGTCTGCGAAAAGGCATGTGGGAGACTCCCAAAATGTATGGAGGAAGGTGCTCTGGTCTGATGAGACTAAAATTTTACTTTTCGTCCATCAAAGAAAACGCTATGTCTGGCGCAAACCCAACACATCACATCACCCAAAGACACAAACCCAAAGTAAAACATGGTGGTGGCAGCATCATGCTGTGGGGATGTTTTTCAGCAGCCGGGACTGGGAAACTGGTCAGAGTTGAGGGGAAGATGGATGGTGCTAAATACAGGGATATTCTTGAGCAAAACCTGTACCACTCTGTGCATGATTTGAGTCTAGGACCGAGGTTCCTTCCAGTAGGACAATGACCCCAAAACACTGCTAAAGCAACACTTGGGTGGTTTAAGGGAAACATGTAAATGGGTTGGAATGGCCTAGTCAAAGCTCAGACCTCAATCCAATAGAAAATCTGTGGTCAGACTTAAAGATTGCTGTTCACAAGCGCGAACCATCCAACTTGAAGGAGCTGGAGCAGTTTTGCAAGGAGGAATGGGCAAAAATCCCAATGTTAAGATATGGCAAGCTCATAGAGACTTATCCAAAGCCACTTGGAGCTGTGATTGCCTCAAAAGGTGGCTCTACAAAGTATTGACTTTAGGGGAGTGAATAGTTATGCACATAGACTTTTTCTTTTATTTTGTCCTATATATATATATATATATATTATATATATATATATATATATATATATTGCACTGGAAACCTATTTTACACTGTGTTTTCAGTAGCAGTAATGAAAAGCTCATTAGTTTACAATGACACACCCTCCAGAGAAAGTAGTGAACAGAACCATGTCACGCAGGCTTTTTAAAATAACCTAATTACAAAAAGAGATTATTTTAATTACAGTATGTGTTGATCATTAATCAAATTCCTAATTAATGATATGTGTTATGGGGCTCACCTAAAACCCACAAGTAACTCTGTTATCTGGGACTCTATCACATCTGGTTGCTAATATCAAAGGCTATCAAGATGGACATGGGATGGGTCTAAGGACTGTAACAGGTGTTTTTCCTTTTTATGTATAATGCTTAAAAAATGCATGTTGTAAACCATGTGTTTCCGCTCCCCAATAGTGTATATATAAGCAAATGATACTTTTAAAACCACAAAGCAGAATTTGCCCTCTGGCCTCTGACTTTGCAATAGGAGTGCCCTCCACCATCAGGCTAATTTGGGCAGATGCTTTATCTCTGGTCTCAGTCATAAAAGCTGAAGTTAGTTATTGCTTCTGGTCTTGTAAAGCAGATCAGGTTTGGGGACCAAGAGCCATTTAACCCCACTCCAGCCTATGGACAGGAGAAATTAACCAGATATATCTGAGAGAACTGCATGTTGGAAAGGGGGATGGGCGAGATATTTCAGTGTTTGAAATATCTGTGATAATAATTAAAGAGGCAAGTCTTCTATGCACTAAGAAACGGTGTGGTCTGCTTTCTCTGTCTCTCCATGACTGGTGTCCTGATCTCAATTGCTGGGTGCGGAGATGAATATAAAGTCACAACCTGCAGATTGCTCTTATAAACTACAGTAGGTAAATTAGGGATGTACTGAGCCCCGTTGTCTCTGGGTCATGGCAATATGTAATATACATTTTCAATATTAAATTAATTTAAAAAAATATGATAGCATCCAGCTGAGTGATTGTCTCCCCCCTGATAAAGTCATTAAATGAAAGGTGAGAGAAAAGTGTTGTCAAATGAAACCTCTTCACTAGAAGTCTTCAGCCAATGCAGATCATTGTGTTTATATACAACGGTTTCTGATAATGTAACAGTTGCCTGCTAGACAAAGCCACCTCACCCATTGACCGTATAGCTAGGGTGGATATCAGCTTCAGGTGAGTCTTAGCTTTGGAATTAAGCTGAATATTGAATGTTTTTATATAATTGAACATGCATGTTATTAATGATCAATACCAATTAACCCATTTATCTCTTAATTTTAGATCCTTACCCTTCTCCTTTAATTCTAACTATTTTAAATTCCCCTCTACTCTCAGCTGTTCTTTCTTTGCTCAAAATCCATTTTCTGTCTCTGGTCTTATCTTGATGAAAATTGAGACTCGTCCTTTCTCCAGATAATCCAGAGATTTGCAAACAATGAAAAAGACATTTTATTGTAATTCCCCCGGATTATAGTACATAAAGTTGTGAAAATGAATGTTGGCCGGAACAAACTAAAATTCCAGGCGCAGAAGCAAAGGATGCTGGCAGTTAGAAATGTAATAACGGTATTTGAATTGATAATTTTACATTATACAAATGAGCACTAAAATTATTATTATTTTTTTTATACAACCCTGTTTAATCCACCAACTGTCATTCTCACTGCTATATGGAGCTTACTTAAATCTGTATGTTCTGAAAGGACCGAAAATCACAAGCTCACTGGAAATGGCAATATGCTGTACTGCAGCCAAATAACCCCTCCGCCCCCCAGAAAAAAACACCTGCAAATGATAAAGTGTATAAGAAGTTAGAGGGAGCTTGTGATTTTTGGTCTCTTTAGAACCCAAGAGTCCATCCCCAATTATCAGCTGGTACAGTTGACTTCCAGTTAACAACCACAGTAAAGAAACCACTTCAAAGGCTTTAAAAGCTTACACTTGTATTTAAAACTATTATAAATCAGTGGAAGAGTTTCTGTTGGAACATTTTACAGCTTCTTCACTTGATCGAGGTGCTCTATATAATGGGACAGAGACACATCCTTGAGTCCTTTTAAAGAAATCATTTAGTGCTAATTGTGCTAATTATTTTTGGTTGGCCCCCATCTTGCCAGATTTCAATGCTTCATGGTACTTTGAAATCTCGGGCTCTGCTTGTATTATCTATCAGGAAGGGGTGGGGCAGATCAACCCCACTAAGACTGCATTAACTACTGATGGATGTTGCATCGGACACTAGAAAGGCCGTCTGCGCTATTTATCACAAGTGGACGCTCTAACTGCACGCTCTTCATATGCACCTTAATGTTAAAAACTGTATCCATCTGTCTACCTTTCTGTCTGCCTATGACTCTGTCACTATCTATCTATCTATCTATCTATCTATCTATCTATCTATCTATCTATCTATCTATCTATCTGTCTCTATCTTTTGGTCTGATCATGAATAAAATACCTATTTAATAATTTATATTATTGATATTAAATTTAAAGATTAGAGTATCCCATTGCATGAGCCATCTAGATTGTGACATGAATATAGAATTTTTACGGTCAAGAACATTTATGTATTTAGAGGGACTCTGTTCAATGTTTAGTTTTATATAATGGTTTGAACTAGGTTAATTAATTAACTGTATCCTCCTCAATGTAATTGTCATATAAAATGTCCACTTCTAAGAAGACCCTAGAGTAATAAATCTTTAAATTCTGCAGCCTCCATATTTTATCCTGTTCACTCTCATGAGCAGTGACAGACGTAACCTTAGTCCATGCTCAGTGACACTACTAGTGTTGTTCTGTCGTAAGAAGGCACGTAGCATGTCACTGCCTGCTTGCTAAAAGTAATACACTTGTAGAGTGAAGACTAAAAGGTTGCTCTGTTTCTGAAATCCCTGAGAATAAATAATAATATCCGTGTATGTCTCCTGCTTCATCTATGAGGATTTTTTTAGTCTACTAAATGTTAATTGCTTTTAATGTTCACATGGCAATGTAATGTTGCCCCACAAAGGATTTATTGTTTTTTGAACCCACACTGCTACTAGACCACGACTACATCCGTTCCAAAAATGCATGGCTGCCAAATCATCAATGGCGCAGTGACTAAACAATAAGTTTTGTGGGAGGAAGATATTTCTTTGGTTTATCTGTAATGGAATTATTGAGTTTAAGTGGTTAGGTCAGCCCGCGATTCGCCTTGAGGCTAAAATGTAATTACAGGAGTTGCAGATTTCATAATGACGCCTATGTATCAGCCGGATACAATCGTCTTGCAGTTGTTTTGTGCAACTATTTACATTCACAATGTTACAGAGTGGAATAATGAATGGATACATTGTGTCAAATACATATTGTCGAGATATTTATATTCTAATGGATACATTTTTAACAATATCCATTAAAGTGCGAACGTCTTAAATATGGTGGGATGATAAACTACCAATAATAATGTTACTTGCATCTGAAAGTTACTGATAATGCAATTTAGTAACTAAAAA